>CM070768.1:2753416-3173416 GCA_036346245.1 Bonia amplexicaulis | reverse complement strand
TTTATCCGTATTTGATCCGGTTACATTCTTCCCTGCTCAAGATTTGATCCGGTTACATTCTTCCCTGCTCAAGAAGAAGAATGACAATTACATCTTTTACTAAGACAGATCAACCGTGTCCCTCAAAACCTTTTCACCGGTTGCAAACAAAATTAATTGATTGCACGCGCCGAATGGGCAGCGACAACTCCATCACCGTCGTCGCGCATAAAGGCTTCCTTTGACCGGTCAACCTCGCGACCCCTTCTTCCATGCCCCCGTCACCTATATATACCGAACCAAACCACGCAAGCCACCTCCTCATCTCCTCCTCTCCTCCTCCTCCCACAAATAGCAAACAACCTAATCCAAGAAACCAACCCATTAATCAACGTCCCACCGCCGTCGTTGTTGACGCCTCGGTCACCGGCGATCGAAGGCGATGCTCCACAGCTTTGGGTTCCTGTGCTCCGTCGTCATCGCCTTCTCCCGCCTCTTGCGCGTCCTGGTCAGCAAGGCGCTCATGTCCCTCTGCTCCCCGACGTCGGCCGTGCAGGTGATGGCCGCCGGGCTGCCACCGGCGAGGGTGATCAAGAAGGCGCGCCCGGTGGCCGTGGCGGTCGGCGTGCTCGTGGAGAGCGAGAAGCAGCAGCCGGTGGCGCCGCCTCCTCCTCCGGTCGTTGTCCTTCCTGCGTTCAGGGGGGAGAATAAATTAGGTGAGGAGAAGAAGGCGACTGCGAAGGCGGCGAGGGGCAGACCGCCGAGGCTGATCATACCGCCGGTGGTTTCCCGCGCCGGCGTCGACCCGTTCGGCGAGGCGGAAGGGCGGGAGACGGAGGTGGAGGCGCGCGGGGATGGGTTCTGCCTGGCGAGCAGGAGAGGGGTGAGGCATGCGATGGAGGATGGGTATGGAGTCATCGCTAACAGAATTGGTGGAGACTCCCAATTGGTAAATACATCTGATCATTGTCTCCAAATTCTGGTCCAATTTACGTATTGACAAACCTAGATGATTCTAAATAGATTACTTTTCAAATGAAATCTGAAGCAATGATAAACTTGGTTGTGTATGCCTCCTAACTGGTAAATACATTTCTTGAATGAGCTCCAAATTAAGCTTCGTTAGATGGGAAATTTCAATGATTTTGAGCAGAATAGTTTTTCAAATGAAATTAATCTGCAGTAACTATAAGAGTGATTGAGATTAAGAAAGTATGAAATGGCATGAATTCAAGACTTTATGGACAGAAGTTTTCTCAAGTGAACGGCATTTCAATTTAACCCATAATCATGCTTTACGTAAATTTCTAGAAACGTAAGTGTCATTGTTGCGATCTCAAAATCCTTTTGGACATATTATGTGTTGTGGGTTGTTAGGAAGTCTTGAAATCGCTATTGTCGTTTCAAAATTTTGTTTGAAAAATGCTTAGTAAATAATTCGAAAAAGATTTTTGTAGCTCACAAATTTGAATGGGGCACGAGCTAGTGGAACTAATTAATTAATACGATCATTGTGTAAAACTATAGTAAATATCCATGCAAAATTGTTAGATGATCCATTTGAAACTCGTAATGTACTACGATTACAGAAATTGGAGCGTGGTTTTTGTGTTATTGACCAACAATTATGTATGGCTGTTCCCCGCTGTAGATTAGTATGGAAAAGGAAAATGAAATTCCGACAGATCCAAAAAAAAAAAGGAGATATACGAATAGCTATGAGCAAATTCCCTTGACAATTCTAACAGCAATATTGTGAGATCTAGATTTTTTTTAAAAAAAATAAACAATTCGATCTTGAAAAGAAACTAGGCAATTTAAGGTTTGCCGTGTGTAACACAAAAGGGCCGGGGAAAAAGAAACTTTGAGCAAAACAGTTGACGACATGGGAAACACGTCGACCAACATGCAAGGCAGGCCAACATGCAACGTGGTTGAAGAAAAACTCGCAAGAAACGAACCCGGTCCATTACATATATAGCTAGGAAACTTCCAAATACGAGCGTTTCATCAACACAATAAGTACCAAGACAGTACACATGCACAAATTTTCCAACTTTGTTTTGTTAACTTTTGGCAGGCGTTCTACGGTGTGTACGACGGTCATGGCGGCAGGGCCGCCGTGGACTTCGTCACCGAGAAGCTCGGCAAGAACATCGTCGCCGCACTCGACGCGGGCCGACAGCAACCAGAACGATCGTCGTCGCCGTCGCGACAGGACCAAGATGGTGAGCAGCTGCAGCTCGATGCCATGGCAGCGATCAGAGCCGGATACTTGACCACGGACAGCGAGTTCTTGAGCCAGGTTGGTAACCTACAGCACCATGCGTGTCGATATCTCAGTGAATTGGCATGCGATGCAGTAGCCAGGGTTTACATTATCGGAAGCAAAATTTTAATTAAACGGGTTCCAGTAAAACAGAAAAAGGCCATTATCGGAAATTTTTGAAACATTTGGGCAGAAATTTTCAAACAAAATTTAAATTTCAAACTAGTTTTAGCCGATAATCGTCGATAATCGCTGATAATTGGTTGAAAATATCGGCCGAAAATTTTCAAACAAATTTGATAAAAATTCTTCTAAATTTAATAAAATTCATGCAAAACAAGTGTTTTAAAACCGATTTGTATCTTTATGACGGGGGGAGGGGATATGGCCGATATATTTCTAATAATCGGTCGACTCAGAACAGTGGCAGCAGCAGCAGTACCTGCACAACGAGCGCTTTAATTTCGTTGGACCGGGTCACTCTTGGCTACCTTTTGAACGCTTCAAACCTCTCTTTTGCTGCTGTTATGAGTTGGACGTCGATGGCTTGATAGCTACAAGCCTACAACTGCGACGTAGCTAGCTTCGATTCGTTGATGCCATGGTCGTAATCGATTCCCATCTCGTCTGCTTTTACTTTAGGGGAATTTCTCGTTCGTACCAAGTGGCATGCGTTCGACAGTTGCTTCGCCGTGTTGCTTCTGGTGGCAGGCATGTCACTGCCAGTTTACTTATATGGTTTGTTAACCGACGTCGACTGCTGCCTCTCCTGCATGCACGGCACAGCTAGTCCGGCACACGTTCGGTATATGACTAATTCAGGCGCACAAAAAGTATATATGCTTCCTCTATGAACATTTGAACAAGAAATTAAAGTATCCATGTTGTCAAAAAATATTTTGCTGATTATCAGATGCCTGGTACTCTTAAAAGTAAGTTGGATTTTCTAGCCGTCAGTGAAACGGAGGGAATAATGTACATTGCCTCTTGCCATCTCTACGTGTGTAGGGTGTCCGGGGTGGCGCATGTGCGGCAACTGCGCTGGTAAAGGACGGCGAGCTCTACGTCGCCAACGTGGGCGACTGCCGCGCCGTCCTCGGCAACCGTGGCGGCGTCGCCACCGCCCTGACGGCCGACCAGACCCCCGGCCGCGAAGACGAGAGGCACCGCATCGAGAGCTCGGTAAGTCGAAAGCAAGTAGAGTTTGTAAGATACCAACCGTATATATGACTAATTAGTTTGTAGAAATCTTTTGCAATCGTATATGCCTTATCTGGTCGTCAAGCTCACTGCACTGGTATGCGTACGTACGTGCAGGGTGGGTACGTGAGCTGCGGCAGCGGCGGCGTGTGGCGCGTGCAGGACAGCCTCGCCGTGTCGCGTGCGTTCGGCGACGCCGACGTGAAGCCATGGGTGACCTGCGAGCCGGAGATCAACAGGCTCAAGCTCACCTCCGACTGCCGCTTCCTCGTCCTCGCGTCCGACGGCCTCTGGAACAAGGTGTCCAACCAGGAGGCGGTCGACGTCGTCGCCAGGAGCAGCAATGCCGGCAAGTCCATGGAGCCCTGCAAGGAGCTGGTCACCATGGCAAGGAGCAGAGGAAGCAGGGACGACATCACGGTCATGGTGGTCGATCTGCAGCCATTCCTGCGATAGAATCGAGCGAGCGGTGGTGGGTCAATTTATGCATGGCATGGTGAAGGCCAGTTAGTTAATTAATCAAAGCTCGGCATGGGCAAATGGCCTCGGAAAGAATCGCTAGTGATAGAACAGATTCGTTATTGAAGTGCTGTATTTTATTCTCTTTCCGCCTCGATTGTGTATTAGAAATGATTTTTTGAAGTAAGCCTGCCTTCCGAAGGGATTGGATTGGACTCATCGGAAAGTGCAGATGATTAGCGCGACCTGTAAAATATATAGCACATGATTTGTAAGCGTGATTAAGTGGATTACTACTTATTGTGGTTACAGACCAAACAATAAATCAATGGGCTACTTGGGAGACCTCGGAGGGACTCTCTAGAGCTTTACAAGTCATGGACACTACTACAAAAAAGACTAAACTAGATGTTTACATCACAGATGATTCTTAGGTGGCAAATATCACGCCCTTACAAGTCATGGTTCATACGAATAACCATCATGTTCTTAGAAATATTTTCATACTAACCATCTCGATATTTTCGCAGTTTTAATACAAACCGTGCAGTGAAGTATCACGACGGTTCTAGATAAGAATTATCTGTGATAATGGCAGACATCACAGACGGTTCTTAATAAGAACCGTCTGTATTAAAAACCGTCCGTGATAATAAAGTTATCACAGACGGTTCGTATTAAAAATCGTCTGTGATACGTTTTCCGCCTTGCAATCCCCAAAATCTCATAATTTCCAGATTGAGTCCGAGTAGAATTCAGTTTTGACACACTTTCAGTAAAACGAGCATAACTTTTGCATACGGTGTCCGTTTTCGACGTTCTTATACTCGTTGGAAAGCTAACGACGAGCCCGATCCAAAAAAAATACTCCAAGACCCCGAAAATCGGCCATCTTTGGACCTAAATCGGTGTCGCAAGTTTTTTATTTTTGTTTTTGCCCTTTTTCTTGGTCTTCCCTTCAGAATGTGGATTTTGCTTCAACTGAAAAGTTGTAGATCTCATCGAAACCTTTCAAATGAGTATATATAAGCCATATAAAACTTTACTATTTTATTTTTCAAACTAACTGTTTATATTGCATCGGTATATAAAATTTTGTGTTCTAATTCACAGACGGTTGGTATATAGAACCGTCTGTGATATTCATTCATCATAGATGGTTGATAGCTAGAACTGTCTGTGATAGAGAGTATCACAGACGGTTTTTATTAAAAACCATCTGTGATAATCTGATCGCTGGGCCCGTCGATCCTCCTCAACCCAATCCTAACCAATAGAAATCCACCAACCCTCACCCCACAGATCGTAGCTCCACCTCTCCGTCCCCGCGCCAAAAATCTTCGCACTCCCGCCTCTCCCTCCCCTATAAATAATAACCAAAACCTAACCTTCTTGCTGTTCTCCTCCTCCTTGCTGTTTCTCCTCCTTGCTGTCCTCCTCCTTGCTGTTCTTCTCCTCCATAGCCCGCACAAAGCAGACGACACACAAGTTTACGGGAGGCAAGACACCGTAGAAGCAACTAGCTCGTGCCAACCGTGCAGACGCTCAATCAATGCCGACGATGGTAGGCGTCAAAGACATCCAGTTCGTGCGTTGCATCAGGGGCGAGAAGGCATAGATGACCTTTGCTTTTTCTCCATTCTTGTTGTGTTATCTGGATGAGTAACCTGCTCGTTGTTTTGGCATATTGTAATGGTAGACTCTAATCTTAATAAAAATAGAATGTGTACTGTGTTTCTTACTATATTTGCTTGTTTTCAGATAGCATAGTTAACATTTCCTAAGGTTACCTGAAAAAGGGGAAAACTAGGTATAAAATGAACTATCACAGATGATTTTGTGATATAAACCATCTGTGAAGGATTATCACAAACGGCTCAAACCAAAAACCATCTGTGACACTAGTATTATAGACGGTTCTATTTACCAACCGTCTGTGATGAAACAATATCACAGACTGTTGGTAACTAGAACCGTCTGTGATGTGTGAATATCACAGACGGTTGGTAATTAGAACCGTCTGTGATGTGTTAATATCACAGACGGTTCTAGTTACAAACCATCTGTGATGTGTTAATATCACAGACGGTTCTAGTTACAAACCGTCTGTGATGTGATTATCACAGACGGCGCACGAACCGTCTGTGATAACCTCCGATTATCACTGACCCATAAATTTAGATGGTTTGGAAAATCGTGATGACGGTTCCGAACCGTCTGTGATGACCCTTTTTGTAGTAGTGGGAGAACTTGCTAGACGTCTGTGCTAGCTGAATTTGTCTGAAAAATAGAGCTCTATCTCCCATGGCGCACTCAGATATATATATTTATAGCCATAGGGGCCTGTTATATAAACATCTCTACTCGGATGTACCCTTGTAGGGATAAATATGACATTTTCCCTACTTAGAGTTATTTAAATGCCCCTACCTAATCCTACATTTATAGGGACAAATATGCCATTTTGTTGGCCCTATAGGCTCCTATCAGGCCTACTGGCACCCTGGGTCGACTGGGCTAAGGTGGAGATCTCTCTCCCAACAGTAGCCTCTCATAGCTTAGGGGCCCTGCTTTCTATGGGCTGAGACCATGCCTGGTGTTTCTTGGCCCCCTCTGTCTCTTCGGCCCATTGCAAAGCCGTTAGTACCGATTCTCGCCAACGGTGTGCTAAGCGGTCGGCGCGTGCAACCCACGAGACACAGTGGAGCGTGGTGATGGCTGCTAGGCACACATGGTGACGTTTGGTTTTTCGGTTTCCGCGAGACAAGGCATCACACCGGTCATGGTGCAGCGTGTGCCTCCTTGATTCTTGCGCCCGCTACCTGGGCATTAATTGGCACTGTCATGTCTTCCTTTTAAACGGGTGCCCGACACCCCATTTCCACCATTTGCTACTTGCTTTCCTTCTCATTCCTCTGTCGTTCGCCATTGATCCCGCTAGTGTTGCTTCCTTGCCGCTGCTGTCCCATTCGCTCATCCTCTTGCTGTTGTGCATTCATCATTGTAATGGTGCGTGCGGGTGATCGTCGTGGCCATAGCACGACGTCGGTTATGTCAAGCAGTTGGGCTGATGGGGGAAGAGCGTATGGAGGTGGCCATTGGCAAGCCATGAAAAGCATCGTGGGAGTCCGTGGTGTGTATGTGAACACGCTGGGTCCGTCGATTGCCTCTCATGATGTTCCTTATTCGTGATGGCAAGATCGCCTCTCGTGATGTTGTACGTCTCCCTAGCGGCGAGGAAGTAGAGCCGTGGCCACGGGAGGACAAGACCGTCATGTTCGCCACCTATTCGATGCCGGGCCTCGCATTCCCATCGTGTAGTTCGTTGGTGACCTGTTGTGGCTGTATGAGTTGGAGCTCTACCAACTGATGTCGAATGCCACCACGCGTCTGGCCATCTATTCCTGGTCTGCTCGAAGGGCACACCACCTCACGTGGTAGTCTTCGCATCCCTTCATGACGCACGCTGCCCACCGAAGCGCCTGGAGCCTGGCTAGTTCTCTAACCTTTATAGCGTTAGCCTGCAACTTCGCAGCTCCTTTGAAAGTCTTCCCCTCCAACTCAACGCGGACGAAGTGGGAGTCCCATTGAATGGAGCGGTGGTTCTATCATAAAATCGAACATGATAGCAACCTTCGCTTCACCGACCACCTCATGGACTTCGACCAATCGCCCCCTGTAGTGCTCAACCGAGATGACAAGACATGACTTTGGATGCTCCATGCAGTTGCCCTTTGACTTAACATGCAAGACTGTATCAAAGGGTTCTATATGCTTCGCTTGTCCTTGCTGGCTCACCACTGGGAGGTGCGAACAGGCCCTGCTCGAATGGACAATGTCCGCCCCTCGCTGATGATGCTGGCGAAGCCTGCGGGTCCTGGTAACTTGTTATGCGCTCTATCCCTATCTTCGGTCTGTGTTGTCCTTGCTTCGCCTAATCTCATGTGTTTGTAGTGCTATCGCTGGCTGAGGCGGAGTGCACTGTGTGCATGTTTCTTGGGCCATACATCCTCAAGGAGCATGGCCTTTGAGCTTTGACGACTGCAGGGTCCACAAATCAATCGTGTGTGCGTAGCCCTGGGGATTCCTGTGCCAGAGTGCCCTATGCCCAGCATCAGGGACTGTCGTAAGCGTGGTGCAGGTGGCCAAGATGGCGAAGGTGCTAGTGACCATGAGGATCAGATGGAGCGGGGGGCTCGTCCTCGAAAATTGTAGCCATGCCTCTCTCGTTGGCCCTCCCGGCCCTGTTGGGTTAGAGACCTACCCAGACAAACTCGACGAGCCTGGCGACTCCAAGGCAGAGGATGGTGATAGCGAGGAGGTGGATGATGACGATAGTGACGACGATAGCACCAGCGGTACTAACGACGAAGATAATGTGCTCATCCTCAAAATTGTGAACTCTACAAGGTGGAGAGGGACTGGGCGTCCCTTGGGACAGAGCACCCCATGGGTGTGGGTGAAAACTGGCTCATCGACGCGTCCCGTACGGTGGGCCCTATTGAGGATGGAGGCCTGGGGCCATCGCCGAATGTGCCAGCCACCTCGTCACCTCGGTGACACGTACTCTAGTGGTGTCGCTGGGTCGCCCGATGAAGCATGCGCATGTGAGCTCCCCTTTGGCTGAGCTAGAGGGGTTTCGTGTTGCCCCGCAAGTGCCGGATGAAGACTCACAGTGCTTCGAGCGGCAACACCCCCCGGGGAGTCTTCCACTAGACGAATGCGATGCGAGTGATGTAAGTGCTAGCTGACACACCGCAAGTAAGAGCTCTTTTTGTTCTTAGGACTTCGCACGGCTGTCCCCGCTATGCTCCCTCACTCTATCACCTTTGTCAGTGGCTCCCCCTTTGTTTGTGGCGGAGGACCGGCCACTTGGCGAAGAGGAGGCTCACAGTTTCGAGGCGGGCCTCAGCACGGAGGGTGACTCTTGCATGGAAATGGTGCTGGCGATGGGCATGGAGGTGGCTTCCCATGATGACCTGGTAATGGGCGTGGAGGCAGAGGCTAGAAGGCACTCGCTGGATGATTTCGTCCCTCGCCCGGATGCACTCCGGTCCCTCTGCACTATCATGGATTATCTAGACGCTAGTGTTGATCGAAGCGTCTTGCTGTCCTATGGCACGAAGCTTCTTTCTTGGGGCGTTGGAGGCAACTGAAATGAAGGTATATCCGATATACTAGGGGGCTTCTCCTCTGTTGTTTGCTCATTTCCTCTTTTTTGAGGGCAATGTACTGTGCTTCATAGGCTGATGCCTTGGCACATGCTGCATAGGCGATGCTCTGGGAGGTGTTGGGCTTGCGGGAGTGGCTAGCTGCATCCTGAGCCAAGGCCAGTGCACTTTGCCAGTCCTTGGAGGAGCGTGAGAAGCGCTCAGTTCCTCAAGGCCGAGGGAACAAAAGCGTTGGCTCCTGCGGCTAAAGCAAATTCTCGCGCCATGGAGGAGAGGGAGAACTTCCTGCAACAGGTGGCCGCGCTTGAGGTGGAGAAGGACCGACTATAGTTCAAAGTCACAGAGGGTCATCGACTTCGTGATCAGTACTCTGTGCAACCTGGGAGTCCATGGAGAGCCTGGAGGCAACCCTGGTGGACCTAGTGGTCGAAGTCTCTCCGTATTCGCATGACCCGGAGGATCTGTAGGGAAGCATACGGCATATACATGATGCATCACCACTTTTGTTGAGGGCAACTCGTGCTTGTGGGGACCACTGCTCCTACATCACCGCGCAAATACTCCTTAGTCTTCTGCACCTCCGAGGGTGTCAACATGTAGGCAAGCTAGCAAACCTCACTCTGGACCTTCCCCCAGGAACACAATGATGTTGCATGCAACTCATGCAACATGATGCTCCACTCATGTCTTCTGCCAGTGTCTTTGGGAATACATGGGTGAATCTGCGACGAAGGTGTCCCTGCGGCACTTCCTTGGGGCGGCTACGGACTTGGGGTGGTGGATCAAAGAAGTGATTCTTCGGTGTTCTTTTGGCGTGGGTTCTATCCCCTTCCTTCGGACTTGGGTCGATGAAGTTGATGATAGGATCGTTAGAGGTTGGTGCGCTCTGTCCCCTACCCTTCGGACTATGGTCGGCAAAGTCGGTGCTAGGATTGTTGGAGGTTGGCGTGCTCTGTCCCCCACCCTAGTTAACGAAGTCGGCACTAGGACGATTAGAGGTTGGCATGCTCACTACCCTTGGACTATGGTCAGGCAGTCGGTGCTAAGATAGTTGGAGGTTAGCGTGCTCCGTCCCCCACCCTTCAAAGGGTTGGCGTAGTGAGAGACCATGTGAAGGTGATCCTATGTTTGTGATGAGTAATTGACATGTGTTCTAAAAGTTTGAGTTTGATTTGAGTGGTTCGTGCGTGAGTTCTTTCGACTAATGCAAATGTATGATTCCATTATCTCGAGCGGTGCTATGTGATGTGTTTTCTTGTCTGTGATGGCTGTGAGACATTGAGGCGAGTCGTGGCGAGACACGGGATGACCGGACTAGGCACAGGCAGTGCAGAGGTTGGAGCGGTCAAGAGATGCCAAAGCAGCGAGGACTCGAGGTGGTTGCGAGGCTTGGACGGCAAGAAACGAGGAAACTTCCCGGAAGGTGCAGCAGAGGCATTTTGGTAAATGTGCAAGGCTGCAAAAGCGGAAGCGGATTCGGTTCGAGTTAATGGGTAAAGCAATAGAGTTGTTGGAACTAATGGGTAAAGTGTGCTTGTGAACCCATTAGTGGAAACTATAAAAGGAGGGGGATAGGCATGAGAGCATAGGGGAGTTAGGGTTTCTTTTCTCTCCATATGTTGGGAAGTTGGTGAAAAGAGCAGAGGGTGTTCTACCTTTTGTCCCCATGGGCTTGTGTTCTTGATTTTTCATTTTATTGTGTTGTTGCTCTCAGATGGAGAGATGGGTGTAATGGAGGGAAACTCTTACCTCAAGGAATCATTCATCTTTATAAGTCCAATTGAGAAATCAAGTATTTGAGATATTTTTGTTTCTCAGTTTTTCTCTGAACCTGTCTCTGTTCTTTGCAACTTTCTTGGTTCCTCTTCTCCTTTTGTTGATTCCTTGATCTTCCAGTTGTTGAACCTTTATGCTTTGAACTAGGAATATCCTCAAAATCACTTGACCATTCCATTTTCGATAACAAAAGGCAGAATCAAGAAGTTTCTTTTTGTCTTAAATCATGTGCAGCTTTTTCCCTGTTCTTGCCCTTTTCTAGGGTTTGATGGCAGAGCAAGTGTGGTTCTTGATATCTAGCCAAAATGGTCTGCTATTTTCCTATATTTTCTTGTCATGAGATCACTACCTGCTGATTTTCGAAGTCTCTTGATCAATGAATACAAGAATCTCAAGTATTTTGGACTTTGGCTCATACCTTGTGGTCTTCCTGACAAAATCAATTTTTCCCTGTTTAATTTACCTTTGTCTGAGTTTTATTTCCCCTGAGGTTGTTTTGTTATTTGCATTAAAGTTCTGTTCTTTTGGCTTGGCAAGGACAACCTTCAATCAATCTTTGTCTCAGGTTTCATCTCTTCTGTAGTTTTCTATTTTCTGCTCAGTGTTCTCTGAAACGGGTTCCGGTCAGACCGGTTCTTCTTCGGCGGTCAGATCGGCATCTTACCTGCGGTCAGACCGGTGTTATGCCTGCGGTTAGACCGGCGTCTTGCCTGCGGTCAAACCGGCGTGGTTCTGGTGGTTAGACCGACGGTGGCCCTGCGGTCAGACCGACCTGCACTCTGAACTGTTTTATTTTCTGTTGTGTTCTTTCTAGTGAGTTTTCATTCTCTTCCTTCATAGCTTCTATAGCTATCGAAGAAGAGTTTTAGGGAAAGGATACTTGGGGCAGTTTTGAAGGCACTATTCACCCCCTATGTTGCCATTTCGATCCTACACGTAGTCTACGCTAGGATGGTTGAGGTTGGTGTGCTCCATCCCCTACCCTTCGGAACAGGGTCGACAGAGTTAGCACTAGGACAGTTGGAGGTTGGCACGCTCCGTCCCCTATCCTTTGAACTAGGGTCAATAGAGTCGGCGGTAGGACATGAAGAGTTTCACGTGCTCCATCCCCACCCTTTAGATTAGGGTCGATGAAGTCAGATCTAGGACTGTTAGGGGTTATCATGCTCCATCCCCACCCTTCGAACTAAGGTCGACGAAGTTGGCGATAGGACGATTAGAGGTTGGTGTGCTCCATCCCCCACCCTTCGGAATATGGTCGTGAAGTCGGTGCTGGGACGGTTGGCGGTTGGCATGCTCCGTCCCGCACACTTTGGACTAGGTCGACGAAGTTGATGGTAGGATGTGGAGGTTGGTGAGATCCGTCCCCTACCCTTTGGACTATGGTCGACGAGGGTGGCGGTATGACGATTGAAGGTTGGCGCGCTCCGCCCCCCACCCATCGAACTAGGGTCGATGAAGTTTGGATGTACAAGCTACGGTAGTACCGCGCTCGTTGAGTGATAGTTTGATTTCCCTGACAGTTTCTAGGTCAAGCAATGTATGAATCTTTTGGTGTCTTAGATTGAATCCATGGAATAGATGTGTAAATATCATTAGATACCAACTATGGCAGTTTGCCCAAGAAAAACAACTCTAAATCATTCGTAAATTAGATCAAAACCTAGACTCAAACCTAGGATTCTAGAACAAGATAAAAGAAGGGATTTGATCCATTTACCTTGTGGAATGGAGGAGTTGAACCCTTAGCACGCAAGGAAACACCAAAAATCGAAGAAATCCCCACCGGATATGGAGATCAAACAAGAGGGTTTGGGGGGTTTTGTTGGAGGACAGAGAGAGGCGTACGGATGAGTCCGGAAGAAAGGAGCAGAAGGTCCGAGTGGAGAGAGAGAGAAGGTTAAAGACCTGTGGGTTGGCCGTTAATGCACAAAACCAATAGGAAATTGTAGTTCCACAGTTAACATGCCAGAGGTTCCGAAAGGTTACCGCAAGAGCCACAGTGGTAATTCCGATAACCAGTACTTTTCAGAAACTTTTCTAAACTGAAGTTGATCTTGAGAGATATGCAAATGACTCTTAGTTTTGCACTCAAGTAAGAATCATTCGGGAACATTATTCACTTATAAAGATATATAAAGCTTAGAAACATAGTTTTTATGAACATAGAAAGTTTTAGCAAAAAAATAAGAGAAAATACCTTTGAAAAATACCTCAAACAACACCAAAACAACATGAAAACATGAGGCATGAGTTCAAGCAACATTTGAGTAGTCTATGACATTTAATTCATTCCTCAACTTGCAAAATGGCTTTCATCTAATGGTTTGGTGAAAATGTCTACTAATTGATCTTCGGTCCGGATATAGCTAATTATGATATCTCCTTAACTCACATATCTCTCAAGAAATGGTGACGTATATCTATATGCTTGGTTCTTGAGTGTTGGACCGGATTATTTGCTATTTTTACCGCACTACCAATCATATAAAAGCAAACTACCAATCATAGATCTATAAAGATTTAAATCTACCGGTTTACCTCCTTCATTTAGGTCAAGATGCCCATTGGTCGCCCTGGGGATCTTGATGAGTTTTGCATCTTCCATGCCAAACTTCTTGAATAAGTCCCTCGCGTATTTTATTTGACTTATGAATGTCCCATCCTGGTGTTGCTTAATTTGAAGTCCAAGATAGTAGCTTAGTTCTCCAATCATAGAATCTCAAATTCCCTAAACATCATATCTTCAAATTCTTTACAAAAATCGTGATTAGTGGAGTCAAATATAATATCATCAACATAAATTTGGCATATAAATAAATCATCATCAATAATTTTGGTAAATAATATTGTATCAACCTTCCCATTTTAAATCCTTTAGAGAGTAGAAACTCTCAAAGGCGCATACCATACTCTAAGAGCTTGTTTTAAGCCATATAGTGCCTTGGAAAGTTTAACACATGATTAGGGTTTTTAGTATATTCAAAACCCAGAGGTTGTTCAACACATACAAGTTTCGATATTTTGCATTTAAGAAGGCACTTTTAACATCTATTTGAAATAACTTAATATCAAAACTTGAAGTAAAGGTAAGTAATATTCAAATTAACTCAAGTCTTGCTACGGGTGCAAAAGTTTCATCATAATCTAAATCCTCCACTTTAGTATAACATTAAGCTACTAACATTGCCTCATTTCTTACCACAACTTCATTTTCTTCTTGCTTGTTGCAGAAAACACATTTTATACCAATAACATTATGCTCCTTGGGTCTTTACACTAAGTCCAAACATTATTTCGGACAAAGTTGTTAAGTTCTTCATGCATTGCATTCACCCAAGCCGAATCTTCTAAAGCATCATCTACAATCTTTGGCTCAAGAGAAGACATAAAAGAGTAATATTCACAAAATGGAGCTATTCTAGAATGAGTTTGAACACCCTTACTCATGTCACCCAATATTTGATCTATTGGATTATCTTTGGCGATTGCGTTGTGGATCTTTGGTGGTAGATTTTGTTCTTCCTTTTCTTCTACATCTATTGCTTGTATGTTGCTCGTTGTGGAAGACGTTTGAGCTTCAACTTGCTTTGATGAAGATGATCTACTTGGGTCCTCCTTTGGCTTGATATCTACAATTTGCATCTTTTCCATTGCTTGCCTTAGTCCTTCATCACCTACATCATCTAAATTTTCTTGCTCTTCTTGAGAGCCATTAGTTTCATCAAATTGGACATCATAAGATTCTTCAACTAAACCGGAGTTTTGTTGAAGACTCTCTAAGCTTTACTATTTGATGAATAACCAAGTAAAAATCCTTCATTACATTGACTTTGAAATTTAGAGAGCCAAACACCCTTTCTCAATATGTAGCATTTGCATCCTAATACTCTAAAGTAGGAAATGTTCAGCCTTCTTTCAATGAGAAGCTCATAGGAAGTCTTTTTCAAAAGACGATGCAAGTAAAGGTGATTTGTGGTATGACAAGGGGTATTAATAGCTTTCACCCAAAAATTATTGAAAGTATTGTATGCATCAAGCATTGTCCTAGCCATTTCGATTAATATTCAATTTTTCCTGTCTACAACTTCATTTTGCTCCAAAGTATAGGTAGTGAAAAGTTCATGCTTTATTCCATGTTCATCATAAAAATCCTTAATTTTAGTGTTTTTGAATTGGAATCATTGTCACTACGAATTTTCCTAATTTTGAAACCAAATTCTTTTTGGGCCCTTCTTGAAAACTTTTAAAAATACCGGAGGCTTCGGCTTTGTCATGGAGAAAGAATGCCTATGTGTATCTAGAGTAATTATCCACAATGACTAAACAATAGCTATTTACTCCGATGCTTTTATAGGTTGTTGGCCCAAACAAATCTATATGTAAGAGCTCCAATAGCCTAGAAGTTGACATGATACTTTTGGAAGGATGAGAGTTTGCAACTTGCTTCCCGGCTTGGTAAGCGCTACACAATCTATTTTTCAAAACTTCACATATTTCAAACCAACCACTAAGTTATGTTTGAAAAGCTTTTTGAGTTGGATCATTCCAACATGACCTAGCCTTCTATGCCATAACAAATCCAAAAATGTTTTTGCCATTAAACAAGTTTTTAAACAAGGCTCATTTAAGGAGAAATCAACCAAATAAAGTTTTCCAAATGTAAAGCCATTAAAAACCAATTCATTTTCCTTTTCTTTTGAAATGGTTACTCCATCTTTAGAGAATGAGCAAATTAAGCCTAGATCACATAATTGAGTAACGGATAGCAAATTAAAATTTAATGTTTCTACAAGAGAAACATTTGAAATTGAAAGGTCAGTTGAGATAGCAATTTTACCCGAACCAAGAACCTTTCCTTTGCCATTGTCTTCAAATGTGATCTTCTCATTGCTTCTATTCTCAAATGTGATGAATATCTTCTGGTCTTCGGTCATGTGTTGAGTACAACCACTATCAAGCACTCAATGCATTCCACCGGTCTTGTAGTTCACCTACGAAAGAAAATCAAATAGTTTTAGGTACCCAAACTTATTTGGGTCCTTAGAGGTTAGTGACAGCACCCAAATAGCATTCTTTTTAGCGCCTAAAATTGAAGCGCCAACAAATCTAGCAATAAGACTACCATCCTTAGATTTATGAAGCATGTAGCAAGAATCATATAAACCTATGGATTACCAATAGGATAATTTTGTTGCATATGCCCTATTTCCCGGCATTTGAGGTAATACTTACCATTTTGCCTCACAAACCTTGTGGATTTGGTTGCCGGTTTCTTACCTTTCTTGGGTACATACCTAAGTCCCTCCTTGTTGTATGAACATCTTTACTCACTCAAAAGCTTGTCAAGGGTAACCTTACCTTTGAAGCACTTTTCAAGCTTTTGTTAAGCTTGGTCACTTGTTTCTTTAATTCATTGTTCTCAACAATAAGCTTAGCATCATGTGACTTAAAATTACCATGATTAGAATCAATATTAGAACTACATGGTATTACAATCAAATCATCACATGAAATGGATATGCTAGTTCTAGCAATTTTTACACTAGGCACATCATCAAAAATATCACAAGTAATATCAATACTAGTGTAAGACTTGCTTTAATTCTCTTGGATAAGCAAGTCATGAGTTTCCTTCAGCTCCTCGTATAAATCTTTAAGAGAGAGATGCTCTCTCTTTAAGATCTTGAATTTTGACTTCTCTTTTTCAAGATATTCATTTAATTCTTTCAACATATCCATAAGTTCATCATAAGAAGATTCATTGTTGTCAAAGGATTTTACCTTCTCTTCTTTTGCCATAAGGCATTTTGGATATAAGAAGAGTGATGGAGCTTCCTTGATGGTGATGCCGACAAGTCCCTTCTTGTTAAGGGACTCATCCTCACTTGAGTCAGAGTCGGTGTATTCCTCTTCCGAGTCTCACTCTCCAATATGAGCTTCATTTTTACCATCCTTGTGAAGTTTTTGAAAAGCTTATTCTTGTTGTTGAATTCCTTCTTCTTGGATGATTTCCCTTGTCATCCCTCCTTGTGGGGCATTGAGAGGCAATGTGCCCCTTTCTCATCGTACTCATAGCAACGAATGTTGCTATAGCGCTTGTTATCATTGTAGGAGCACCCCTTCATCACCTTTTCATGACTAGCACTTCGATATGAGTGCCTTCTCATGAATTTGTTCATTCTCCTCACAAAGAGAGTCAACTCCTCCTCGAGTCCTCCTCATCATCCTCGAACTCTTCACTTGACACCGCTTTAGCCTTGAAAGTGATGATCTTCTTGCCTTTGTGTTTTGCAACTTATTGGAAATCATGTTTGATCCTTGTGTGCATGATACTATAGTTTGTAAATGTATTTTCAAAATTTGTTGAGATATCTGCATTTATCAGGAAAATCGGAACTACCACTGTGTGCGTAGTGGTACTACTGGAAGGCGGAAGTACCGATATGTGTTGCATGGTACTACCGGACTTCGAAAGCTCCGAATTTTCCTGCGGCACATTTTTTCCAGAGAGACACCCGAGTGGTGGTCTTCTCCTCCCTACGAAATCGGTATTTCTGCATGTATAGAGCAGTACTTCCGATGATCAGAAGTACTGGGGAATGAACGGCAGAACTGTTAGGGAGGCGAGCGGAAGTACCGGACTTTGGCCGGCGGTACTTCCGATTTCCCTGATTTTTTAGGGGTTTGGCTCTAACGACTAGTCTTCTTGTGTGGGGTATAAATACCCCCTTGTGACCAGTTGAAGAGAAGGTTGATTGACTCATTTATGTTGTCTTGAGCTAGTGTAAGGCTCTTCACTCAAGAGTGCATATGTTGCACTTTGTGAGCAAGGAGAGAGGATCTAGATTGCATGTGTTGCATCTAGAGGTGGATTTTGTGTCCATTTGAGTTTGTGCATTTGTTGCACGTGGTGAGAGTCAAGCAAGGGGTTTAACTTGTTACTCTTGGAGTTTGTCGACTTCTAGACGGCGTTGGGCGTCGTGCGTAGTGACCTTCTCAAAGAAGGTTGTGAGAAGACCCGGTGAAGTGTGAAGGTTGGAGCTCATCTACCTGGAGCGGAAAAGAGCTACCACTAGTGGATTTGAGGTGGAAGGCTTAATTCATGGAGCCGGTCCAATTAGTTTGGGCTTACCTCAACGTGGACTAGGGGAGACCGGCAAGTCTCCGAACATCCCGGTAAAAAGAGACCATGTCAATTGTGGTTTGTTTCCTTGTGCTCAATTTATATTCAAGCAAATTTACATACATAGAAGTAAATTGATTGCTTGTTATCCTAGGAGTGCAAACCTTGACCTAATCTAGAATTGTTGGTGCACTTAGGTGAACTTAATTGATATAGACGTTGTTTGTGCTAAACCAAATTGAATTAAGCTTCCGCAATTGTTTAATTGGTTTAGACAAATAGAAAA
The DNA here is from genome assembly GCA_036346245.1 of Bonia amplexicaulis. Classification (NCBI taxonomy): domain Eukaryota; kingdom Viridiplantae; phylum Streptophyta; class Magnoliopsida; order Poales; family Poaceae; genus Bonia; species Bonia amplexicaulis. The sequence continues at coordinate 3,155,150 of CM070768.1, read as the reverse complement.
GGTCTTAAATTGTTGTTAATAATTAGAAGAGATTTTTTAGATTGCCTATTCACCCCCCTCTAGTCGGCCTCCTAGATTTTACACACGGTCTATTTATACTCCATAGAGTTGCTCGAGACACACAAGGGACCCAGTTCTTTATACTCTATAGAGTTCACACAGAGCCTAGGGGTTCCACGCTCTATTTATACTCTGTAGAGTTACCAAGGACACACGAGGGTCTTAGCGCTTTATACTCCACAGAGTTCCTCCGGGTCGTGGCCTCATCCCTGAAAAGCAATTTGAACGGGTGAAGCCTATTAGGCAGGAGGTCGTGGTTCGCATGGACCAAGGACATTCGACAATTCCTCCAGCCACTTCCCCTTGGGGAGGCCCACCAACCATTTCTTCATACCATTGGAGATGGTGTTGTTCATGCGTTCAACAACCCTATTAGACTGCAGGTATATAACGGAGGCATAACACACCTTGGTACCCATGTGCACTGAGAACTCTGAAGCAGCATATAATGTTCTGCTATAGAAACCTCTGAGCTGTCGTGGAGGTGATTTGGCGAGGGGTGCGGCCTCGACCCACTTAGAGAAGTAGTCATATGCGATGATGATGAACCAATGATCTCCCAGCGTGCACGGTAATGGCTAATGATGTCGAACGCTCAGCGAGCCAGTGGCCATACTGGTGGGATTGGCTGAAGGGGACTACGAGGGGTGTGGGAGAACTACCCCCATCTACTGGTACCCCTGGCATCGTCAGACTAGTTCTTTCGCATTTGACACTACCATTGGCCAGTAAAAACCTTGCCGGAAGGCCTACCTGACAAGGGCTCTTAGGGCTAAATGGGATCCACATAAGCCTACATGTATCTCCGTGAGCAACTCCTGGCCTTCATGCCGCAAGAGGTAGTGGAGGAGCAGGATGCAGACACCACGCTTGTAGAGGATGCCATCGACCAGTCTAAAGGTTCTTGCTTGGTGCATCATCCTCCACCCTTGGCATGGGTCGTCTGGTTCGTCACCCTCAGGAGGAAAGCGACGATGGGTTGCCTCCGGTCGTTGTTGTAGGACGGCATGCAGCACATCGACGATTTGCGACTAGTCAGGAGGGACCGTCGCAGAGGTTAATACTTTGAAAAAGAACCTCACGGTAGCTCCCTTCCTTGACTGGCGAGTTTGGCCAGTGTATCCGCTTTGCAATTGGCTACCCGCGGTATCGATTTGACAAAGATTCCCAGAAAATGGCTCTCCTTTGCCTAGACCACGGCGAGGTATCTGGTTAATTTTGTGTCCTTGCCCTGATAAGATTTGTCAATATTTGCTATGAGGATATGGGAGTCCGTGTGTACAAGCACCCTTCGTGCCCCTAGTGCCTTCACCTTCTGCAGCCTAAACAAGAGGGCCTCGTACTCTGCTATGTTGTTGGTTGCAGGGAAGCTAAGGCGCATGATGTAGGCGAGGCTCCAGCCTTCGGGTGTTGTGACGTTGGCCTCCACGCCTACCCCAGCGGTGCAATACGCCCCGTCTATGTGCAAAGCCCATACTAGCTCTAGGGGTTCTTCGCAAGCCTGCTGGCCCCCGGGGATCCATTCGGTGACAAAGTCTGCCAATATTTGTAACTTTATGGTGGTTCATGTGTATGTGATGGAAAAGGGGGTGAGCTTCCCTGCCCATTTTCCGATGCAATCGATCAACTCCTTGTTTTGAAGCATCTCTCCTAGGAGGAAGGAAGAGGGTACGGTGATGCTATGCACCATGATGTAGTGCTGCAACTTGTGCAAAGTCATGAGTAGAGCATAAACCAGTTTCTCAAGTTTGGTGCACTGTGTCTTTGCTCCCTAAAGAGCTTCCAACACATAGTACACGGCTGCTACGTGGAGCCATCCTCCAGCACGAGTACCGTGCTGACGACCAGGGGGTCATGGTGAGTTACAATAAGAGTGGATCCTCTGGTGTCAAGAACACGAGGTGGGGGAGTTTGGTGAGGTATTCCTTCAAGTCTTGAATGGCCCGTGAACATTCGTTTGTCTACTAAAATTCGCTTGAGCCGCGTAGAATTTTGAAGAAGGGCAATGCGTGCTCTGGCCCCTGAGAGGAAGCGACTGAGGGCGGCCAAGTGGCCTGCGAGCCTCTGGACCTCCCGGGTGGTCTTCAGGGCCACCATGGATAGTATGGCATCTATCTTGTCAAGGTTGGCTTTGATCCCTCGCCCAGAGACTAAGAAACTGAGGAGTTTGCCTGCTTGAACCCTGAAGATGCATTTTTCAAGGTCAATTTCAAGCCGACCCACCAGAGGTTGTCGAACATTTCTTGGAGGTCCTCCTCGTGGGCCACCGCCTGTAGGCTCTTTACTACGATGTCATCAATGTATGTCTCAACATTCCGCCCCAGTTGCGACACAAGGATGAGTATGACGTGTCTAGTGAATGTAGACCTAGCGTTTTTTAGCCCAAAGGGCATCCGAACGAAGCAGTATGTGCTGTGTGGGGACTATGAAGCTTGTTTTCACCTCGTCCTCCTCCACCATCTGTACTTGATGGTACCCGGAGTAGGCATCTAAGAAGCTCATCATTTCGCATCTGGCCATCGCATCGACCAATTGATCGATACGTGGTAATGGATAGTTGTCCTTGGGACATGCCATGTTGAGGTTGGTAAAGTCGATGCACATCCCCTAGGCCATGTTGGACTTTTTGAATAACACGGGGTTAGCAAGCCCCTTGGGTGGACTACTTCTCTGATTATGCCAGAGTCTTGCAATTTGCCCACCTTTGTTTTGGTAGCCTCTTGGCGATCAAGGGACATCCGCCTCATTCGATGCTTGATCGGCTTCGTGTCGGGGCGTACCGCCAACTTATGCTCGATGACAAAGTGATCTACCCCCACGATGTTGTTTGGGGACCACGTAAAGACGTCCGCATTCTTGCGAAGCACTGCCATAAGTTTCTCTGTTTCAGGGTGAGGCCTGCTCCGATCGATACCTATTGTCCTTGTCCTTTGGTCGGAGTGACATCATCTTTACGTCGCCCTGGCTTTGGCTTTGGCTTTGGCGTCCATCCGGAGGCAGAGGGTGGGGTGGATCCATCACCCATAGTGTAGACCTTCTGGTGTATGCTTCACACGTTATACGGGTATGGCAGGTCGACCACATTGAAGGTGATGACTTTGTGTCTGCTCACTCTCCTTGTTCAAAGACCACTTCGAGCGCTATTTGTCCCAGCGCGTCAATCTGCTGTCCACCGAAACCTTGTAGGGGTATGCCTGCTGGCTCTAGTCTACTTCGAGGGAGGCCCATTTGGTCGAAGGTGTCTGCAAATAGGAGGTCCATAAAGCTACTACCATCAACCAGAACTTGCCTCACATCGCAGCTTGTAATGTTGGATGTGGCTACCAGGGGGTCCAGGTAGGGGAATTCTACCCCGTGTCATCCTTCGCTCTGAACATGATGTTTATACGAGCCCATTCTAGATGCACCTAAGCCGAGTACACAACAATGTGTGGATCGGATGGGCATAGGCCCGTCTCTATCTTTTGGAAGGGAACTCAAGGGAGGATCCGGCCGAGATGGCGTTGATCACTAGGTGGGGGTGGCTTCTGGGCCTTGGATTCACAGCACAACTGGAGGGGGTTGGATCGGGGTGCCTCTAGTCGCTACTGTACATGAGCTATTACTGGTGCATTGGCGTCTTGGGTGCGCCCCTAGCTATGCTTTCGTGAAGGGCCATGATGGAGGAATAGTCATGGGTGAGGTGGCCCCCGCGGCTGTGTACCTCGGACCAAAGCCCTTGTTGACACCCGTCCTCATGACACCCCCTTCTGCGCCTGTGGCCCTTCCAACCACGGCCATAGCCCCCAGAGGCATTCCTTTCATCAGCTCCTTCGATGCCAAAAATGTACTTAGAGCTAGCCACCCTCCGCTACTTGTGACTCGAGTCCTCCTTCGAGGCCCTTGGGGTGGCCTTCATTTCGGGGGTGACCGACTTGGCCTCTACCTCTCGCTGTGTTGTGTCTTTCTCTGCCCTGGCATACTCTTTCATCTTATCGAAGAGCTTGGACACCGATTTTATAGGCTTTTATGCATTGTACTCGACAAGTGGACCCTTTTAAAGGCCTCAGATAGCCGTGTTGATTATGGTCATGTCGTTGTTGTCCCTCACCTAGCAGCAAACCTTCGTGAAGCGCTTGAAGTAGGCCCGTAGCTTCTCTCCTGGCTCTTGCCTCACTATGAAGAGTTGGTCGAAGTCGACTTGCTCCATATAGTTTCCTTGAAAGTTGTTATGCATGGGACTCCAGATCTGCTCCCATGAGTACATGGAGCCAAGAGCGATAGTGAAAAAATAGAAGAGCGCCACCCCTTGAAGAGTGAGAGGCAGCCCCTTAGCCTCTGTCGTGTTATCCTCCCCCTGCAGCTTCAATGTTGTCATCTCATAGACGCGTAAAAATTCGCGGGGGTCCGTCTCACCCTTGTACAGCTCCACGATGGGCATTTTAAAATCCTCTAGCCAAGCACTCTACTGCAGTCCTACAGAAAGGGGTGACTCGGATTCCACCAGGCGAGAGGTTTCTACGCAGGTCTACTGACCCTCTACCCTAGCCGAAGTTGTCTCCATTATTATCGTGGTGAGGCCATCTGGCTTCGATCCTCCCTCATCTCACGCATGGCTTGCCGTACATCTACCAACTCTTGCTACAACATCCCGCATATTGCTTCAAGGGTGCCTCCATTCATACATGTAGTGGGAGGGAGGACACTCCCCGTTCCTTAGATAGTGATTGCAACGGGGCCAATGCCATTGTTGGCCACGAGGTTCGCGTTGGCCACCGCTTTTGTTCGTTGCGCTTCCTGCCCTGCTGTCGGTGCGATCATCGAGGGACCTCCTCCATCACCCATCGCTGCCTCCGTTGTCACTGTGCTGGTGCACTGCTGCCCCAGGGGCGACAGTGCTTCACGGTCCGCTTCCGTTGCTCTCTCCGTGCCAACCTTGGTGGTGGTGCTTATTTTTCACTTGGTGGTCGACACCATCGCCTTCTTCAGGGTGGACATCTTTTTTGGGGTCAATGCCTCTGTCTTTTTTGGTTCCATTGCTTCCAACAGCTCCTACCTTGGCTGGTTGATTCCAGTCCATCCCACGAACGGTGCCAACTGTTATGCTTACAGACCAAACAGTAAACTAAGGGGCTGCTCGGGAGACCTCGGAGGGACTACCCGTAGCCTTACAAGTCGTGGAGACCTTGCAAGAAGTATGTGCCATCTAAATTTGTCTAAAAAAGAGAGCTCTACATCCCATGACGCACTCAGATACATATTTATAGCCATAGGGGCCTGTTACATAAATACCCTTACTTGGGTGTACCCTTGTAGGGATGAATATGCCATTTTCCTAGTTGAAGTTACTTAAATGTCCCTATATGGGCCTATATTTACTGGGACAAATATACCATTTTTACTAGCCCTATAGGCTCCTATCATGCCTACTGATGCCCTGGTGGGGGCCCCTCCCCTAACACTACTAGTATTTTTAAGTAAATTTCACAAACTAGGCCAAGGTGGGGCCTCTCCCCTAACACTACTAATATTTTTAAGTAAATTTCACAAAACCATAGGTACTGGGGCATTAGTAACACAAAACCACAGGTATTGCAACTTTTTTTTTTCTAAAACCACACCTTCTTAGGCAATCGCTAACAATAAGCCCCACATTGGCTTCATTATCCATCGATCAGCTGTTCTGGCTGACTTGGTCCACCTGCAGGCGCTGACATAGAGACATGCTGGTTGCTAGCATGGATGAAGATGCCAGGTTTACGACCAGCGTGGCTGGGCGCTCCCTTATAAGGGCCACAATGCGTGTGCAAGTGGTGCGACCCAATCAAGGCGGAGAGTTTCAGGAAGAAAGCGACATCCCTCCCTGTTGCAGCTAGTACTTGAGCTCCATTGGTTTGCTTCACAAAGCAACCATCAACTCCTGTGCAGCAAAGAAACAAATCATTAGCTTCATGCAAAGTAGTGAACATAATATACAACATGGTCATAAGAATCAATATATGTTAGTACCTATAAATGGCCTGCAACCATTCTTGAACCCTTCTTTATGTGCATTCAGACATATGAAGAGGCCACAAAATCTAGGATTGCGATTCTCAGTGGTTGTCACAATGCATCTACTTCCTGGGTTCTTGTCCAACACAGTCTGGAGGTAATCTGTGATCCTTAGGTATTGTTGCTCCTTGTGATTGCCTAGCACAACCTCGTCAGCTTTGCTTCTTGCCCTATAGGCCATCATCTTGCTAACTTCCACCCCATAGTCCATCATGGCAGCGTCCATCATATTAGTCAACAGTGGCGGTGCAAGAAGACGAAGGAGCTGAAAACATGGTAGGAGCAACTGAAGTGGACGGAAGATGAAGACGGTCGAGAATATAGAGACCCTGACGATCCCTACGGCGCCGGCCAGGTCCCAAGTATCGTCCCATGCATCCGATCTGAGCGAAGCAGTGTGAGAGTCAAAACCAACCCTACAACCAAGGTCAGTGAGCAGTCCCACTGAAAGAAGTTGCATGGTTAGTTGGGAACATGAGAAGCAATGGAGCAGAAAAATCGGCGATCAAAAGAGTGCCTGACAGCTAATAGACAAGGAAGTACCATCTGCGATCATGCGGAGATAGGAAGGGCAGGAGGTCCCACTGAAATGAGAGATGTGGAATCTGGTGTCATGTGGAAAGAGGCATCAGAATCTATAACCCAAGAGGTACACAGGAAGACATCGAGCTAGACCGGCGAGAACCAGCGGAGCGTGAGAGAGGCTGAAGTAGAGCTGGCGAGGCTGGCTGAGAGTCACCTCGGCGAGATCTGACGAGCCGGTGCATCCCACCGTGAAGGAAGGGCCTCCCTGCCCCCCTTGGGTCGTCCACCCCCACGTGCCTTATTCCGCTTTTTTCGCATCGCACAACTCTGGTAGTCATGCCCGATGTTCTTGCAGTAGTTGCATTGAACTCCAGTTGGTGCAAAGGCAGGAGCAGAAACAGGCACCTGGGAAGGAACTGTAGTCGTAGCAGGAACCATCTGTGTAGTCGAAGAAGGAGCAGCAAGCACAGTTGGAATAGACTGTGCTGCTAACCCAAGACGAAGCTCCTCAGCTCGAAGTGTCGAAAGAGCCTCGGTGACAGTCGGTCGTGGCGGCGACTCGGCGATTGAGCTCGACGGGCTCAAAATCGGCGAAGCGGCGAGACAAAATCATAAAGACGAAGACGATCATGATCCGCCTTCTGAACTCTATGGCACTCCTGGCACAGTGGAGAAGCTAGCTCATCTAGCTGTCGCCAAAGACTAGCCGGAGCTCGGAAGAAGTCGTCAACGGAAGAATCTCCCTAGCGAAGCATCTCCAACTCACGCTGAAGCGAAAAGAACTGGGCATCACTGCTCTGCTGGTATCGCTCACGCAAGTAGTCCCAGATCTGTTGAGTAGACCGCAGACCAACGATATCTGGCTGAATGGAGTCGTCGACGCTGACCACAAGGATGGCACGAACACGGGCTTCATCAGCACACCAGCGCTCAAAAGCGTCAATGGCATACTGAAAAGCCTCATCAGCAGCATCGGCAGCAGCAGCATCATCCTCTGCCTTTTTCTTCACAGCCTCATCTGCTCCAGGAGGTATGGAAGTAGACTGCCGAGGAGGAGGCTGGACCGGCGACGACGGAGAAGGACGAGCACCGGTAACATGTCCCCAAAGGCGGAGACCATCAAGCGTGATCTCCATAAGAGAAGACCATAATCTGTAGTTCGTTGCATGGAGCTTTGTTCCCGAGAATGGGATCGCAGCGGATGGAGCGGAAGCCATCGGTGGCGGCGGGCGGGCGGCGGCGACCAAAACAACGAAGTCTAACGGCGCCGAGCGGCGGTTAGATCAACGTTTTTTTTAGATATATCCGGCCGAAATACCGATTCTAACCAGACTCACGCATACGCAAGAAAAACACAGAGAGGAAGAGAAAAATAGCGGAGCGGCGGCGGGGGCCGGCAGAGCGGATCCTGCGGTGGACGAGGCGGCGACCCGGCGACTTGGCACGTCGGTGGGCGGCGGCGACCGGCAACAGCGGCCGGCGGCGGCGGCAGGTCGACGAGACCCGGCGGCGGCCGATGGGAGCGGGCGGCGGCGTCGAGATCCTCACGGCGGCGGCGGCGGCAACGGGACGACCGGCGGCGGCCGGCGGGCAACGGACCGAGCGGCGGCCCGAGCGGAAGGAGCGGCGGCGATCCTACGATGGCGGCGGCAGCAGGGGACGACCGGCGGCGGCGGCTGGGCTAGATCTGGCGTCGGCGGCGCCAACAGCGGCGGCGTCGAATCTAGCGGCCCGCGACGGAAGATCTGCGGTGGGCGGGCGGCGACCGGCGACTTGGCACGTCGGTGGGCGGCGGCAACCCGGCACAGCGGCGGCGAGCGGCGGCAGGTCGACGAGGACCCGGCGGCAAGAACGGCGGCGAGGGCGGCTTCAACGACAACCGAGAGCGGCGGCCCGACGGGAGCGGGCGGCGGCGTCAGATCCTATGGCAGCAGCGGCGGCAGTGGCGACACAAAAATAGAGACGGCCCGGGCACGACCCGGGCGACGTCGAAGCAGCGGAGATAGTTCAGAGTCCTGGCTCTGATACCATGTTATGAATATTGTGCATATATTAATGAGGCCCAAAGGGCAATATATAGAGAGAGTACAAGGGGGATATACAGGGGAATATGCTATGTACAGATATGGAATATGAGGCATATAAGGAAACAAATAATCTATTTCCTATTCTATTCTTAACATATCCTTAACACTTGGATCATCCTCAAATACCTATAATCTCTGCTTTGGACTATATAGTAGCTCTTCAAGGCCTTTCTAAATTGCTTGATATCTACAAAACACATATATTGGCATAGCTAAGTGTCATCCAAAATCCTTGACTCATCAAACCAGATCCTCTTCATTATTCTCCTTTTAGCTCTGCTCTTCTTTTCTTATGTGGTTCACTTACCCTAGCCTCAAAGCCATCGTCTTCACTAGAGCCCAAGTCAAGACCATCATCGTCAACTCCTGGATCAACAATGGCTATTCGGTGGTTGCTGTTGTACTAACCTTTGAGACCTTTGCCGCTGCTTTCTTTCCCTTACTTGCCACTACATTCCTTGGACCACTTCCTATTTCTTCCAACATACTTGGCTCAACTAGATTTTTCAAAGTTGGTAAAAGTTCCTCCACATCAGTATCACCCTCACAATGCTCATTTGGATCTTCCTTCTGCCTCTGATCTCCAAAATTTTCTTTATAAGCTCTTCTTGATCTAGTTCTTTATCAAATGCATCTGAAACTGAATTATCACTCATATAGGCCACCTCCAACATTTGAAAAGCATCCACCTCGGCAATGGTTTTGCCCTTCTCCACAGAAATTGGGCCTGTTCTTTTTGGCTGCGGCTTGTGGCTTTTGGCTGCGGCTTGTGACTTTTGGGCTGTTTGTACAAGAGATTATAGAGTAACAGAAACTCATGTGCGATTTTTGCCAATATAAATGAAGTCAGTAAAGTATATACTATAATTAACCAGTAGACCCTATCTTGAAAAAATACTTCGTTTAAAAGCTAGTTACTGTAGAAAAGCTGAAAAACAGCTTTTAGAAGCTGAAAAGAACAGAGCCACGTTCTCTGTCACAGTAACATTGCTTTCTACATCATTGGAGAACTTGGAACCATTTTTAGTAGGAGGCATGGCAGCAGTACATCCACCTCTTCCCTGCACAAGGTACAGGTTAACAACGTTAGCACTTCCATACTCACTACGCATTGCAACCACTTGATCATCATTCTCTACTGCCACCATCCTAGCTAAACCAAGGCCATCTTTCTTGCTGTAATATATGTAGTCAGATTCACAATATCCAATTTCCACGAGTTGATTAATTAGATGTGTAGGACCGGTATGGTAATAACGAGGGTAAATGGTGTCTTCAAATTTTACCCTAAGTATTCGCCTAATCTACACTCCAATAGCTATGACAAGCTATGAAGTTCAAAAGGCCAAAATTCAAAAAATCTTAGTCTTACAGCAATTTCAGCCCATGAACAGGATTAAGTTTCAGCAAGTAGAACTAACCAAGCTGATGGGGAGATATAACTCTAAGCAACAACTGGAATGATTAAGTTTTGCTATGTTCATGATCCTAAAACATGTACGGAGCTCTGTATTGTTGCTTGCAGATACATGTTCCCTGCACATCTCGCCGCTGATCTCTCGAACATTTTCACCCAACAAGTCGCCGCCGATGACGGCACTACGAAGCCCCTTCCTCTCGCTCTTTCTTCCTGGAGCTCTCCGCCTTGACCGGGTCGCACCACTTGCACGCGCATTGTGGCCATTATAAGGGAGCGCCCAGCCATGCTGGTTGTGAACCTGGCATCTTCATCCATGTCAACGCCTGCAGGTGGGCCAAGTCGGGCAGAACAGTTGATCGATAGATAATGAAGCCAATGCTTAGTGTTATCGATTGCCTAAGAAGATGTGGTTTTATGAAAAAAAGTTTCAATACTTATGGTTTTGTGTTACTAATGTCTCAATACCTATGGTTTTGGAAACTTTATTCTCTTTTTTTGGTATGACACAAGATGAAGAGTCGCAGAATCTATCGAAAGCGTCCATACTTTTTCTTTCTTTTTTGAAAGAAAAGCGTCAATACTTTTTTCCATGAAGCGTCAACGGGTAGCAATTTTTGGTCCATGTGGGCTGACCTGGCTACATAAGCTCGGCCCAAACATTTGACGAGGCAGCTTGCGTTTCCGCTGGCCATCAAATTGCCCAAGTTTGCGGCGGCGTCTCCTTTCTGTGCTTTGCTTTTCTGATTTTTTTCCCTTATGGTTACTCTCTCTCTCTCTAGAATTTATATATACACTGATACTCCCTCCATTTTTTTACTTGACTTTCTTGAATCCGTGCCGTCAAACTTTCTAAAGTTTGTTTACCAATATATTTAAAATTATCTAAATTAGTTATACGAAAATTATATCATTAAATTTATCGTTTTCGTAATATTACAATTTTATTAGCATATCTTAGTATAAAGTTATAAAAAATAGCGGTTAAAGTTGTATCTCAAAGATTGTGAAAAATAGAAAACGTCAAGTAAAAAAGAACAAAAGAAGTATATTACAATATTGGTAGACAATAGACTAAAACTAGAATTGGGCATGCGTGCCACAACAGGCATAAAGTAGAACTTCGGTGCACTAAAGTTACAGTGTAAAATATTTTGTTTTTATTCCGTAAGGCAAAAGGAAGGGAATACTGCACAAAATTATCATTTGTCCAAATGAGGAAAATAAAAGAACCTAGTTGCAGAATATCCTAGTCCAGGCCCAGACTATACATGCGCTCATTGTAACCTAAGCTTGGCCTAAAACCAAGCCCAGCCCAACTTAACCCAAATCTTTATAAAAGTATGAAGATTCCATTTACATTCAGCGCTTAGTATTTGAATACGGCGATATATGTATCGAATGCTGACATAATAGGCGAACGAGAACTTAAATATTGACCACAGGATCGGACAAAAGTGGTGCCATAGATAAAGCAATGGAAAAAAAAGGACATTTAAGGATTTATCCACCCACAAAGGTGCAATTAAGAATATACCCTCGATATGTCCCTACCAAGTAGATCCTAGCGTTACGTATTAGTGATCTATAGAGAAGCAAATCCTCATCTACGGGCCTGTTTGGCAACGGCTACGATTTATGGTTTTTGGTTGAAATTTTTGAATTTTGACTGTTTACGGTACAAATTACGGAGAGAAAGATACTCACTTGCGATTTTAAATGATACAGATGTTGGGCTTTTAACGTATACATCGTTTAACTTGTAGACTCCGTTTTGAGAAAAAAAAAACTCCGTTTGAATATTAAGTACTGTAGTAAAAGTTAAAAGCCACCAACTTTGAAGAAAAAGAATAGGCTCTACATCTATTCGCAGTGATAAATTCTCAATTATTTCAGAGAAAAAAAAAGGCACATTCAAGTCTCAAGCAAGGGTTGGACCAAACGAAAAGGTTTGACACATTCATGTAGCACCGCACGTGGCCACGTGGGCTACTTGAGGGCGTGACGCAGACGGCCGAGCTGGATGCCTGGATGCAGTGTACATCTGGGCCTATCAGGTAAAAAGAAATATCAGCAGCATCTCGCAAGAGAGAATCTTCCGCGGCTAGCTCCTGGAATATCTCTTCTCCACCGCATCCTTTTCATCATGCCATGACTCATTCCTAGACGCTTCTCACCTTCCGGTTAGCAGTCAGCGATTGAACCTAGCTAGATGGATTTATTTTAGCGGCGTTGTTCCTATGGTTCGTTCTCCTTAAAGAAAAATACAAGTCGTTGTCGCGAATGATCCACTTGCAAAGGGATGTGTTTGTTACATGTCACGTTTGTCATGTCCCTGACCCACTCAAACCCAGATTAATGCCACACACAAGAAACGCAATATATATTTTTATCAATTGAGATGTTTTGTCTGAGAAATATTGCGCAACTTTTAGGTGCAGCTCGGTTGAGCTGAAATAAGCTGATTTATGGCTAAAATTACACTGTAACTGACTGAAATTATATTGTAACTGATAGTGGTTTATTTGGCGTAACTAAATTTTAAAAAAATTAAAAATAGACAAAACAAGCTAGCCATCACGAACAACACAGACGAATACGAGAAAAAAAGAACCGATAAAAAAACTCAAAAGTCAAAAAAAGATGAAATTTAGGAATAGTAAAAAAAGCTAAAAGCCAGAAGATTAAACCGAAATGAGTGGGATACATAGCAAATCAGTGTTTTTTAGTAGCACCATGTAAATTGTACTCAAAATAAAACAACTATTTGAAACTGTAGCTAGTATATATTGTCTTGCCCAATCATTAATCATGTTCGGGTATTGCTCACATGCACAATCCAATCAAAGAAAACAAAGATGCCGTGCATTTGCAAACTATATGATGATGGCTACTCCCTAAGTACTATTAAAATACACATTAGATATAACTGCTACTATTACAACATCTTCAATGATTAGTCAAACATGTAAACCTCTACTAATGAAGGGACTCTTTTAACACTACTCTTTGAGATAATTACTAGATCTACAAATTAAGCTCAACTGAAACATCAATTGATTTCTCAGAGGAGAAAAAAGAAAAGAAGAAGCACATCCGTCCAAGAATAAGCTACAAAACCACAACACATCCAAAAACCCAACACCACCATCAAGTAAGCGAAGCAAGCCAGCTAGGATCCAAGAAAATCAACCCAAGAAACCAATAATTCCTCCTCCATGGCGGCCAACATCCCCCTCCTCTTCCTCGCCGTTGTCGCTGTTGTGGCGTCAGCCGCCGAGGCGACCGGCGGCAACGCGACGTCGACGCCGACGGCGTACGAGATGCTGGAGAGGTACGACTTCCCGCGGGGCATCCTGCCCGAGGGGGTGGAGAGGTACGAGCTCCGGCCGGACGGCAGCTTCGAGGTGTACTTCCCGCGCGAATGCGAGTTCCTGCTGGCGAAGAAGTGGCTGGTCAAGTACGACGTCCGCATCGCCGGCGCGGCAGCGGCGGGCTCGCTCACGGCGCTGGAGGGCATCTACGTGAAGGTGCTCTTCCTGTGGCTCTCCGTCGGCGAGGTCGACCGCACCGGCAACCGGCTCAGCTTCTACATCGGGCCCGTCTCCACGTCCTTCCCGCTCGACGTGTTCGCCAACAGCCCGCACTGCCGCGGCTACGATCGCGCCGGCGCTGCAGCAACCTCGTGATGAGTTTGCGTGCTAGTACTACCTGTTTTTGCTTTCACGATTTAGCTCTGTGTGTGTGTATGTGTATGTATCCAGTGCCAGTGTTAGCTATTGCTGTTACGGAACATCGAGTACATCATTTGGTAATTTCTTGGAATTGATCATACAGATTCATCTCTCTCTCTCTCTCTCTAGCTTCCTGCGTGTTTTGATGCATGTGGGTTTTTTACCCATGTTCTTGATTTTTGATCGTGCGATCAGTTTGATTGTTATCAATATAGCCAATACATTCGAATAGTCAAGATCTTTTCCGGTTTGATTTTGCATTTTATCTCTCTTCTATGTCGTACAAAGAGAAGAATCGATTGTGGAATTTTACAGCAATTAGGGGGCAATTAATGGGCTCGTTTGCTCCAAGTCAACGGCCACATTCGTATACATCATTACTTCAGTATCTTGGTATGTATCATTACGACGACAAACAATGAGCTCGGCGATTCCAAAGTTTGTCTGAAGTGTGCAGCTTTGCAGGGGAGTAAACGTTTTGCGTTTCACAAGAGATGGGATTTGTGAGGTTTATTTGTTTGTCGTGAATTAGCTTATGTTAAGTAAAAATGGTTATTAAAACCTCAACTATCATATTACCAACCCAACTCCCAATCCTTAGGTAATCATGCAGTAACTGATTAGTAACAAGATCATACATTTGTCTAGATAGATATAATATACGGTTAAATAAACGAAAGAAGTTGCTGTCAACGTTTAGGAATCGACGACCAGTCAAGATAAAAAAATTTAAAAAGAAAACTGCCCGATTCCTGTATACCGGCTGGTGAGTGGTGACCGCCCATTTTCCTAACCCTGCAGCATGCGAGCATTATTATATTTACTTTTTAAATAATCGTTACATGACTATGAAGAAAAACATTTTAGAGGATCTGTAAAAGCATGTACAATAATATGACGTTAGCTATCTATAAGTCTTATTACATAGAACACGAGATGTTGTAGAGGAGAGAAAATGAGCATAGAAAATTGGGTCATCTCTCATACAGCAGTCGACTGTAACACGAGAAACATGACACATTATATCATAGAGAAACTGTCTATAGAGGCATGTGAAAATATAATCCATTATAGGAGCAATATTTAAAGTTGTCTATAAATAACATAGAAAGTATTATAGATATCAGTTATCTATATCATTGTATATGTCCTAATATTGTAATGTCAGTAGAAAGAAAGAGAGAAGGAAAGTGAAGAATGGAAAACAATCCTCCAAGGGAGAACAAAAAATTTTTGTTGTCCAAACCCTTCGGCTTTAGAATGCCGAATAAAATATTGCTCATTAAAGTTCCTAGACCGTCTGGGACCGGTTGG
Source organism: Bonia amplexicaulis (assembly GCA_036346245.1). Lineage (NCBI taxonomy): Eukaryota > Viridiplantae > Streptophyta > Magnoliopsida > Poales > Poaceae > Bonia > Bonia amplexicaulis. Next base: position 3,139,980 of record CM070768.1, on the reverse strand, counting down.
CATATCTCGCATACATGGGCATCATCATCATTTGGCAATGGAAAAAAATCAATGTCCACGTTTTTATCGACTTACCTTTCGTAGTAGAAAAGCCCATGAATAGTGCCGAGCTCACCCTATAGATCGCTGGTCCATGAGCAAATAGCCGCATGAGAGAGCCATGGGAATAAGACAAGGGTAGCTCAGACAAAGCACAAGCCAGGAGAGAGCCACAAGGCCAAACCAACCATACAAAAGGCAAACTAGCTCACAGAGGGCATCCATCCCCAAAGTTCCCTCCCTCAGTCAGCCCCAACTGAGAGCCAAGCAAAAGAGCCACCCACATTGCCTCCTTCAACCAAGGCAAGGACCAAAGCTAAAGGGGCATCACCCCACAACCCATACAGAGAGGATGAGAGGAAGAGAGAGTGGGAAGAGAGGAGCTAAGAACGTAGAGAGAGGCGAAGGAGAGGAGCAAGGACCGTGGATGACCACTTGAGCCGACCATGACGACAAGAGGAGGTTGTCCATATCACCACACACTACGAGAACTGCATCATGGCCATCGCGAGTGTCATCATCCCTAGCCGTTTTCAGGCCGACAACCAAGTAGGCCTCCATTTTCCCAAACCTTTTCCCATTTTTCTTTAGCACAACACAACCGTAGCACAGGTCGGCCGAGGAAGGTGGCACGAGGAGAAGGGTAACACCCTACCTCAGTCCACCCAGCCGCAACGCGACGGTGGAAAGACCACAGAGGAACTGCCACGTGCCCTTGTTTATTTGTGTTTTTAGGTGAACATTGAGGGCGGCATGCACAGGCTGGAGTAGCACATGCATTCCATGTGCAAGCAGTATTTTGCACATCTCTCTTAATTTATATATTTAGTCATGTTTGGCTCGTGTGTCTCCTTTCGATAGTTGGTAAATATTTGTACTTTTGTCCCAATGCTCATTGTTAAGCATATGCGGCTTAGAGGGATGTCGAGATTTAAGTAGAGAAGGCGCTTCCTAAATTAGCAACAATGGATGTAAATGGTAGTTGTTTGGAGTAGTGGTAGCACTCCAGGTTTAGAGGATGGGTCGGGGTGTTATAGTTAGTATCAGAGTAGACGTTAGGTCCGTGATGAAGAAAAATTAACAACTTAATTATTAAAGTAAAACTTGACTTAGTCCTAATAATTAAATTAAACTTGACACACTCTGGTGCACAATAGGATGGGGTTTGGGTCTTGCATTGCATATACGTTTCTGTGAGATATGTGGTTGATTTGTACTGTTATAAGGTAGATGCTTGTGAATTGATTGTGTGGTTATTGGTTTGACGTGAACAGAGATACCGAGAGGTAGAGGTCGTGGTTGTGGTGCGGGCCAGGGCTGTGGAGGCTGTAGCTGTGGGTGCGGCCAAGCGGGGCCACCGCTCAAGGTTCAGCAGGAGACACCTAACATAGAAGCTGCTTCTGCTGAGTAGTCCATAGCTAGAAATCTGGCAAGATCTTCGGCCTTACTACGAGAGTTTGTAGAAGATGTCTGCACGCTTCGTCGACAAGTGCCAGTAGCCACTGTTGTGGCCGTACCTATTTCTACCCCTGTTGTTGATCCAGCCGCACCTGAGACAAGAACGAGCCTTCGCAAGTGGATGGCGTTGTGGTTGGACACCTTCGATGGTTCAGGCATACCAGTCCAAGTTGTGGATTGGTTGTGCTATATGGAGATGCAGTTCGGGCATTTGAGATGACCTCACAGCTTAGAGCTCACTTCGTGGCCTTTTAGTTGAAAGGTTAGGCAGACATCTGGTGGGAAGGAGTCCTTTCAGGCAGGGCCCCCGCCCAGAGTCCAACCACTTGGGAGATCTTCGTCGAGAAGTTCAAGGCGAATTATTACCTGAAATCCTTTGTGGAAAGTCTGGAGGTCGCCCTAACGACCTTTGTGTAGGGAAAGATGATTATGTCTGAGTACGAGATGGGGTTTAACAACCTGATTTGTTTTGTGCCATCAGTCATGAGCAGTGATCTTGAGAAGGCCAAAAGTTTTCACCGAGGGCTAAACTCCGAGTTCCAGCATATTATAGGAGCTACCGCGCCACGTGACTTCAAGTCCATGGTAGAATAGACTAGAGGGACAGAGATGGAGATGCAGTTCATTAAAAGGCTACAACCCCTGTTAGTCCAAGCACTTTTGGTGGTGACCAGAAGAGGCATTTTGGTGAGGGGGTAGGTCATCTTAGTGGCCTACACCTAAGAAGTCCAAGTGGAGCTAGCGTCCCCCATAGTCATCCAAGCCTAAGTCTTTGAGGATGGCTTCTTCAGCACCTCACTCTTTTTCCACACCAACTGTGCGACCTGTCTCAGGCTAGGGTATGATCTATTTCAAGTGCGGTGGTGGGCACTGTACTACTGAATGTTTGTGGATAAGGGAGTGTCGACACTATGGCCGGCCAGGCCACATGGAGTGTGTTTGTTGTCAGAATCCCTCTAGCATCATCAAGTGGGAGTTGGTGTCTACGTCTTCGTCAAACGCTTCACCCTAGGGGTTAGTCCAGATGTTGGTGGTTGTCCCTGCGCCACAGCCCCCTCCCCTTTCCTGGGCGCCACCTGTCAGGTATTACTGGCACCTCGCACTAACCACTCCATTTCAGCACGCTGCACCGCCTCCATTTCGATGCCGCCACATCAAAGTGTCAGGGCTCTTGCCACCCCAGCACCATCAAGAGTCTACACATTGCCTACCGCTGAGTCCACGGGTCGACCAAACATGGTGACAGGTACCCTGTTAGTGGATTCATACAATGTCCTTGTTCTTTTTTACTCTGGTGCTACTTATTATTTTGTGTCCTATGAGTTCGCTAGATATGCAAAGTTGAGCGTTCAGCAAATTTCTCAGTCGATTATAGCTAGTTCTCCGAGGGTATCATTACTAGCTCCATAGTGTCTCCTAGTAGTGTGGTTTCAATAGATGGAGAGGATTTTGTTTCCAACTTAATGGTTATTCATATAAAGCCTTTTGATTTTATCCTTGGTATGGATTGGTTGCATCGCTACCAGGCTGTGATTTCCTATTTCTGGAGTACAGTCACTTTGCAAGCTCCTTCAAGGGAGGAGATAATCTTTCAATGGAATGCATCTCCGTATTCTCTTTATGTTGGCCAACTTGTTCCCTGGCCGATGAACGTTGAAATCTGGGTTCCTTCTAGCACTTGCAGAAAAGCCGAGTGCGTCTTTATGCATTGAGGATATTCTAGTTGTATGTGAGTATCCAAATGTATTCCCTTAAGAGCTTTCGAGAATGCCACCCAAAAGGGATATGGAGTTTAGGATTGATCTTGCTCCTAGCACACGACCTATCTCTCTGTCTCTGTACCGTTTGGCACGACCTTTTCAAGAGGAATTAAACAAGCAATTGAATGAGTTGTGTTCAAGGGGTTAATTCGTCATATTGTGTCACCTTGGGGAGCCCCTGTCCTATTCACTGAGAAGAAGGATGGGAGTTGGCACATATGCATAGACTATCGTGCTCTTAATCAGTGACCATCAAGAACCTATTGTCTCGCATTAAGGACTTATTTAATCAATTGAAGGGAGCCAATGTGTTCTTCAAGATTGATCTATAATCTGGGTATAATTAGATTTGAGTGCAAAAGCAAGATATTGAAAAGATAGCTTTCTCCACAAGGCATAGGCACTATCAATATAAAGTTATGTCTTTTGGACTAACGAATGTCCCTATTGTCTTCATGAAGATGATGAACAACATGCTATACAAGTATCTTGATGACTTAATGGTTATGTTCATCGATGATATCCTAGTTTATTCCAAGGTGAAGGAAGAACATGAGTAGTATTTGAGGCTCATGTTGGGACTCTGAGGGAGAATCAATTCTTTTCTATGTTAAAGAAGTGTGAGTTCTAGATTTCTAACGTAGGCTTCTTAGGTCATGTGATTAACTAGGAAGGCATTTTAGTAGATCCAGATAAGATTTATACTATCATGAACTGGAAGAGGCCATCTAATATTAAGAAAGTGAGAAGTTTTATTGGTTTAGCTGGTTATTACCGGCATTTTGTGAAAGACTTCTGATTATTGCTAAGCCAGTGTGAAAGACTTCTCGATTATTGCCAAGCCAATGTCTCAACTCACGTGGAAGGGCATGAAATTCTAGTGTACCGATGAATGTCAGTACAATTTCAGTATTTTGAAGGAGAAGTTAGTAATAGCTCCAGTTCTCATCCTTCCTGAGCCAGAAATTCATTTCACGATCTACTCAGACGCGTCTCATGTGGGTCTGGGTTGTGTGCTCATGCAGGACAGTAAGGTGATCGCGTATGTCTCGCGACAGTTGAAGAAACATAAACAAAATTACCCTACTCATGATTTAGAACTAGCCATAATGGTTTTTGCTCTAAAGATTAGGAGACATTACTTGTATGGAGAGTCCTGTGATATTTTTACCGACCACAAGATCCTCAAGTATATCTTCACTTAGAATGAGTTGAATTTGAGGCAAAGAAGGTGGTTAAAACTGATCAAGAACTATGATCTCACTGTCGAGTACCATCCACGCAAGACTAATGTGGTTGTTGATGCCCGTGGTCATAAAACGACACCCTCCACGCTAGGTTATCTTATTGCTGACTTTGATTGGATATGAATTTTCTATTATTATGCTGGTACAACATAGGTTAAGATGCAGCAGTTGCTAGAATCGACAATTCTATAGTGAGTGAGAAAAACACAATAACATGATCGATTGCTTCAGCAAGTAAGGAAACGCCTTGATGAAGGGAAAAAGGGGATTTCACCCTAGATGAGTTGGATGTATTGCAGTTTAAGGTTCGTCTTTGCGTACCACAGAAGGCTGAAGTCAAGGATGAAATTTTGAGAGAGGCTCATCGTACCCCTACACGGTACATCCTGGCAAGACCAAAATGTATCAGGATTTGAAAAAGAATTTTTGGTGGAAGAGAATGAAAGTGGATGTTGCTCGATATGTGGCATCTTGCGGGGTTTGCTAGCAAATGAAGGTTGAGCATAAGCACCATCTGGGCTATTGCAACTTTTGGATGTTCCTTAGTGACCATGAGATGATATTACCATAGACTTCGTACTCGGCTTACCTCGTACCCAGCAAGGTAAGGATGCGATTTGGGTAGTGGTGAACCAATTCAGTAAGTTTGTGTACTTCATCCCTATTTGTACTACGAATTCAGAAAGTGATTTGGCATCCATCTATGTGCGTGAGATAGTGAGGTTTTCATGTTGTGCCCAAGATGATAGTTTTAGACAGTGACACCAAATTTGTCTCTAAGTTTTGGGACAATTTGCAAAGCGCTTTAGGCATGAAACTTCAGTTTAGTGCCGCTTTCTACTCGCAGATGGATGAATAGTCCGAACGCACCATTCAGACACTAAAGGACATGTTAAGGTCATGTGTTGTCTTGGAAAGGTAAATGGGAGGATCAATTGGCACTCATGGAGTTTACCTACAACTACCACTCCAGTGTTCGGGCAGTGTCATTTGAGGCTCTGTATGGGCGGAAGTATAAATCACCACTTTATTGGGATGCCGTAGGCGAGAAGGCAATCTTGGGTTCAGATTGGGTCCAGCAGACAGAAGAACGAATGGCAGAAATTAGACAGAACCTAGTAGCTGCTCAGACTAGGCAGAAAAGTTATGCTGATGTGAGGAGACATGAATCAAAAATTGAAGTGAGTGATCAGGTGCTCCTAAGATTCTCTCTCACTAAAGGCATCATACGATTTGGTACCAAAGGGAAGCTTAACCCAAGGTACACTGGGGCATTTCTGATTCTAGCATGAATTGGAAAGTTGGCATATTGCTTGGGCCTTCCTAAGTCCATATGAGGAGTGTACAATGTGTTCCATATTTCTATGTTGAGAAAGTATCTAAGAGACCCGAAGCATGAGATTGTGCTAAAATCGGTGTCCACTAAGCAAGATCTCAACTTCGAGTCCTGTCCAGTTCGAATTTTGGAGGAATCGAAGAGAGTGTTGAGGCATAGAACAATAAAGTATATCAAAGTGCTTTTATCACATCACTCTGAGCAAGAAGCGACATGAGAATTAGAGTCTCGCATGTGTGAGAAGTACCCATAGTTCTTCTCTATGGGTACGAATTAGTTATTTTCTATATAGTTTGTTTCATTCTTCCGTGTGGATTGTTGAGCATCAGAATTCAGGGTCAAATTCTGTTAAAGGGGAAAGAATGTAATGCCAGTAGAAAGAAAGAGAGAAGAAAAGCGAAGAATGGGAAACAATTTAAGGGAGAATAAAAAGTTTTGCCATTAGAACCATTTGGCTTTATAATGTCGAATAGCATATCGCTCTTCAAGGTTCCCAGACTGTTTGGGGTCGGTTAGCGCCTCTCATATACGTGGGCATCATCATTCGGCAATAGAAAAAATCTAATACCCACATTTTTACCGACTTACCTTCTATAGTAGAAAAAACAATGAATAGTGCCGAGCTCACCCTATGGACCGCTGGTCCTTCAGCAAACAGCCATATGAGAGAGCCATGGGGGTAAGGCAAGGGTAGCTCGAACAAATCACAAGCTAGGAGAGAGCCACAAGGCCAAAGCCACCATACAAAAGGCAAACCAGCTCACAGAGGGCGTCATCCCCAAAGCTCCCTCCCGTAGTTAGCCCCAACCGAGAGCTAAGCAAAAGAGCCACCCACTTGCCTCCTTCAACCAAGGCCGAGGACCCAAGCCAAAGGGACATCACCCTACAACCCATACAAAGAGGAGAGAGGAAGAGAGAGTGGGAAGAGAGGAGCTAAGAATGTAGGGAGAAGCGAAGGAGAGGAGCAAGGACTGTGGACGACCACTTGGGTCAACCACAATACAAGAGGAGGCCATCCACATCACCACACACGTCGAGAACTATATCACAACCATCGCAAGTGTCGTCATCCGTAGCCATTTTCAAGCTAACAACCAAGTAGTCCCCCACTTTCCCTAAACTTTTTCACCTTTTTCTTTGGCACAACACAACCGCAGCACATGTCGGCTGAGGGAGGTGGCACAAGGAGAAGGGTAACACCCTACCTCGGCCTGCCTGGCTGCAACACGACGGTGACGAGACCGCGGAGGAACTGCCACGTGCCCTTGGGAGGCAACATGCTCCCCGGCTCATGTCACCCACAAAGTCCTGACATGGCAGCAAACCACGAACTTTACCCAAGCCATGTGTAGTTAGAAATAAAAAGCAAGACGAAAAGAGTAACTAGAAGTACAATGCTTAAAGTAAGGGAAGGGAGAACCGATCTCCGGGAAGCCAGAGTTAGAAGTGGAGCTGAGTAGACTGGGAGAAGGCACAACAATGGGTTGGCGTAGGTAGATCCGGCGAAAGGAGGGCCACCAGTGGCGAGCCAAAGTGCTGCGTTGCCCCTAAAGCTCCCATTGGTGGCAGTCGCGCTAGATCGAGGGGGAGCCAACGGGGGGAGCCAGGTGATGGCGGTGCACCAGAGGACCCTCCGATCAGCGGCAGTGGCCCATGGTTGAGGGAAAGCCTCTAGGGAGGAGCCAGTCGCCGACAGGGTTGTCGATTCAAGGCTGTGAGAAAGGGAACCGAGGAGTAGGGAGAAGAGAGGAACTGGAGGAGAGGATAAGACTGGCCAGGTGAACACGGGTGAGAAAAGATAATAGAGAGAGAGAGAGAAAAGATATACGGTAAGGAAAGAAAAATAAGCGGGGGAAGAAAGAAAAGAAAGATAGAGAATAAGCGTGCACGATAAAAGTATTTATTTTTTCGCAAATCCTTAACCCTGAGCGTTTTTATGCCTATGTCAGGTTTTGCACATAGTATCGATGCTGTTCATTTAAGTGTGTATCGCTATGGTATTGAGACTGAATGATGCTTGTACAGGTAGAGGCTCTGGGTTGGTGCCATCCACACATCGTCCTCGAGGTTAAACAGGCAAGTGCATGATAAAATAGCGAGTTGTGATGAATACTAGGTACTTATTCCTTCACGCTTTATTTTATAAAATGATACCCAGATTACGTATTAATCATGCACGAAAAAGTGATGCATATGGTTGAATGGAAACATTGGAAGAATGTTGCATCATGCACGATGCATATGAGCCAAGGCTGTAAGTTATATAGCTAGTCCAAAGTACATGAGTCAGATCGGTAAAAATTTTATATGACTAATCCAGAGTGCTCTTGAATAAGACCTACAGAGGTAGGCACCTCTACGGGATGGAGAGAAAGATATACTTCGGTAGGCACCTCCATGGCATGGAGAGAAAGATCTACTTCGATAGACACCTCCACGCGTAGAGGTAGAGAGTGAACATCGAGGGTGTTCCCTCAGCTATACCGGTATGAGCTCAAAATATGCATGTGGACGTTGCATGACATGGAAGAAACGAGAGACAGGGATATAGTTACAAAGTTTGTGTTTACAGTCATAGATATGGAGTCTACTGAGTTATTGTGCTGACGTCACTGTTTTATTGTGTGCTTGCTGAATCTTCGAATTCACCCTTATTTATTTGATTTTTTAGGTGAACATTGAGGACGACATGCACAAGCAGAAGTAGCACATACATTCTACATACAAGCAGTATTTTGCACATCACCTTCAGCTGATGTATTTAGCCATGTTTAACTCATACGTCTCTTTTCGATAGTTGGTAAAATTTGTACTTTTATCCCACTGCTCAGGATGTCGAGATTTAAATAGAAAAGATATTGCCTAAATCCGGCAATAATGGTTGTAAATGGTAGTGGTTTAAAGTAGTGGTAGCACTCCAAGCTTACAGAATCAGCCAGGATGTTACAAATACAGTTCCAATATGTCCTGTACTCCTGTCTTAAAACCAATACCTCGAACATATGTAAAAGAATTGGTGCATTTTTTTCAAAAAAAAAAAGAACGAAAGAGAAACTAGAAGCTGTTAGCTAATATAATTGTTTGAGACATGGAATTTCTTGATCGTTTGCCTATAGGAAGCCGACCTGGCTGGTAGGCCTTCCAAGGCTATTATTGCCGCATATGTCATCAGCCATCACCAAGAAGCCATTTGTTTGCACGAATATAAAAAAGTTGCAGTACAAATATGATTGCAACTGTCTTAGTATTATAGGCATGTTCTTTTTTGCTACCGCTTATAACTTTTGACTAAAATTTTTAAATTTTAACTATTTACAACATAAATTGCGAAGAGAGGGATATTCGCTTGCGATTTTAGTTGATACAGATGTTAAACTTTTAACATGTACTATAATTAACTTATAAATCTCGTCTTGAAAAAATACTCTATTTAAAAATTAGGCACTGTAGCAAAAACCAAAAATCGCTTTTAAAAGCCATAAAGAATAGGCCCAAAACTCAGCATCCCAGTACTCCGGAGTTCAAACTGGCATAAACCCCACCGTCTATAAACCAGGACAATACAACCTGCATGCACCGACACTTCAAATTTGCTGAAAAGGGTAAAAACGACTGATAGGCTTGATGTACACAGAATGGCAACTAATTGTGGAAAACAATGTCCCAACTACGGTGCACCAAGTAAACATGTAGACTACAAGAATTATGGTATTGTTTCGATTACACTACAGATATCAAAGAATAAACCAAAACACGCATCTATTATTTGTCACCATACAATGGGCGTACAAACAGATCTGAATTTGCGTAACCATAAATTGCGTACTGAGTCTGCTCTTGGTATGGTCCTTTTATCCACTCCTTCAAGGGTGTGCACTGTCACAGGGAGGGTGCTCCAGATTCTGTACGAAAAATGATAACGCAGCGTCCGATCTTGAACACCCGCAGTGGCTAGAGACCCACCCAGAACAAGAAAACTCCAAACATTCGATAACGATACCTCCAATCTATCTGGCATTTGGAATTGAAAAAACTCAGGGATAGTTCTAAGACTTCATGATGCCAACAACCCATGAAGTTTCAAAGACAGATTCATGGGAACTTAGATACTGAACAAGATGTTATCTGAAGTACCTGAGTCTTTAATCGAGACCATGAGAATGAAGATGTACAGAATCAGGAAAAGGATTGAGAGAACACTAATATACAGAAATGGGAAACAACAACATACAATTTGTTACTTTACTCCAAAGATTTGAGCAGACGGAATAAGCCAGCAGCTTCCCTTATCCGTGAGAACTCGATGCAGAATGCCTGTACCTCAATGAAGAGATCTTGAACTGCATACGGAAAACCATGCACAGCCATTACTAACATGTGGTACAACATTTCACAAATTACAAAATGCAACCAAACGGGGTACACAAGGATTCAGTTGACGATTTAGATGGCATTAGACAGCCCAAACCAAACTATGTAAATACAAATTGTAGCAGTCAATTGTACCATATGTTGGTTCATTCACTAAATCTCTATTTATTTATCTTTCTCTACTACTTGAAAGAACGAGTTGGTGGTGGTGGTAGTTCATCTGCTCTTAACTCCCCTTTGCACCTCCCTAAAAAATCTCTAACAAAAAAGGAAAAAAGCAATCTACCAAAAAAACAAATTCCACCACCTTAAAAATTCTCTAACAAAAAAAACAGAGCTTTGCTGGGTGCGAACCCAAGGGCACGAAGGTGCGACGCGGCTGAGCGTGGAGGCAGAGCCGATGGCGTGGGCTGAGGGATCCCGACAATGCCGACTCAACGTACTGGGATAATATGATTTTTTTTTTATCCGTAGCAAAGCCCTAACATTCAGCTAGTGTAAAAAAACTTGTTTAATGCAAAAACTGCAATTATTTTATGACTAACAATACCAAAAAACAACTCAGTTCTTAGCAGACTATATAATATAATTAGCACACGGTTTCACACTTGTAGCCATTGTCACACACCGCCACCAAACCCAAGACAACTATATTATTCAGCTTAGAAAATCTCGGCATTGCAGTTGTAAGGTTTAGTGTTCAGAAACCAACCCAGTGTATACACAATGACAAGGAAACATTTAAAATCAATCTGATCAAATCAGGAAAAGGTCATTCAGGGGAGGCTAAATGACTGTTATAGTAGCACGGGCATGGTTTCCAAGTAGACTGCTTAGGGTGTTTTATCTAGATATTTTATTTAGACATTTGATCCATGTTTATCACAACATCAGTGAGTCAGACATGTATATTTGCTAACTGCACACAAAACGGACAATAGCTTAAGAAAATGTGCCTGTTTGAAATATTGTCGATTAGGAAAATCAGGCTAAATAAATCAACTTCCAATGCCGATGAAGACGTGCACACATGGGAAAGTCAGGCTGTGCAATCATATATGAAGTAATCAAGGACAGACAATAGGCATATAATTTTGTAGTCATGATCTTGGGTCATCAATACTTGGATCAAGAGGGCGGAAATTTAAAATTTAATCGTCAATGCAAGAACCCAATGGTAACAAATGAATATACAGAACAGTATAAAGAATGTCTCTGTTAAGCACACAACAATACACTCACCGTTTATAATCTTATTTCGTATGAGACTCTGGAGGAAAACACAAACTAATCTCACCAGTCTGTTTTGCATGTACTTATCCTGCACACAGAAAAATGATCATATTTAAGGAATTTTGTGAAAGTTTAACATTTATAAGAGAGACTATCATAAGCCACTAATTAGCCTGTAAGCAAAAGATAGGATGCAGTGGTCATTCAGCCATATGAGGCTTTTATTCAGAGTAAAAAATAGGAAACATACTAGTCCCTTACTTAAACCCAGAGAGAGAGAGCGAGCTAGTTGATCAAAGGACTTAAGCCACAAAAAGGAGTAAATATCAGTTGATGAAAGCATAATGTTTTATAAGCACAGAAATTCTTTTGCAATGATACAAAACATCAAACAAGAGCTGCCAAAACATCAAACAAGAGCTGCCAATTACACATGCATTTTAGTTCACAGAACAGGAGAAGCAAAGGGCTTATTCCCATGGGAATGATAATCTGAACTTAATCAAATTCGAAGAAAAGCACATCAACAAGCAGAGGTTCCGTATTCCCATGGGAAAATGTAGCCAAGGTTAAATTGCCCATTAGATATATCGACTGGTAATAAGCATTAAAACAATAGTTGTTTACTCATCAGCTTGGACTAATCTGCAATGTTATGCCACCACTCTAATTAATGCTCCTCTGTCATCAATTTCAAAATTTCAAATTGAATGAATCAAAAGAATAAGAACTAACCTTAATGTTTTGACATGATTGAATGCAATTTGAGATGTACTCATGGACAAATCCTGTTGGGAGCTCAACAGCAGTAGTAAGCCTGTTTACAACTTCCATAGAATGCAAGCTCATCTCCATGTGCACAAGAACATCAAAATAACTAAAAAAAGGAGGATCAGTACAAAGACAAAGGAAAAAAAGGCTGACAATCATGATAACAGAACATGCAGAGAAAAGAAAGAGACATACCCTGCAATGTCAGGAGAGTTCATAAGCTTCGAAAGAACTTCAACAGCAATGAGTGGATTATGCTCAACAAGGTCCTGAAACCATAGATAAATTCTATTTGACAAAAGACATGAAGCGCATTAGAAACTCATCGTTTGTTGAGAGTATACATACTGGAAGCTTCTGTGGTGTCATCCCGCAATGATACACTAGCTTAGCGTCCTTCGCCAGTTCTATTACGACTTGCTGTGAGAAGCTGCGAATAAATTAGGCATGTACCATTGGAAATATCTTATGTGCAAATGAATGCGTGTGTGTGAGGGTGCTGAAAGACTTGTTGCTATAAAATTATCCAGCGCCCAGGCTAAAGAAATTATAGATCTCTTAAGGAAGAAACGAAAAGCAAAAATTTCATGTAAGGTATTGGATAAGTTGCCTAACATTTATTGAAGCACTCATTGTTCCTAGCTAAAACTTATCTAGCAGAAATATTAGAATGTAGCAGAGAACCTCCTGTTGAGCAGGTGCAAGTGGACCTTTTAGGGCTCTTGCAATCAAATCTCGGATAGCAGCCCCTCGACTCGTGTCAGCACACATACTATAATCCCATAACAGCTCGTGGTTGTTGTCAGGGTTCAGCCACTGTAGCTGTATGTTCAGCACAAGTACAGTTGTATTTAGAAATAGAACCGATAGATATGAAAATACAACCCTTGGCTGACTTTGTTACCTCTCCATCAAGTATATGAAGTCTTGGGGGTGTGGGCCGTATCCATTGAGGACCCAACCTTCCCCATGATTTCTCTTGGAGTAAACCAGCAACAGCAGAATCTCTATCATTATCAGTAGACTTTGGTTTGCTTCCAGGTGGTGATATCCTAGACCTAATAAGATTTAAAAAGCACCAATTTTATAAGAAAAAGCCAAGAAGAAAAATGGCAAATGAATTCCAAGCACCACATAGTAACTTCAGGGAGTAACTTCAGAGAGGGGATAGCTAAGCCTACATACTCTGATGAATTGGCACAACTTTGAGGTACATCTGGATCGGGTATTGCACATCTAACAGTAGCAGCTCTGAAATTACTAGTCTGAGGCTGAGTTTGTACAATATTACTGCAGTATTGCTTCTCAAGCTGTTCCCGTGGCAATAAGGCCTAAACAAACAGATGAGCCCTGAGTTAAGAGGCTGTTAATATATGGAAATAATCTTGATATAGTTTTATATCAATTGCATTCAGTCAGTTCCTTTGCTAAATCAAAAGTTAACAGTCTACCTGCGATGCAGAAGCATACCCATTAATGAAATCTACAGCTGACTGTTTGAACACCTGAAAAACACAGAGGGCTGCCAAAATTAGCATAAATAGGCTAACTACACTTGTCAACAAGGATAAATCAAAAGGCAACTTCCAAGTTTTTTGACAGTAGGGATTCCCAAGGATCCTCCGTCAGCTGATGTCAGCACAGGCGATGATAATATAATGCCCATGAAATTACCATCATACATCCCACCAGACTTTTTCATTACATGTTTTTATACTGTATAGACAAGTCATAGAACAAGAGAAAAGACCTCATTGTTATTGTTTCCACTGGCCAAAGTCAACAAAAGCTGGACAAATGCCCGCTCTGATTTATCTGACATTTCATCGCAAGCTGCCTGTGGATAATAAAAAAAAACTAAAACTTCAAGCATGATAAATAATTAGTCTTAATGCCAAAAAGTTACAGGAACATATGTATTTAAGAAAACATGCAATTCTGTTGTTCTTCCTTTGTTGCCATCATATGTGAAAGAAAAAAAAAACTACATCCCTCAGTTGATACGAGGCAAAAATGCAGCTGCTACAGAAACTATCCAATCAAGCTGCAACGCACACTTGCACAGCTGTTCAATATGGTGTCAACTGATGAACAGTAGTGGAGGCATAATTCATTAGTTAGAATAGAAATTTATGCAAAATACATAGATTAGTGAGCCCACATTATTTACACCAAATTAACTATGCTAAAGTTCATGGTGTTTGTACTTCAACAAACTCCATAAACAAAAAAACAATGACAAAAGCGATTGATCTTAAAATTGTAGAATCTTCAAAAACACAGATTACATCCATGTACACAGGCAGCAAGACCTTGTTTCACAGTGCTCCATAATCAATGACAGAAGCGATTGATCTTAAAATTTTAGGATATTTGAAATCACAGCTCACATCACATGTGCACAAGGCAACAAGACCTTGTTTGATAGTGCTCCAAGACCCAACTGTTTAGATGGACCTAAAGCTAGCTAGCCAAACAGGATGATACTCTATGTTGTGGCCCAAGAGGAGTTCAAGAAGAGCAAGAACCCCGCCTGCATGATTGATAGAGGCTTGGAAGTCGGAACAACCTTTTTGGTGCTACAAGTGATTCAGAAGTTAGGCTGGCTAATAAACCATCCTCAAAATTGGACCAAATGACATTGATGACACTCAAAAGCCAAAACTACAACTTAAGTTTAAAATGACAACCATAAATTCCAGTACTAGAAAAACTGGAGCTAACATAAAAGGTTCCATGTGGATTACAGCTTGTCATGCAGCTGGAATTACAAGGAGCTAATGTCAGACCTTGGGTAAATGAGACCTGACAATATTCTAGAAGAAAGACAAAAGTGCAATTCAAAAATAACGCTTTTCACGACAGGAATTCCCACTCAAGATGGCTTTGACCAAAGTTAATCCTCTGATTCGCATAACCATCACACCAAAGGCCTCACGTGCAATTAATAATAAAACTCCGTTGTTGGATCAGAAACTATGACAAACACTACTAATACGGCAATATCCTTGGTGCTAGCGTGTTGCATCTGTATAACTTGGAGAAGCAAACTATCACAAACTTTATAAATCATGCCCTAGCAATCATTGAACATATCAAAGAAGCTTGCAACTTCACACATTTTGATGTTTAAAGTCTGCTGAAGGGGAAAATGGGAGTTCTTCCACAATGATCCAAATCACAAATAACTCAAAAAACAAGGTTTACAGCTTACATTTACTAACAGAGGAACATATGGATTTGCCGGTTCTGAGGAATAACTCTGATGAAGAATTGCAAATGCAATTAAACGACCGGTAGGATGAAGCACCTTCTTGTCCTAGTCAAAAGGCAACATAATATATCAAACTCCAAACTTCATTGTACCTGTAAAAAACAAATTATTGAACTAGAAGAATCTCAAGGTAGTAAACAGACACCTCCAAAGCATCTTCTAGTATGGTCAAGACAGATGAATAACATATCCCTAGAAAAAATGCAAATGCATGATGCAAATAGGACATTCTTCAAAGGGAAAAATACGTCTTTGATGCCCTTTGATAGGTCAAACTATACAACAACAACAACAAAACCTTATGTCCCAAACAAGTTGGGGTAAACTAGAAATGAAACCTTCTCAAGATCAAAACTATAAATATCATAAAAACACATTCGGTCCAGAAGTCTCATAGTCATTCGTCGTTGTATTGGATGGCAACCTATAGCAGACAAGGGGCCATGGTCACTATGTAGCAGCTTCCAGCTTCTGCAGAAACCCCAAACAGTTGAAGTACTGAGAGGCCCAATGCCCACTATAGCTGCTATAGAATGTACACATAGTGGAGATTAAGTACGGAGACATTTCAGATTTCTACATGAATCATTGGTAGCAAATTTTATCTTTCTGATGATTCCTTAGTGCGCTTCTTTTAAAAAACAATTAGTACATGCAATGGTACTAAATTTGTCTTGACCTTTCATATCCCTTCATCTACCTCTTTGTTATATTCTTATTCAGACATCAATCATTTTGAATTTTCCCCAAAACTCAAGCCCTAACGCAAGATACATTTCATCTTTTGTTCATATTGTTTATTCCTTGTGTTCTCAAAGGAGAGAGCAAACATGTTGTTAGGAATATTGTGTGTATATTGAGGCCCAATGGGAAGTATATATGGAGAATACAAAGGAATATTACAAGGAAATATGCCCTACACATAGAAGAAAAGAAATAAGAATATGCCTAGTCTAACACCCCTCTCAAACTCACAGTGGATCACACATTGAGTTTGGAGAGAAAATACAAATATTGCACCCTACTCTGTGGATTCACAAAGACAACAACAATCTGTAACTCTGAGGGTATAAACTGTAGAGCAAACACTCCCTCCTGCACCTGTGAGCAAAGGTATGAAGTATTCACATATATGCTTGGTGAGCTCATGCTTCATTGGGTCACAGGCAATATTGATAGCACATATACTGTCAGACAAAAGAGTTGTAGGTCCCATCACAGGCACTCTAAAATATGTAAGTAGCCACCTCAACCAGTAACCTCTGCTGGCACTACAGCCATAGCTCTCAACTCGGCCTCTACACTTAAACGGGAAACTGTAGTTTACTTCTTTGTCTTCCAGGCAATCTGGGAGGTGCTAAGAAAAACACAATAAGCAGAAAGAGAATAACGATCAGAACCACTGGCCTAGGTCGCATCGGAGTACGCCTATAGTTGTAGTGAGTTGGAGCTAGGAAAAACAAACGATGAGAGATAGTCCCATACAAGTAGCGAAGAACCCGACGAAGGTGATTGTAATGAAGATGGATAGGACGAGCCATGAACTGACTTAAGATATGAACAGCATGAGCAATATCAGGACTAGTACTCACAATATACACTAGACTCCCAACAAGATGACGATATCGAGTAGGATCCTCAAGAAAATCACCATCGATGGTCCGAAGCTGAAGAGATAACTCCATGAGAGTCTCAGTAGTGAGTGTCAGTCAGACTAGAATGATCAAGAAGGTCCTAGACATACTTCTGCTGAGAGAGAGAGTAGCCCTCAAGCGTGGAAGTGACCTCAACCCCAAGGAAGTACATAAGAGAACCAAGATCAGTCATCAGAAACTGCTTACTGAAATGCTTCTTCATATATGTGATGACCAAAGAGTAACCACCAATGATAAGCATGTCATCCACACACACAAGAAGCAGTATCCTACCCCGAGATGAGACATGGACAAAACGAGCATAATTGTGGGAACTGATAGTGAAACCGACATCAGTAATCACTGAGGTAAAACGCGCAAACCAAGCACGAGGAGCCTGTTTGAGGCTATAAAGAGCACAACGAAAACAACAGACATGCCCATCTAGAACATAATACCCAAGTGGCGACTGCATGTAAACCCCCTCATGCAAACCCCTATTAAGAAAGACATTCTTAATATCTAGCTGAGAGATAAACCACTGGCAAATAGAAGCAATCGCAACAAGAGTGCGAACAATGGTCATATGGGCAATAGGGGCCAAAGTGTCATCGTAGTCATGATCGTACTCCTGTTGGAAGCCGCGAGCCACAAGACAAGCCTTGTAGCGCTCGATAGTAGATCTTAATCTTGTACACCCACTTGCACGTGATAGGGTAAGAATGCACAGGTGTTGGTACAATATCCCTAGTCTCGGTACGCCGAAGAGCATCAAGCTCCTCTGCCATAGCGAGCCACCACTCAAAATGAGGAGTAGCCTCATGATAAGAACTATGCTTAGCGACAGAAAGCATGAGCTGTCGAAATAAAACCAAGATGATCAGGAGGTAGAAGGATGTCTGGTCATGAAGGGTGCAATGAGAAGCATCATCAGGAGGATCAAATGTCGGTGTTCGCTAGATAACAGGAGAGGAGGCTGTTGAAGAACGAGGACGCCTGAAGTAGTGAACACTAGAGAAACGAGATGGTGGTGATGCAGAAATAAGAGGCAGTGTTGGGTGTACAGAAGGAACCACTAGAGACAGGCCAGAGAAAGGCCGTGATAGTGGAAAAATGGGTGAAGAGTCAGAAAGAGACAACCATGAGATCGTCTCATCGGTCGAAATAGGACAAGTAGATGAATCCCGATAGAACAAAGGTCGGATTCATCAAAGACAACGTCTCGTGAGATCCTGATCCGTCGAACAGAAGGATCATAACAGCGCTAACCCTTATGCTCAGAACTATAACCAAGAAATATACACTCAACTGGCTGAGCCGACAGTTTGATTCACTCACGAGGCTGCAACAGGACAAAACAGGTGCAGCCAAAAACACGAAGATGAGTTTATTGGAGGGGCTCGAGAGACGCTTTATAGGACTAACATACTTAAGAGTAGTGGAAGGTTGTATATTGATGAGATATACAGCTGTAGAAACAGCCTCAGCCCAGAATTGTGGTAGAACGTGAGGCAAGGAGAAGAGTGCGGGCAGTCTCAATCAGATGACGATGTTTGCGCTTAGCAACCCTATTCTGAGCGTGGGCACCAGGACAAAAAGACTGATAAATAGTGTCCTGCTTAGAAACTGTCTAAAAGCGCCATAACAATATTCACCAGCAAAATCACAGCGAAAAATACGAATAGAAGACTCAAAATGAGTACGAACCATCATTGCAAAGCTACGATAGATCGTAAGAAACTGACGACAATTAGACATAAGAAAAAGCCAGGTAAAGCGAGAATAATCAGCAATGAAAATCAAATAGAATTTATTTTCGCCTTTAGAGATAATAGGCGCAGGTCCCCACACATCTAAATAAACTAAATCAAAAGGGCGAGAAGACAAGGGCTAACTAGAATGATAAGTTATAGCTGCCACACAAGTGACTTAAACAATGATGCCACTGCGCAAAAGCTCCAAAAGTGGTGGCAACAATGGCGGTGGAGGTAGACGTAGAGGCGATAGGAGCAACTGCGATGGATAGAAGATGGAGGCGATCGAGGATGTAGACCCTGACGATTCCTACGACACCGGCCAGTTCTAAATACCATCCCTGTCTATCGATCCTAGACGAAACAGGTGTGAGAATCAAAACCAACCCTACAGCCGAGATTGGTGAGCTGACCCATTGAGAGAAGCTGCATGGTAAGCTAGAGAACATGAAAAACAACTAGAACAGAAAAGTTAGTGGACAAAAGTGCCTTGACAGCTGACAGATAGAGGAGCATCGTTAACTGTCTCAACAGAGATAGGAAAAACAGGTCCTACTGAAGTAAGAGATATGGAGTCTGGTATCATGTGGAAAGAGCCATCGGAGTCTAGAACCCAAAAGCTACCTAGAGGGGATGTCTAAGCTAGACTGGCAAAACCTGCTAAGCTGCTGAACAGAGTCACACCGGTGAGAACTTGACGTGTTGTTCTGTCCTCCTATAGAGGAAGGGCATCCCTACCTTCTTGGATCATCCACCCCACACGTCTTGTTTCGCTTTTTCTGCACCACACAACTCTGATAGTCATGTCCGAAGTTCTCGCAAAAGTTGCGTTGAACCCTAATTGGTGCAAAAATAGGAGCAAAAATAAGTGCCTGGGAAGGAATTGTAATCGAAGCAGAAGGGGCAACAAGCACAGTCGGAACAGACTGTGCTACTAACGAGCAGCAAAGCTCCTCAGCATGAAGCGTCATAAGGGCCTCGGTGTCGGTCGTGGTGAGCGGCTCAGCAGTTGAGCCCTAATAGGCTCAAACTCTAGACGAAGACGACAGATGAAGTCATAAAAGCGAAGACGATCACGATCCACCTTTTGTACTTTATGACACTCCTGGCAAAGCGAAGAGGCCAGCTCATCCAACCGACGTCTTCTGCACTTTATGACACTCCTAGCAAAGCGGAGAAGCTAGCTAGTCCAAATGACGCCAAAGACTAGCCAGGGCTCGATAGAATCGTCGACGGAGGAGTTCTCCTGGCGAAATGTCCCCAACTCACGCTGAAGCGAAAAGAACAGAGCATCACTGCTTTGCTGATATCGCTCGCACAAGTACTCCTAGATCTGACGAGTAGAACGCAGACAAATAATGTATGGCTGGATAGAGTCGTCGACGCTAACCACCAGGATGGCTCGAACACGGGTCTCATCAGCACATCAGCGCTCCAAAGCGTCAATGTCATACTGAAAGGCCTCATCAACAGCGTCAATAGCAGCCTTTGCCTTCTTCTTGGCTGCCTCATCTCTTGCAGGAAATGTAGAAATAGGCTGCCTGGAACGAGACTGAACCGGTGATAGCGGACAAGGCCATGCACCAGTGACATGTCCCCAGAGGCGAAGAACACCGAGCGTGACCTCCATGAGTGCAGACCACAACCTATAGTTTGTCCTATAGAGCTTTGTTCCCGAGAATAGGATCGTAGTTGATGGAACAGAAGCCATTGGTAGACGGCACTAGACGGCGCAACGGTTAGATCAACGTGCAGACATTTTTTTTGGAAAACCGAAACTGCTTATAAGATACGATACGGTTTCTTAAATGGAAACCGATATGTATCTGGCGTCGATGTCTCGGCGAGTGACCAACGGCGGCAGAAGCCGTGGCGGAGGGTGGCGTCACAAGCGACAGGGAAGTCGTCCGTCGGCGACCACAGAGCAGTGCAACAGCGGAGACGGCGGTGGGCTTGGCCGGCATTGTGATGGATCCATGCGGGGAGGCATCAGGCGACAGCGATCTCAGGTGCAACAGCAGCAGCCTCGGGTAGCAAAGGTGGCGACCCGATCGGCGGCCTGGGAGGCAACGATGGCCTGAGCATTGGCGGCGGCAACGGCCCTTGGGATGGCAGCGGAAAGAGCTAGGTTTGTGCACCAGCTCTGATACCATGGTATGAATATTGTGTGTATATTTATAAGGCCCAATTGACAATATTTATAGAGAATACAAAGGAATATTACAAGGAAATATGCCCTACACATAGAAGGAAAGAAATAAGAATATTCCTATTCTAACACATATTGCCCAAAATTTCCAAATGGACCAAAAAGGAGGAACAAAAAAGATAATTGGTTCGTCTTTGTCAGTTTGTCGGAGGACGAAGATTGTTTAATGAAATCATAAAATGATTTCTTCAAGAGCCTTATTACATTGTTCTTTTATTCACTCTCAAATGATGATCAGGTTTCATCATTATGACCGGTGAAGTAAAATAAAGTTTTTTTACATATAGCTAGAAGTTAAAATGCTATTTCATAATTTTGTTAAAATGGAATATAGGATCTGGAAACCTTTCAACTGCCTATTTCAGCTACAAGTACATTTGAAGCTACAATTTTATTTAGATCCTCATATGTTGGAAGTAGAAGAGTTCTTGTGATGATACGTGTGCTTCAAATGGCTTTGCGATGGTTGGCAGACATGCTACAGATATCAAATGGTTGCACAAGATTCTTTAAGAAATATCGGATAGCGGGAAAACCAAAAATATCCTATGATTTGCTGTTCCATTCCATACCCGACCCTTAATATATCCAATCAAAATAAGCAACCATCACACCACTGATTTGTTAGTATTTACTCCCGACGGAGCTAAGAAGATAACTAAACCTCTCACTTTCGTGTCACATGGACCACCAACAGTATGTTTAATATGTTGATCCATTCGATCCATAAACGAAGTAGCTCTATGGAACTAAAACTGGTAAGCTTGCTCCTCACAAACCCTATTAACCTACTCAAAACAAATGACAACTTAAGGTATTCTTCCTTGCAACATAATATCACATTTACTTGCTAAGGATGGGAAAAATGTTACACCAAGATCAATGTTTGCTAATCTGGTGACATCCCGAAGAATGGCCAACTAAGCAAACAGATCAGACACAGAACACTCATCACTGGGTGTTTGATTGATTCTACCATGAGCCCAACCTTCTGACGCGCAACCCAAAGCTAAACTCTGCGATACAAAAACAGCAAAGGCACTAAGCAGCTAACGCAATGAATTCAAAAATGGAATCTCAAATCAATGGCTAAAATCTTCACCATCTAGGAATCCGTTCAAACCTGATCGACTTAAGTACTTAACAACACAAGGCCGTAAGGAAATGCGGAGTTTTCGCAGCTCCTCTCTATTAAAGACGAAAACCATGTCACTAAATCTAGAAGCTCAGCGACCCATCCCAGATCAGCCAATTCGTAACACAAAGGATATCGCCAAACAGAGCGAGCTAAGGCCCTCCAAAACCCCACGAATATGCGCTTAATGAAGCCATCCGCTAGCCCATTCGAGGCATAACCCCCAACCAGCAAGTGAAACCCATCCCCAGCATCCTAATTCATCACGCCCGGACCAACCGAAACAACCTCCCAGCCACCCTGACACACCAATACCCACTGAATCTGACTACCCAGCACAAACCCTAAGCCGACCAGACCGGAGTACTCCCCGATCCATCCGGCCGCTAAGGCCCCCGACCCAATCTGACGAACTAAGCAGTTGGAGGAGGCTCAGGGAGGGAGGGGGGAGGGGGCGTGGATTGCCTCGAGGAGGAAGGAGAGGGTGGCGCCGACGCGGAGGCGGCGCTCCCGGGGGAAGCGCACGCGGAAGTCGGCGACGACGTCGCCCAGCGGGAGCGCGGCGGCGGCGAGCAGCGCGAGGAGGTCGGCCCGCTCCTCCGGCCGCAGCGTCGGGATGGGGGCGCCCGACGACATGGTAATCATCGTGGCGGTGGCCGTCGCTGCACGAGTCGGCGGCGAGATTTTTTTTTTTCGCTTTTTCCCCGTCCTGTGGAGGCGACTTGGGGATGTGGTTCTGGACTTGCGGCTCGGTTGGGCTCCACGGTCGGTCTGGTCTGGTCTATTAGCTTGCGTGTGGTCACGTTCTTTTGGTTTTTATTATACCCGATGATTTTTAGCTGTATTTTTTAAAATAATAATAGACGGTGAAAGTATTAATATAGATAGTATATATATATATATATATATATCGATAAGCTTAAAAAACCATTTAAAAAGTTCATCACTTAGTTTTGACATTCAGAAAAACTAAAACTAAAAACCCAAAGAACAAGACGCCAATGTGGTGCAGTGTCGTATCCATGTGGCAGTTTTGAACACTGAGCTGGAGAACCCTATTATTCTGATCGACAATCATCCAATATGCTGACGAAACACCAAAGGTGAAAGAGTTTTGCCAAATGGGTATGTATGGGTATCAGAACTTTTGTTGCTATGTGGGGCGACCAAGTCTATGGCTGAAGCAAATACCTTAAGTTTGAAGATAGCTTTCTGCTTTTACAAGCAAATACTGTTAGATCCAGACCTTGGCACCTTGCTAGATCCAACCAGATTTTTGCTCCCCGGTCCCCAGGTCTTAAATGGGTTGCACACGCCGCACATCTAAACCCATGGGCTGCCCGCAAGCAAACCCCTCAAGTAACAACCAGGTGGTACTGGGTCTTCTCCCCCAAAAAATTGGTATTAGGCCTTCTTCTCTCAAAAGATTAATCCAATGGATGCAGACTCCCTCACGTTTATAAGTTGTGTTTTTTTTCTTTCCCACAAGCAACCCCTCACACATTGCTATAAGTTATGTTGTTAGATCCGAACCCTGGCACCACGCCAAATTCAACCAAGTTTTTACTCCGTGGTCTTCAGGTCTTAAATAGGCTGCGCACTAAACTCATGGACTGCCCGGAAACAAACCTCTCAAGTAATAACCTTATAAGTGGTATTGGATCTTCTCTTCCAAAAGACTAGTCCAATGGATGAAGTGTCCCTCATATTTATTAGTTGTTTTCTCCTTTCTCACAAACAATGTGGTACTATTCCTAACAAATACCAGGCTGCTTTCACTGCCTCATCTTCTTTCTTCACTCCTTAAACCGCATCTTCATCAGGTTCTGATGGTATATACAGTGAAGTGACTGAACTATCAGATGAGGAGGATGAATATGATCAGCTACCACCATTCTGCATTCTAAAGAAATCTGAATATGAAAATTTTACTAGAGAACAGAAATCTGCATATCTCGATGAACTGGACTACCATGAGACTTTATACCTAAAGAAGCAGTGGAAGGAGGGAATCTGGAGGCAAAAGCTTGCTGAAGCTCAAAACAACGAAGCGTCATCTGCGGTTGCTGATGATTATGAAGAAGGCACATCTCCAGTGGTTGTGCACATGTCAGATATGGAAATTCCGTTAAGTTTTGACTCTGATTATCTAGCGCAGCGCTACCGCCTACCGCTACCTTATAACGGATGGTCAGTGGTTTAGACCAGTTTTGGATCCCCAAGGATGGGACCATGATACTGGGTTTGACGGAATCAATTTTGAAGCATATCGAGATTTAAAAAAGAACATCTCTGCATCAGTTGCAGGACAGATGAGATCAGATGAGAAAGCGCAAAGAAGACCTGTATGTCCAATCAGAATGTTCAGTAAGCTATACTGATCAGAGAGGCTGCTCCTTGATGGGGAGCCTGGATATGCAAACAGCAAGTAGGGATCTGGTTTGTACTGTTCATGGGGATGCCAAGTTCTGCAATTTGTCTTGGAACACTACCGGAGGAGGTATCTAGGGATGCAATCGGAGCAGATACGAACGGATATTGTTTATCCTGTATTCTATTCTATATTTTTTTCCTCGGAGTCAGAGTCGGACACGGATAATACCGGATATCTATTTCTCCATTCCATATCCATTACATGATCTTTCGGACGGTTGGTCGGACAAAAATTATCTGCTTCTTTACACAGGACATTGGACAGTATGGTACAATCAGAGCGAACATAGAGAGACTAATTACTGATATGTTAAAAGAAGAACACTCAGTACTTACGTCTGTTTAGATGCGATAATTTATCTATATGTTATCTTATTCCTATGTGAAGTCGCAACAGACTTTTTCATATTACTTGACATATGGATATATATGGACGGATATCACTTATCTCGTATTATATTCTATATTTTTTCCTCAGAATCAGAATCGGATACGGATAGTGCCGGATATCTATCTATCCCTTCTATATTCGTTCCACAAGCTTTTGATCGGTCGGACGGACGAAAATTATCTGCTTTGTTTGCACCCTAAAAACATCTCTCTTCTAAATTTGGGAACAATTATTTTGCTGGGGCCAAATTACAGGACTCCATCACTGTCGGGAAACGAGTTCAGTCGGTAGCCAACGCCGGGAGGATGGCTGGCTGTGGACAAGTGGCACATGGAGGTGGCCTGGAAGTGACGGTAAGGGGAAAAGACTACCCTGTGAGAGAAAAGAGCATCACAGTCGCAGCCACCGCTCTGTCGTTCGAAAAAGAGACTGTAATTGGGGCCAATCTTCAGTCAGACTTCCGAGTGGGCCGTGGATCAAAAACGTCGGTCAGCGACTGAAGATAGGATCAAAAACTGATAGGAAGTTTTTGATCATCCTATATTTTTTGATAAAGTCTTTGATGAGTAAGTAAAGACTCGATATCAAAGACTTTATTTTTTTTCAGACTCGATATCAAAGACTTTATTTTTTTATAAAGTCTGAAGATAGGAAGATCAAAAACACCCTAAGTGATCAGCAAGTCAGACCATGTCGAAATAGCCCTGATAGCGGCTGCCTCGTTGATCCAGTTCTTGCTCAGGAGAAGATCGGCATCAGTTGATAAAGGCGAGCAACAGTTTCACACCGTTTTTGATGAGTAAGTAAACGGATAGGAAGAAAAGGCGACCATAGCATGAGCATCAAGAGTAGCTGCTGCTTCGTTAAATTATGGTGCCTGTCAAACTAGGAATTCACCTTGTACAGAAATCTTGTATATGAGAGTTCTTTGATGCATGATGGCAGCATTTCACGCAAAAGAGGGCTTTTAGTTTTAACGATGTAACCGAACAGTTTTTACATCTCATAATGTTTGCTGCTAGAATTGTGACACCGACCACCTGCTCCCTACCTTCTACCAGGGGTGGAGCCAGAAATTAGATATGAAAGGAACAACATGGACAACAAGTAGAGTAGAACCAATGAATCATACCAGATTTACCGATCCAATAGTCATATATCAGAGTAATATGTTTCACAAATTACAATGCAAAAAAAATTACATCTCTATTAACTTAAACTTAGCTCTACGACTACCAGCAAGATCATAGGCCTTAATAATATCATCATTACTAATCTTTGCGGCCAATTCCTTTTCAATATAAATTACCAAACAATCTCGTAGAAATCCATCTCCTATTGTACTTCGAAGTCGCATCTTCGCAAGTTTCATAGCTGAAAAATATCTCTCGGTGGTTGCAGTTGAAACCGGAAGAGTTAAGACTAATCTTAACAGCCTGTCCACCATAAGCATAGGATAAGATGAATATTTACCAGTCTTAACTAGTCCACTTGTTAGATCAGCAAGTGATGGTAATGCACTTAGGTCTGGATGGTTGTATACATCAAGTTGAAAATATGACAATTGGCACTCCAATTGAGCTCTTTCTTGACTTGAGAAATCAACAGGATAATATTTTTCCACTAGAGTACATATATTTGCTATGTCAAAGGTGTCCAACCTTGGATCCAAAGAGGCACAAAGAGACAAAAGCTCTGTCGCTTGAGAACTGAATCGATCTTCTAGCTCAATCAATTGTTGATCAATTGCAACATTAAACACATCTCAGATAGACATAAGCCGATGAAGATCAATATATCGATAGAAAGCAATATCGAATTACAGAGAGTAGATTATATTTACTGGCTAAAGCTAACGACTAATTCTAAGATACTGGAAAAATAAATATACATAAAAAGTAAATTTTGGGTGGTCAAGAACGGTTTATCTGAGGAGCCCTAGGTCTTATTTTATGGCCGCAGTACGCGTGCGCTCGCCTTCTTGCCTTCCACGTTAGGAAGTCCTTAGAGGGCAGGCTTCATGCGGCATACGGCACGATCGGGAGTTTCCTTGTATACGTTGGTTTCCTTGACGTGTTCGGTCGGCAATAAAACCAAGTCGGTTGCATGTACGTGGTCGACTTGGATTCTACTTAAGTGGCCATGCACGAACTAACCACTAGTATCGGCAATCATAAGTTCGCAAAGTTGTTCATGGTTGAACTTCCCGGCCTCGTATCTTCTCTAACCAAACTCGTAATTAGACGTATAATATGTCATTGCGATTAGCTCGTCGAAATCTTTAATATGGTAGCATCCGACACAGTGGCGGAGAGAGGGGGGGCGGGGAGGGGCCTGGCACCCCCCATGCAGGATGCAGTCATGCACCCCCCATGCAGTCTGCTCAGCCATGCAGACATGAGACATGCAGTTTGACTAGTGAGTGCAGCATGCAGCCCCCGTGCATGCAGCCATGCAGCCATCAATGCAGGCATGCACCATGCAGCATGCAGCCCCGTGCATTACTTCGTATATGTTAATACGCGACGTTTCGTTTCAGCCGAGAAGGAGGCGAAGCGACTGCGGGCTTCAGTGGTTCACCGCTTCAGCGCATGCTCGCCAACCGAGACTGGGGAGTCCGCCGTCCGTGTCCGCCTGCCGCCTGCGCCCGGCAAAGTGCTGAAGTGCAAACTTGCCTCCGCCGCTCTGCGGCTCCGCTCCGCCGACGTCGTCCGTCCGTCCGTCCGTGCGGTCCCCGTCAGGCGTCAGCGTCACGCCGTCACTGGGTACGTATATCTAACTTAGTTCATGTACGGATACACATGCAGACTACAGCTAGCTAACGCATATACTCGGCCGTCCATCATTTGAGCAGCAATATAATTACTTTTTTGTATCGCTCCTCGCTTGTTTGGGTTCTAGTGTTTCCTAAATTAAGCTCTTTTCTAGCTTGCCTCTTTAGCCAGTATAAAATTACTTCCTTTAATTAATCAAAGTCTTAGCAAACATAATTAACATGACAAGAAGAAAGAAAATGTCAGCTAGTAATTGACTCTAGATAGCCTGAGACGTCCCATATATAGATCACACAAAGCTAGTGGTTGGAGACGTGGACAAGAGCTACCCCAAACGACCAGAAATTAGCTCAACCGATCGAAACCGAGGCTGTCAGAGTAACGTGGAAGGGAAAACTCCTAACGTGGTCGTAAAGATTAGTACTAATGATATTATTAAGGCCTATAATCTTGTTGGTAGTCGTAGAGCTAAGTTTAAGTTAATAGATATGTAATTTTCTTTGCATTGTAATTTGTGAAATATATTACTTTGATAGTCTGATATGTGACTATTGGATCGATAAATTCGGCATGTTTCATTGGTTCTACTCTACTTGTTATCCATATTGCCCCCCCCCATATCCAATTCCTGGCTCCGCCCCTGATCCGACACTAATTCGCCTGTCAATTATCCTGCCTTCTTAGGGTCACACTTGTCACCATAAAATACAAATTTAGGTGACAACACATGCCCTCTTTTTTAAAGAATAACTGATGAAGTTATTTCTCAAAAAACTTAGCTAGACAGCATCCGTCTAACTCCTTGGCGAGTAACTAGTTGCGGCAATCTCGAAACTACCACGGTATAGCCATAACCTGCACTCAGCTAGCTAGTACAAGCATGTAAGGTACATAGCGCTCAAATTAAATCGGCCTTGAGAATATCTTAACATAACCATCATGGAGCATTAGTAGAAGGTTGGGTGCCAGACCCCCCTAGCCCCCCTCTCTCCGCCACTGCCTTCTACTATCCATTTCTGAAAAGATGTTGTTTTCGCGCGATCTCAGGTGTAACACTCCGCTCATCCTCTGAGCCTATAGTACTACCACTATCGTAGACTTTACCATTTTCATCAACTGCTAGTATTTTTAAGTAAACACTACTTTATTTATATTGCAGTGACTAGATAAACATCACACCATTTTAGTTCTAACTTTAGCATGGCATATCAGTAGAGTCTAAAACATACTAATAAAATATAATACATGAAGTGCTGCTGTTATGTGAAATTATTCATGTGCTACTCTCGTCCATGCATAACGTCTTTACTAATCACCTAAAAAATAACAAAACAAGAGTGAGTCCAAAGACTCACCAAGTACAAAGTAAAACAGAAAATAACAGGCATGTATTAATCCATAACCATCACAGTCTCATTAACCACTTATTTTCATTTAATTTTTCTCCATTTTCATCAACTACTCAATATGCATTTGCACTTTTCTTGGTTATAATGCAATTACATATACATATGCACTTTTCTCTTATCTCTTTAGTCTATACTGGTATAGCAGAGCGAGCACCCATCGATGCTCACCCAAGCCCACCTTGTTTCCATACAGGGATCATAAGCCCGTCCTTTTTCATATGTGGACCTCAATAGCCTTTTATTTTCATACGGGGACCTCAGTCTCCACTCCCGTAGAGCGTCCACACAAAGTGAACCAATGATACCAAAAAACTATCTCTTTTTATGACATGCATGTAAAGCAAGTCTTCTATTTACGCATATTAACATGTCATGTCTCAACAACCGTTATTCATCATTTCTCATCATGCAACCAGAAATAGTAATTTACCATAACATGGTAAACAATGCCTCAACATTCAATTAAAGGCAAACACTACTTGGAATTACTGTTTTTTCCATGCACTTGCCTGGTTAAACCTCGGGGACGAAGCTTGGGCGACTCTAACCAGGATCTCCACATGTACAAATGTTAACTCAACTCAACACATCATATCGAAACTAATGCTTAAGCGAGCAGCGACGACCCTACGCTCATAACTCGACTCTGGCATAAAAACGCCCGGGTTAAGGACCCAACGCGCAGATACCAAACTCCTTTTTTCTTTTGTCTCCACTTTTCTTTTCTCTTCCTTTCTCTTCTCTTTTTTCTCTTTTCTTTTATTTGGCTCATATCTTCTCTCTCTCTCTCTTTTCTTTCTCTCTCTCTCTCTCCCTCATTTCAGTTCGGCCGAATGGCCTGGCTCATCCCCAAACCAGGTATGGGGGCAGCGGTCCCCGCACCGCCAGCCACCGGTTGCTGGCCACCAGATTCCCCCTGTGTCGCGCCTCCCTTCCCCCTCTCTGTTGATCAGATCTGGGGCACGACAATCCCCTCGGGCCATCGGCCATTGCTTACCGCCATCATGGCCTCTCGGCTCCCCATCGTCGCCCATAGCTCGGCTCCCGCCAGCGCCGCTACCCGGTCACCTCCTATGCGGCTCTTCCTCCTAGCCTCTGGCCCCAAGCCGCTGCTGCCTTGGGTGCTTGGGCCCGCTAGTCCGGTCACACCGCTACCCTCAGGGCTTAGCACCTGCGCCACCGCCCACACTATTGGCCGCCTCCCTGTCTCGGTCCCTCCCTCGGGCTCATTGGCCATGGCACATAGCTGGCCTAAAGCCCAGTGCCTCCTTCACTACCGGCCACTCCACCTGCGATGTGACGTCGCCGCAGCCTCGACGCCCTGGGGGTGCGCTGGCCAGGAGCTCGTCATCCTCGACGCTGACCTCCCTCCACTATGCCTCCGCCCACTGCCACCAAGAGCCCTAGGGGTAGCGCTGGTTTACTCTTCGCCCTCTTTACTTTTGTACTTTTGATTTAGCTACTACTTTTGCCTTGCTCTAGTCTTAAGAACGCACGGCTGGAAAGGCTCAAGGTGGCAGCCGTGACGAGACTTGGTGGAGTGCATGCGTTGGGAAGCATGCACTACCATCCAAGGACGCACAACGGTGCTATGGTCTCGCCGTCAATGCGTTGGGGGAAGAATGGAGGCTTACTTAATGTTGGCTGAAAAGGGGCTGGGGGTGGATGACGACTTGGTGTGGTTTCAACAGTCACCGGAAGTCTTGCGTCTTTGGGGTCATCGCCGTCCCTTGCTCCTCTTTGTCGTCTTCCCCTTCTTCCTTAGTTCCCATCCTCCGGGTTTCGTCTTCCTCACTACTTGGGTATGGCTGGCAAGGAGCTTAGGTGGTGATGGGGTTGATCTTAGTTTGTTCCTTACCTTTGGCCAAACTACAGTGGTGGTTGGCTCTTGGTTTGGTTTTGGGTTATCTCTCGGTTGAGAAAGTGAATGGCTTTGTGTGTGGCTTACTTGCACTGTGCTAGCTTATAAGGGCATGGTTGGGGCAGCCCTCTGGCTTTGTGAAATGACGGTAATGCCTTCACCTTACTCCCATTCTTCTCTCATATGGCTGACTGCCCTAAGGGTATTTTGGTCCAATAGGCTCTGCACTGTGCTTTGGGGATTTCCAACTGTGGCAGGTAAGTTGGTAAAATTGGATGTTGGCCAAATTTTTCTTCCAGATGACGAAACCCACAATAACGAGAGGGGCCAACAGGCCCTAGATGGTCTGGGAACCTCTGCGAGCGCTACTTTTATTCGGTATTCTAAAGTCGATGTGTCTCACGGCAAGTTTGACTGTTCATTTTGTTATATACTGGGAAATTATAAAATTTTAATGTTTTGGGAGTTTCTTTTTTACCACGAATGTGCCTATGTTATTTTCTCATGGCCAAACTTTAATTGCTCACAAAAATGTTCATGCGTCGCCTTTTGGAATGGAGTACCCGCGTACCATTCTTTTACTTCTTGACCTACTCTTTTATGAAGCAAATATGAAAGTAAATCTCAAATGCTCCCTTCTATTGGTATATTGTACATGAAACTGTCCATGGGAGATTAACCATGTTTTAAGAGGTAAATTAATCCCCTGCCAAGCATTTTGCTACCGTACCGTGCCATTTAATTCCTTCAATCTATTTTAGCCATCAGAACAACAATTTCACACCTGTGATCTGTGGCCTTTCGGCCTCTTCCAGCTGGACGATCAATAATTCTTAACCTGATAATCCTTTGCCTACATTTACAAACGATCAACAATTCGGCATGAGACTACTTAGCTTAATAAATTGGAATTTGGTCATCAAAGACACTGTATCATCATCACACTCGGCATTTCAAGCAAGGTAGGATCATAGGAATAGGCTAGATGCTATACACTAGTACGAATCTCATCAAATACACTGTATCATCAAACTCGTCATAACACAACACAACACAATACAATACAAATACAACACAATACAATACTGCAGTACCACACAATACAGTACAAATACAACACAACACAATATAATACAGGTTCAAGTTTCCAAGTCATGCATGCAGCCAGGCATTGATGTTTCTGCATCTACAAGTGTCCAACTCATTAAGCAGAAGAAGAGAATCTATACATTGTTCACGTGCTGGAGGCGGCCTGGAAGGTGTCCGGCTTGTGCTTCTCCATCAGAGCAGTGAGAGCGGTGTCGAGCTCCTTCTCGAGCTCAAGCTCCTTCGCCATGTAGTCTGTCTTGAGCTTAACCTTCTTCTCCTCGTGCGCTTTTATCAGCTCATCTCTTTCGGCCTCGAACTCCTCCACATCCTTGACCTGGAACTCCATGAACCCCTCTATTTGTTCCTTCCTGCACAGGATAACATGGATTAAAATAGCCTTTTATTTGGATTAAAATCAGGATCAGGCAGCAAACAGCATCAAAGCTAATCCCACGTCCAGGACTTCACAGGATCAGGCAGAATACAGCCTTAACGCTAAACCCCCGTCCAGGAAAATCGACTTAAGACTTAACAAAAAATCAGGCAACTTACAGCTAGAAAAAACTTTTTATCGTTTTTGCGATAAGAGGATAAGATGACTACATGGCATGGTTGAAGGAAATACAAAAAAAATCTAGACAAGTAATACATTGACGTGGAGCATTTCCATCCCTAGACACTATTTCAAGATTTGCTCAATAGAAGAATGCAATCATCACTAGGATCATATTTCCCGTAGGCCAATGGCACAAAACCATGCAACCGCGTATAGCTACGCACCTTAGCTTGAGATCTTCAATAGTCCCAGAATGTTGTCTAGCCCTTGCACGTTCCTCCTGCAGCATCTTCTCATACTCCCGTTCTTTCTCCTCCATGGCCTCGTGAATACTTTCCATTTGATCATGGAAAAAATTCTCCTGGAATTTCATCTGCAAAGTGTAGAACCAAAAGGTGAACAAAAAAGGATATGAAATAAAAAAAGAGAATGGCATTATGAGAAAAAAACCAAAATTTTTGTATTGAGTAAGAGTGCCCCTCCCAGCAATTTTTTAACAAACAATGAGCATATCCTTTCTTATTTAAGTCATTGACAAACAGAGTTTAGCAAACGAAACATTCTGTTTGACGCTCCTGTGTGCATTCACAGAAAATGCATTAATTAGGATAACCTTTAAGCAAGCACTACTACCTCTTGCTCGTGCTCCAAGTGCATCTCTTTCGCTTTTCTCATCACATATATATTTTCTTCCATAGTCTCCCGACATTTCTGGGTAGCAACACCCAAGTTTTCTTCTACTGCCTTAGAATGTTGCTCCATCTGAACCATCCTATTCTTCACATAATTCAGTTGCTGGTTTTCTTCACTCATCTGTTTCATTTGGACCACTACCTTCTTATGATAAGATCCCATCTCATGTTTCAAATAGCTTTTTCCTGAAAAATAGAATAAAGGTGAAATATGGCCATCATTTATGGTAGAACTATCATATAATAGCCAAGCCACTCTGTAATGAAAAATCAAAACTACTGAAGGTCCAGTCCAATAAATGCATCACAATTTTGTTTTGACAATATGAAGTATCGTTGAACATGAGCACTCATTTTCAATGTTCATATTAGAGCAACCAGTATGGCAACATGCGTGGATAATGCACCTTGCTTTGGCAAACACCAAAACATTGTCATATTTTTTACTTTTCGAAGTCAACAAGATGTCACGAGGACAATTAAATTCTAAGTTATGAAAGTGAAATACTCTGAATATTTTTTATGACAAATTCACTTTATCATTTTCCCATATCCAAACTGTTATGAATAGCGCTTGTATTCATAATGAGGCCAATGGACCAGTATATATACATGTACAGGTCTGGCATATATGCAGAAAACCCCTTATACAATGAGATAAATACATAGCTATGTAATACATATCTAACACAAACCACACATTCTTGACAATATCTTGAGTGCATATTTTCTACACACGGGTGTAGCTGCTCCCCCCTATCGGTGCTGTTCTTTGTTTGGACTTGTTTGGGATGCATGCCTTGTTAACTCGCTAGTGCTCAATCATTTGCAGACTCCAAAATAGTGAGCAGCCAGAAGGGTCTGACGCTCGAGGAAATTGCAACCAAGGTTCTCACGTTGTTCAATGCGTAGCTGGCCAAAGGAGGAAAAAAACGGCAGCACACACTTACATTTCCTAGTAAAGCATGATTTGGATAAAATATGATCGAAGTACCTGCTAATAAAATGCGAAAGGAGGTGCTATTAGTAACAGGAGGGAGATGGGTCGAATTAATATAGAATTTTTTTGGAAAATAAACATTGGGAATGAAAAAGTGCCAACTATTGACAAACAATTTTTTTTGAAAGTGCCAAAGTGCTCCCACCAATTACAAAAAAGTGTCGTTTTGGGATGTGCTGTCAAGCTTTTTAACTTTAGATATAGATATCTCTATGGATATGATTGTGCGTATGAAGACGATATGCGTAGTACTTTCATAATATTATAATTTTTATAGGTTTTACAAAAATAATACAATAGAAATTTGCGATCGAAGTTGCATTCTCAAGGCCATGTCGATGTCCAAAATGACACTCTTTTGTGACCAAAGGGACTAATATTTGAGAAAGATTACACAAATGGGTACCCTCTGATTCTATCTCTCTTCCTCTCTGTTTTCAGTGTTCACTGAATACTATTCACTGCTTCTTAGTTCTTAACTTCTTACGTGCTCTGTTTTATACTGCTTCTTAATTCTTATAAGCCCTGAATATGCTTCTTATATCGTATTTTTGTTATCAACTTTGTGACCTTGAGAACCTTGCTGTTATGGATTTAAAAATGGACTCATGGTAATGTTAGTATTTATCTTGAGTGCTGGGCATGGCTCACAATTTCGGCGAAATCCCGCCGAAATTTTAGAATTTTCGTTCCTTTCGCTACCCCCTAAATAATTTCAATTCGGCCAAAATATTTCGTTTTAGTTTAGATTTTGAACTTGTAAAAGTCTATAAATCCCTACACTAAGCAAATCAAAGCAGCTACCCTGGTGGCTAGCCCCTTCTCTCACATATGAGGCGTGTAAGGATCAAATCCCACCTCTGCTTCAAATAAATTTTAATCTGTCCTCACTAGGTCCATATATTATCATCAGGTAACATAAAATGAACATGAGAAGAACCAACCATGGTAGGATGTCAATGCAGAGGAAGAACAGAAATATGCAGCTTCACCTCTGTATCATGTTCCATTCACAGCAATCATCGTTTGTGCCAGAACGAATTTAGGCAACAAAAATTCATTAAAAGCCAGGTATTTACCATATGAATGAACAATTGCACAGAAGCCAAAGCATTAACTGTATGAACAGAAGTTAAACAGTATACCTTTGTGGTGTTTATTGAAGGTTTCCAGATCTTCTGTTTTTGCTAAGAAACCATATAGTTGTCTTTTCCCACCAGGTAAGAATGGAACCTTGTGATTCTGCCATGCTTCCCTATCTGTTCTTTGATCAACAAAGTGCCTATGCAGACGTTCTGCCTCCATATAGCCCACGGCCGATCTTTCAAATATTAGCGCACTCATGCCACGGTGCCCACATGGACCATAGGCATGGCATGCTTTGGTCACAGCATATTCACTGAAATAAACGAAGAGCTCTTGGTTTCCCATGCCTTTCCACTAGAGGGTCAAAGAATAGCAAAATTAGAATGCAATAAAACATAATTGTAGAGAGCTTGAAAGGTAGATCAAACAGATGTCCTTTTACAAATAGTCAAATACAAAGAAACACATGTTTATGTTCTTTTACATTGAAGCACCGGTGCAAGCAAACTATAATAAAGAATAATCATAGCAAGTTAGCCTCCAGTCTCAAGTTACTTGAATATTGTAAGTATTTTAAACCTTCAACCATAAAAACAATATTTACTTGCACAATTTGTAATTAGCTCAATTAAAAGAATGCTAATAAAATATAAGATGATAACGAGGATCAACCTTGTCGATGGATCTACATTGGAGTGCATAAGACAACCATATAATATTTAAGTCAACACATTTTTCACAGTAACTGCTCCACATAGTAAGTACATTGCACTTGTTGAAAGATAGAGAAACGGATAGATAGAAGTCAACTGCTCTAAAAAGATACAGAAGAATAAGCAAGAAAATAAAACAGTTTTGTTCCTTTAGTTTTGCTAAACATTGAATATGACATAAAAGTTCAGAAATTACAGAACGAATGATGCGCAGCTATAAAATTATGATTATAGTTCGGGGTAGAGAGAATCCAGTTGTAACATCTATACTTCAAATTAAATGTCATTCAGAAGGAAAAAAAAAACATTACAACCCAGTACCGTAGTTTATATGTAAACAACATAACTTCTAGTAGACAAGGAACTTGCACATACAACACTAAATGATATAAAAAAGCAAATCATGTGTTGGGCTGTTGGCAGTGATAAAGACAGAAAATGTGCCACCTTATCATCGTCATCTTTTTCCAACGAGGTGTTCATCACAATAACCATTGGTGGCCACACTATCTTGCGATTAGTGCTTTCTCGCAGTCCATTCCATTTCCCAAATTGCTTGCCAGATGGTACCACTGAAGTTCCCATGCGAGACAGCTCCTCTTCCAGCAACTTAGCCAATTCTCTGTGGCGCTTAACCCTTGTAGAACCCTTCGTTCTAGCATGAGTCATCAAAGGTTGCAGCCCTTTGTACCAGCCAATTGCCCCAGGTCCATTTTGGCATGCCGGACAATGCAATTTCCAAGTCTGTTCATTTATCTGTTCCACACTTAAGGTCTCCAAATATTCAAAGAAACTTTTGAACCACTTGTTCATTTTTCGAGTCTCAAAACTTTTCTTGCTTGCATCAGAATCATAGTCGTCACTGATATCATCACTCATATCATCATCATTATCATCATCTGGCACATCGTCATCTTCAGCATTGTCCATTTCAGGATCACAACCAGTTGAAGGAACATCATCCTCCTTGCTTTCAGAACCAGATGGGCGAGACCTGGATGCCAACTGCCAACCATGTGCTAGAGGTGGAGTCGCAACTTGGCGTGGTGCTTGCAATTCTGTTTCTGTAGACTTAGTTTGTGGCAGTGGCCTAAGATTGCCTCTGGCAGCAGGCCTACGAGCAGAAGGTTGAGCCCAATTGTTTGCAGAAGGGCGTGAAGATCCATTGCCATTCCATGCTTGTCGCGTTGTAGTAGGTGCAGCATTTGAGGAACTCCATGGTGCCCATTGTCCCCTCCCAACTGCTTGCCCTGATTTCTTCTTCTTCTCAATAGTCTCCCAACCACCCCCTGGATGTAGGACAGGATTATGCACAGTTAGATAAAATAATCTGAACAATTTTTATGCATGACGACAACAATTGAAAATTCAACTGCAGAATAGAACAATGCTAATTGTTCATCATAGTCTTAATCGATGGGAAGAAAGAGGTTCAGGAATTCAGTTGCAAATTAACATGCAGAAAATGTTGTAATCATTCAGTATTGAGTAGTAAGTGTACAGCTATCAGATTTTTAGCAGTAGCAATGTGTTAACCAAAAGCTAATGCATGGTTCTAATTGTCAATCGATACATGTAATTCACCATAGGCAGTAACATGTAATGCATGAACATAAATGTAGGACAAAGCATAATAGCGTAAAGAAAATAGCAGACAAGCAGCCATACAATTTACAGCTTGTATAGGATACAGTGGTACTGAGCATAGAACCAAAATACATACACTCAGCCTGGTTCCAGTTTCCCGAACCTAAAGAAATGAGTACTACTGTCAAAAAAGAAAAAGAAGCGTGGAGAAAAAAAATAAACGCAATATAAATAACAGACACATATAAAAAGGAGACGACAAAAGTAATTATAGTAAATGTGAAAGAATCAATTTCCAATCCACATGAGAACAGTCGAGACATGTCAAAACCCTGGATCCATGACAGAATGAAACCAATTTGAACCAAACCTACATCAAAGAAAGAAAAACGAGACGGACAAGTAAGCAACTAAAAAACCGTGATGACCATCCAATTTTACTGACAACACATTATCATATACCGACCTGTAATTTAACCTTTAAGCAGGTGAACCATGTCAGAGTGTTCCAAAATGTAAACAGATTACACAAGAAACCAAATGCAAATGGAAGATGAACACGTATTAAGCAGGCGAGCCGTATCAGTTGATGTCGATCTACGCCAGCGAACTGAACAAGCCCTCTAAATAACCCATAATTAACACAATAAATCACCTCCAGAATCAAATAAAAAACCACAAATATCACCAACGAAAACCCCTAAATCGGAACTCAAAATGAACAGATCAATCTTGCTTCAAAATAAAAAGATACCCGAAGAAGACTTTGTACGGAACACACGCAATTAACTTTAAAAATTGCAATATATAATTTGCCACTCTAAGGATTAGTTGTTTGATAATTTAACATTTTAGCCATTAAATTTCATTTTCATCGCTTTTTCTCTTTTTTTTCCTCCGTGTGAAATGTCCTTATTGCCCCTCCTATATTGCAGTAGAGAGATCCTGAGCCCCTCGTTTCTTGCGGGTTTGAAACTTGCCTAGTGCTCGATCGACGCGGGACGGACGAGTGAGCGTTACGGCTTGCTGCGACATGATGGATCGGGTCGGGCTGGCAGGAGATCGTTTGTTAGTTTCCTGTGTGCAGCTGCAGCGGCATGGGTGAGGGGCTGCTTATTTGACAACGGCTGCGGTTTATAACTTTTAACTAAATTTTTTAAATTTTAATTGTTTATAATACAAATTACAGAGAGGAATATACTCACTTACGATTTTAGATGATACAGATATTAAGCTTTTAATATGTACATCGTTTAACTTGTAGATTTCGTTTTGAGAAAATACTCTGTTTAAAAGTTAGATACTATAGGAAAAATCAAAAACCGTCAATTTTAGAGATAAAAGAACAGACCCTGCTACATCGCCTTATCCAGCTACGACGTTGGGAAAACGACGCCGTGCCGTAACATGCCGTGCCATTATCGTTTATCCATTTAGAGCCCTGCGATATAATCGATGATCAATTATCGAACCTCTTTGTCGCGGAGACTCGCGACCTCATGATGATCCTTAACTTATTACTCTGCTTCTGCATCAAACTTCGTTTTGGGGACCCCTGCCAGTAGTTCGTATAGAAGCTATGCTTTTCAGAGTTCAGCATAATGGATATGAAATCTGTCAGTGCCCGCTCACTCTTCAGTACGGCCATTTTGCCGTTTATATTATAAAGTGACAGATTCTAGAAGGATGTTCTTTTCAGTGGCAAATAATCAATTTTCTCCCAAAACGAACCAAAAAATCCAAGAAACTCAAAAAAAGCTGCAAACTCTGAAGAGATGGAACGATCGAACAAAGCAAACCGACGTCATCGCTCCGCGCAACCAGATGAATCAAATACCCAGACGAAACAGCATCAACCCCTCCTCCCAACGATCCAACAAAACCAAATCACCAGCTCGAACAATCCACCCGAACAAAAACAAATCTCCTGCACCGAGCGATCCCATACGCGACACAGAGCATCGAGACACCCCAAGCAAAAAAAATCCGCATGAGACGAAGCGATTCGGGGAACCAAACACCGCCTTAAACCCTACCCCTACAGGAGCAGCAGCCATTGCACGATCTGGCCATCCACACACCCGGATAAGGAGCGGGAGAGGCGGGGGAGCTCACCGGGGTTTTCGCCGGAGTCGGGAGGCCCCCCGCCGCGTTGAACGCCGGACAACGCGAGGGTTTGCGTCGTCATCCGTAGGTAACAGCAAACAAACGGGGAGCCGGGTGGAGACGAACCAGCTGGGGTGAGTGAGCGGGTAGCGTACGCGTTCCGCGGCCTTCGCAGAAAGTTACTGGTTTTGATGCTTGTTGCTTAAGTATCTCTAGGCTCGTACATCCCCATAGCTTCTTCCCACCAAACAGTCCAATTTTATTGTGCAAACGGAGATTTACATATTCTTTATCCTAATTTTTAAATTTAAATTTTAAATTTAATACAAACCGTTTGAACAAAATTCATACAAAATAATTGAAATTTCGATGATTTCATTCCTTTCGCTACCCATCGAAAAAATCCATAATGAAATAGTTTTCCTACTCCGTCTACGGTATCAGTCACCAGGCTAGCCGACAGCAAGGTGGTGAGGGACAGGGAGTAGGGGTTTGGTGGTCAACGGGCATGTCGGGAAGCGCACCGGGGTAGTTATCGATGTTGGGGATCTACGGGCATGCTGGGCCCTGCTCGGTTAGGCTAAAAAGCTGTGGCTTATGGCTGAAATTTTACTATAGCTCAAGGTGGTTTATTTAGC
This sequence comes from Bonia amplexicaulis, assembly GCA_036346245.1. Classification (NCBI taxonomy): domain Eukaryota; kingdom Viridiplantae; phylum Streptophyta; class Magnoliopsida; order Poales; family Poaceae; genus Bonia; species Bonia amplexicaulis. The sequence goes on along the minus strand of CM070768.1, from coordinate 3,099,424 downwards.
GTAATTAAATTTTAAAAAAATAAAAATAGAAAAATATGCTAGCTTATCACGAACAACGCAAACGAATGCGGGAAAAAAAGAATCGACAAAAAAGCTCAAAAAACAACAAAAAGTTCAGAAAAAGACGAAATTTATGAATAATGAAAATAAGCCAAAAGCCAGAAGCTGAAGCCGAAACGAGCGGGCCCGGTGGATGGGCCGATAGTGGCGGCGTCGGCGCGGAGTAGGCAACGGTGGCACAGATGTTTCAGGCTTCCTGTCGGCTACTCCCCTCGTCCAACATCAAGCCGCTGCCATCCACGCGCGCTCGCTTCCTCACCCCTCATCCTCTTCACAACGATGACATGTCCTTGATGGCATGCGCAGCCCGTGCGCTCCAACCGATGCTTGCAGCGGTGGTGCGGAGCATGGAGTTTCCTGTGGTGGAACAGCTATAGACATGTGCATTTCTCATGGTCGATGCTGAAGGAGACGAAGATAGGCAACCTTAGGTGGATAGCGGTGGTACTGCTGTGCCGCTCACCCCACCTGCTCAAGGTGTGTTCTTGCTTATTTATCCTATATTTGTTTGTTAGCTTCTCGAGTTCTATGAATTATATATTTACACTTATTCCGTATGTAGTTGAGCACACGTCTGCTCTCCCTTGATTTTGTAGTCTCGCATCTCCAAATTGCTAGATTTCATTTGTGTGCAGATAGAAATTAAATGTTAACAAATTCACCCAATTCTCAATACATGTGGTAGCACTACAATGTGTATGGGGTTTCCGTAACACTAGAGCGTTCAGAAATTCATTTCCAAATGAGTAGGATGCATAAGTCACATGGTAAGGATCCTTAGCTTATTCAATCAGTCTAATTGTTGATGTCTTTCATCTCTCTGCTTGAACAATTGCATTTTGTGAGAATGGTCATACCAAATTCTTGGTTGGTGCTAATTAGTGCAGCATTGCTTTGCTGGTTGTTAGCTGAAAGGAAGTAGGGGGGGAACTGAATGGTATATGATATTGAAGATCCAATTTAGATGCAAATTTACCTCTTTCAAATATAATATTGAAGATCCAATTAAGATGCAAATTCATTTCTTTCAAATATGCAGAAGAACGACCACTGCTTATAGTCACAGATGCCAGCTTTATGCACTAGAGTAGCTGAAAAGCGAATAGGCGTCATTTCCTTTTTCGCCATGGTCGTCTAAATTTGGTGACTAATGTGTATCTCGGCAGTGAAAGAACAGAAGTTAGCTAGGTTCAGAATCATGTAGATTCTACACACAATACTCACTCTCTTTCTGGTGGTTAATGGGCTAATGGCTTATAATTCATTACTGAGCATACAACCAATCTAGATAACCTCTATTTGTGACCTTTGCATGTTGTCAGAATGCATGTTTCATATGTTGCTCCATGTGGTTGAATTATTTTGTAGGACTGAATAGGCAACGGAGGGGGTGGTTAATGGTGCCTTTCAATCTCCTCCAAGTATTCATTTATCCCTTTTCTCCGATAGCTACAGAGCTATAAAAATTAGAGTTAAAATACCACTTAAAAATAGAAGAAGCAGAGTCGAACACAGCAGGAAAAACAACGTGATCGAAAGCTAGCAATGTGGTCAAAATTTGACAACGTGGTCAAGAGCTGACAACGTGGTCGTAAATTCGACTTCTAGACGAAAGTACAACGTGGTCGAAAATCGACAACCGAACAGAAATCACCGTAGTCGATAATCACCGAGACCAAAACCAATATAATCGAAAATGGGTGTAGTCGAAACCAATGTGGTCATAAACAACGTGGTCGGACGCTACCGAGTGGTCGAACAACCAACGAGGTTGGAACCAGTCGGCAACCAAAATGATCAACGTGGTCGTAAGACAATGAGTGGTCGAACTACAAACGTGGTCGTAAGTGGTCAAAAATAGTGATGCGATCTGGAACTTTACCGTGGTCGAAACTAACGTAGTCGTAAAACTGGTCGATGTTCCAGACACGAAGCATCGCCGATTGTTTTAGTTGCGGTCGAAGATCCCACATCATCGGAAAAAACGTGAAGCGATCAAAAGACCGAACGTGGTCAAAAACAGTGCGATGCGATATGGAATTTGACCGTGACCGAAACCAACATAGTCGTAAAACCAATCGACGTTCTAGACTATGTCCTGCTAGAGCCCGCTATCGACCAGTGATCAAAAAAGTATTTCTAGGTTACAACCAAGTATATAAGAACCTATAGGGTCACACACTTAATGTGTTAGAATGGTAAGGATTTGGTCTGAGGCTTTTCGAGTGAGATATGATTTTTACTCGTATTGGATAAGGATCCAGTTGAAGGCTTTTCGAGTGGTGTATGATCTCTACTTGTATTGGATAATGATCCAGTTAGGGATTTTTCGAGTGAGATAAGATCTCTACTCGTATCAGATAAGGATCCGATCAGAGGCTTTGTGAGAGGGATATGATCTCTACTCGTATTGAATATCGATCTAGTCAAATGCTCTATATGAAGGGGGTGCATTGGGCTATGGAAGAGAAATATAGAACACATCCATCAAAACCCTAGCCACCACATCCCACAGGCCCTACTGAGCACATTGATGCTAGCATGCCAGGCACGATGTTCTATCACTGGATGTGTGGATTCGGTAAAGACGCTTCTACAGCTACAGCGCAAATCATGACGATCCAAGGAGAATACATAATAGGCTCGTGGAGATCGGCTACTACTTGAGGATGATCACCTTCTGAGAACACTGATCGGGACATTGGATGATCGACTACTTCTACTACATCGACGCGCGCTGTGTTGAACCAGGCTAATTCAACTCATCTTTCGTTGCACTGCGTATTTAGTGGTAACGATCCATTATCCCTTACTCGCATAATTTCTTGATTTACATGATAGAAAATTTTAATTTACGCTAGTATAGCCTATTTGTATCCCAACATAACTGAATGGAGAGAGAAATATTTTGATTTGATTGCTCGCAGCCACAGCGCCGTTTTATTGTTGATGATTACATGTAAAATGTGTCTATTAAGCGTCGTCGTTCCTAAAACATGGTTAAAATTTGCTGGTTCTGTCAGTCTGAGCTAGCTATTGGAGGTGTGTTGCATTGAAGCAAGTAATGCCTTATGTAGGGATTCTCTGTTGCCTTAGCACACTTCCGTTTCATGTTTAGCTTTCAAGTTCCATAGTTATGTAATGGAACTCCTTTTGGTATCATGTAGAATTTATGTGTTGGTGTTGACTGCAACAATCAAGACTGAATGAAATTGGGATCTGTCATTACTGTTCAGATTTGATTATTGGATTAGGCTATGCATGCATGTCTGAGTATTGGAGATTTGGAGAATCATAGACTAAAGTAGGAGAAAGAAACTAGTTTTGCTTTTATTATTTAGTTTTGCTTTTATTATTTTTTATACTTTCTTGCTTCAAATGCCGTCTGCCTGATTCCGTTGGACTGCTTCCAAATCTGAAGATTCTGAATGTGTGGAGTAACAAGCTAAGAACACTGTCAGATACGGCATCTCAAAGTACAGGTCGATATTACTCCTCAAGTTCTTTCCTTGGGTTTGTTAGGTAGCACTGTTCAAGACGCTGATAATTCAGACTCCAGGTCGCTGGTTGAGCTCGAGGACGAGCAGAAGAGCATCTTCTGGGTCTGAGGTTCCTTGAGAGTTGATAGGATCCGAGGTCAGTACAGCAGTTTGGTTTCTCTCTTTAAGCTGTTCTTCATCTCCTCGTGACGCAGGGCACAGAATGAGCACATGCATGTTTGATCAGATTGTCCTGATCCTAGCTTGTACAACATGTTGTCAAGTACTGGTATTTATTTCCCTAGAATCCATATCCAATGCTTCAGTTGGTTACTACTGATGTCAAAGCATTTTGTGTGTAAGCACTCCAGAGGCAACCAAGCAGGATTTCTGTAGTTTTAAATGATCTGATTTTCATCCACACTTGGTTTTTCTGCGAACTGAACATGCTTTTGATATTACTGCTGTGCAGGTGATCAAGGTCCGCATTCACTAGAATTTTTGGAGGAGTTGAAAAGGGGATCCTCAGTTCCTCACTTCCCCTTTACAGAGAAGAAGGGACTCGCTAGGATTTTGGAGCACGCGCATTCATCCATAACTACTACAGCCATGTCTCTCATTCGCAGTGAGGAAAAGTACAAAATCAAGCCACATTGTTAAATTAGTTGTAGTAGATTCTTTAGATTCTTCCATCAGTTTTCGTTGAGATACTTCTGTTGTTCTGAAGATATCGAGTTGCACCAAGACCAACCTGCCGGTGATGAACTGGACCTTGGATATCGTTCATTGGATGGTATAGAACACGGCAAGCGGTACATGCGAGTCGAATCCGGAAGCGTAAGAACATGGGTTAATTTTGTTTTTTTTTCCTATGAGAGGAAGTAAATTTTGATGGAAACATCGATCATAGCCAGTGTCCCGTTCTTATGGTCGCTTCGTGAGGATTAATACCATCTAGGAGTATTAAAAACGTACAGATAGTGCATCAAAAATCATGATTGGAGTGAGGGGCGGTGCCAGGAAATTTTGGGAGGCTCAGCGAGCCTAAGTATAGTCAAGGCGCAAACAAATTTATATATATATATATATATATATATATATATATATATATATATATATATATATATAAAGATAAACAAAGTTATTAACCATAATAGTTTTAAAATCCAACACACATTGAAATGTCCATTAACTAGAATTTTCTCTTTTTTTTGGAATAAAACAGTGAATGACCCTTAAATTGGTATCCCCTTCCTTTTAAGTTTTAATGGCGTAATAAAATAGAACGTATTCGAACAGAAAGTAATCTGAACTCTGAAGCACTGAATGGAACAATGGAAGATAGAACAACAAAGAAGAGCCGGTCGGAATCGGGGCAGTGACGACGGCACGGGGAGAAGCGGCGTAGGAATGGCATGGCAGCCAAATCCGACGACGGCGACGTGGTAGGAGCCGGGCGACTGTGGCGGGCGAGGCCTGCAGCGATCAGGCATGTCTAGCGTCTCTACGGGCGGCAATGGCTGGGCGATGCCGGGGAAGGACGAGGGCCAAGTGGAGGGCGGTGGGGTAGAGCCAATGGGGAGGAGCGTGAGGCACCAGCGGCGGCCGAGGGAGAGCGCCGGGGACGGTGAGACCCGTGGCAGCGGCAGTCTGGAGCGGGGGAGAGAGAGAGAGAGAGGGGAAGGCGATGGAAAATGAAGAAAGAAGGAAAGGGGAAAGAGAAGAGAGGCAGGAAAGGGATCAGAAGAGAAGAGAACAGAAAGAAGGAAAGAGGTAAAAAGAGAAAGGAAAACCTGGATTTTCTGCGGTAAATCTGATTTATGTGATCTTGTGGTCCTGGAAATTGTCTACGGTGGATTCATTTGTGCTTGATGCTCATAGTAAAACTTTTCTTGTCATTTGCATTATCATATTTATGGCATGAGGATGTGTACATTGCATCGACTTTATGACCATTGCATATTCATGCATGTATAGGGTGAAAATTCGGTGATGGTAAAAAAAGGCCGGCTACACGGCAAGCTAGCTCTTTTTTTAGGTATAAATAAAAAAACTATATTAATGTATCTCCTACTTCTAGTTATTGTATGATACATTTATATTTGACATAATTTTATGTCACCTACACAGAATCTTTATTGGGAAAAGGTGCAACCCATTAGGTTGTGGCTTTAGTTGTAGCATCCACATGCACCCACTTGCTAGAAACTTTATGCCTATAAAAGACATGAATTTGACCTACTGAGTGGAAGTGGAAGGGTAGACCATAACATGAAATAGTGTTCATAAGTGCCAAGAACCATACTATTTGGATATGAAATGGAAGCAATCGGCATAATAGTAGTTTTGCAAGATTAAGCATACTTGTTAGCAGCAAGCCACTGAATGACGACGTTCCTAGTAAGCTTTTTTTTTTGTTCAGCTTCAGTATTTTCCCTTCCAGTTTTCAGTATCAAAACCATTCAATGTCAGTTTTTTAAGCAGGACTTGGGGGAGTATCAAAACTGAATGATTATTTTTTTTACCTTTGCACGATTGTCTAAGTCCTAACCCCTACCTTATATCTGAAAAGCGCATTCAAGCCTGAAACTATATATCCAAAATGCAAAACATTTTATTCTAGTTCAGTATGAAACTTTGCTTCTCATAAAATTCGTGTTTTTTAGTAGGGTTCCTTTGATTTGTCACTTCCCAGAGTTACAGGTCTGCATGGTTTTTTCGAAGCTCTAAATGGTAGTTCTAGTACAGACATGTGTAATCCTCAGTGCATGTTCGAAATTAATGCCATTCCAGGCGCATATAGCAGTGGCCCATTGCTTTGCTGTGCCAACTGGCCACTGTACGTTGATCATGTTAGGAATATACAGTTGAATTTCCCCGAATCGCATGCTGAATAGCTATCTCATTTTTTCAATTATAGGTTTTGCTCCAATACTTCTCTTTTAAAAAGTTTACGAATGTTAAAGTAAAAAACGATCATTAACAAGTAGGGTTTAATACACACTAATGATTTATTTTTGATTTTCCTAGCTCAATACGTACATCAAGATCAGAATCCCCAACCAATTCTTATCCTGGTTTGTTTGAAACATGAAGGATGAAATCAACGTCCTCGTCGAGGCCCTTAGCACCACGATCGCACAACCCCACCATGAGTGAATTTTGTCTCCGAGGGTCGAGCAGGAGGCATGCTGCATGGGTAGCGCATGGAGGAATTCCTCTGCCGCCAATCGCAAACAACCAACCAAGGAATTATTTAAGAGGGGATTCACATTAGGATAGGGATAAACATTTATGGATCGTATGTAAGTTGGTTTGAGAATTAGGGATTTAGGATTTGAATAGGGCTGGAGATAATCAAGCTATTTACCGCTAAGTATACACATTTGTCCCTAATTATTAATAACTGTGTTTTGTTCCAAGATTCGTGAACTTATTTTTAAAAAAGAGGAGTGCCTATACATGCATGTAAATGGAACATACTAAAACCTACAAGAAGTTACGTTTCACAATTTATATCACGAGTTTTTTTTTTTGCTGCGATTAATGACTTTTGATCGTGGCTGTTGGTTTTTAGCTACGTTTATCGAGATGATGCCGGATGACGGAGACGCTAAAACTGTTTGAAGAAATGGCTCTGAGAATTTGCTTAGAGAAGCCATCCCAAAAGAATAGAGCCTACATGCATCTCAATAGCTAGATTGATTTACCCAATCATGCGTTCCCGTATTTGTGGTTTGGCCTTTACCAAAAAGGCCTAAGACCCGACTTCCATGAACCTCCAATATTCGGCTGTTCCTCCTGCCAAATTTCAGGCCCTTCTGTAACGAAGAGCCAAATGAAATTATTGATGTACATGAAAATCCAGCAAGAAAAACGCACCATCCTCTCCCGAAATTTCTCCAACAAAAAGAGATCATAAAAGGGATAGTTATGCTACAACTACTTTTAGCTGTAAAATACCTTCTGATTTTTCCATGTCCGACATTTTACCACTAATCTTCATACCCCTGCTTGTAGGGTGAGCAGTGCATTAAATTGTGTGTTTAAATATATAAAATACAAATACATGTATGATAGTAACTCCTTGGTGGGAACAATAAATATTTCTTAAAGAAGCAACTAAACTACAATAAGGTAATATGTGTCCTGTTAGTGATGTATGTTCCTTTTGTGTGGATACGCACTAAGCGTCCAAGTACATATAAATACTAGACCTACACAAATAATCCAGACATAATAATACAAATATTTTTTTTCAAGTCGGCAATATTTTTCATGGAAAACTAGAGAGAAGTTATCCTAAACAAACAAAAGGATGAGTAGAGGCGAAGAGAAGCTGACACCTGCGACGTCATCGACAAGCAAAAGATAAAAAAAACACGGGTAAAGAAGAGACAAGTGCCTTTTGTGCATAGTGCTACATTATTGGGTCTTTTGAGCAGTTGAGCTACCTTACGCAACAAGAAGAGAAGGCCCTTTGGCCTTTGGGTGACAAGCAAGCTAGTTAATTTTGGTGAACTTTATGTCAGTAATTTGCATTTGCATGGCCTGTAGATAAGGATGTATTCTGGTTCAACCGTCCATGAAAAATTTGCAAATGCATCTTCATTACTAAAAGAAAAAAAAGAATATTCCTCATCACCTTCAAGCAAAAGGAAAATTGACTATTTTGCATATCAAGTAGCTCATGCAACTTGTACAGGCATGCCCTCTCAGTTAAGAGACGGATGTGTTCTCTCTTTGTACTCTTTCCTCCTCACCTTTTGCTAGAACATTAATTTTTATTTTCAGAAAACATTAATCTACGGGCGTATGCTAGTTAGTGAAGTAGTAGACTGTTGAAAATTGATATATACTAAAGTTGAAGTTGTTATACGTGTATTGAAAATTTCATTTCTTCGGTGTATTCCTCTCAAGTGCTCTAATGTCTTCTGAAAACATATGTTTGCACCCATTTCAATTTAACAAGGAAAGCTATTCAAAATTTGTTTCAAAATGTGATCTTAGGTTCCGAAATCAACTTCTAATTAAGCACATAACAGCTTTCACCTGAATTATATATATCGATTTTCAGTTGCCTGCTACTTCTCCAACAGATGGACATCCGCAAATTAGCATTTCCCCAAAGTTTTGTCTACAATTTTCGAAATCAGTGACATATAAAATCCTCAACAGAGCAGAAAGAACTACATATATATGTATGCACAATTCACCAAGTGTTTTTATTTCTTTTGTTAAAAACAGTGATATGCACATGTCATTCTCCTTCAAGTAAGATCCATGATGCACAAAATAGATAAGGGGGGACCCACATAGGAAAGCAACAAACACTGTTCGAACAGACGAGAATTGGTGTATAAACGAATCTTGAATAAAAAGTTGTGATGCAACCGTCGCGTTGGATAAACGAGCTGTACGCTACGAATTGGTGCCCAAAGGCGACAGAGAGCACCACAATTGGTACTCATTCTCTATCTGAAGTGATATGATCGATGTACAAGGAAAGACAGACAGAATTGACATTTGACTATGAGAGCATGCACTCAACACACGCATCGGCATCACACACACCAGTAATCAAAGATGAAACTACTTTATCATGTGCTAACTTAGTTGGGATTCATCAAGGATTAGCATGACGAACTCAAAGAGTCATGAATCATGATACATTGATGTGTTTGGGATCCGGTTCCTGCGCGGTCGGTAGAGTGACTACAACTTAAGCGGTTGCAGTTCCGGCTGCCGGATTCAAATCCGAGGGCTAGGGGCCTATTTATATTGATTTCTAGTTTCTGTTTAAATAAGTCAGAAGTTAATACAAATACTTGGCTTTTCGAAGTTGCTTTCCCACACTTTTCGCTTCCGTCCCGCTCTAAGGATAAGACAGAGAGTCACGGGCAAATCATACACCCCACTCCTCTCACTCTTATCTCACACACACACCGCTCTCTTACTTTTCCCACCGCTCGCACTCTCTTTCTAAAATCCATTTCTTTCGTCTACTAATATTTTACTTTCAGCCAAAAACTATAGGAAGTAGCTGATACTAAAAGACCGAAGATGGCAACAGAGGGGGTAAATGATGCCATGAAATTTCCCCTAAATATTCACAAATCCGTCATTTCAATAGCTACAGAGCTATGAAGATTGGAATGGAAGACCACTACAAAAATCAGCAATTAAAAACACTGAAAATACAAGAAAAATCAGCAAAAATGGAACTACCGTAGTTAAATTTGCGGTACTACTGCTTGCTATAGTAACTATGGCACTACCGCTACAATAATTTTTATAGTAAAATCTAGATGAACAGTATTTTCAGCATGGTTTCAAAATCCAAAATTGAGAGAACTTTAGATTCGAATGATACGAAAATTTACAGGGATCTACTATAGAATGTTATGAACCTATTTCAACAAAATGATTATGAAAGTCATGGACAAAGTTGAGAGCTTTTTGCATTTGTCGGAAAGGTTCATCAAAACCGAGCCAACATCCCAAACAGTAAATACAACTTGCTCGTGGGTAAATGATGGTCAAGATGACTTTAGATATGTTCCCACATATCCCAGCAAGTAAGAACATGAAAAGAATCACGCCAAAAACCCCCGGATCAAGAAATCACACCTTGAGGCCAAATCAAGCAAAATCGTGTTTTCTCGTGAAACTTGCTATCAACGTGCCTAGATGGGTAGAGATATATTCCTAAGAATTATCTCCATCTCTCACACATCCTTGGCACAACAATAACACAAGAAGGAATGAAGAGAGATCAAAACCAACCAAAAGACAAACACATCGATCAAAAATAAGAGGGACTCAAGAGTTGCATAAAGATTGATGTATTGTTTACTTGAGAAGTTAGGTTTTACAGTTACTATACCTTGGAGGACAAAGAGTACTCAAGGTAACCACTCTCAAACCCTAACCCTAAACCTAGACCTGGGGAGAGCATAAGAGATTGGTTGGATGATTAACCACATGTCTCCATCACATATCCTTTTATAGGTGGGCAACCAGCCACCTATACTCCTTAGTAGATCTTATCTACTATTACAATAAGAAAAACTCGTTAACCCTACACACGCGGGTTTTACTCACTCAAGTTCATTTATGCACATTTTTTAAAGCGGTAAGTGTAAATTCGCTAAATCCTTATCCTTGATCCGCCTTGATCAAACCATCACCACCTTGACCTAAACCACTCTCCAACGCATCGCCTATGCACAATGGTTTTGATCCAAGATGGTTTCCAGTATTTTGGTCAAACTACCAAGATACTCTTCCTTGACCTGATCATCACCAACCACTGCAAGTAATCGTTATGCTTACCATGTGTAGGTGCACTACTAGCTTGCCACGCGTCGTTCTGTCTCTCCCATCCTGGTTCCACCGAACCACGGCTCACTTGGCCTGTGCAAGTTACATGGCGCATCCCGCCGTTCGAACTCACCTTCAACATTCCCGCCTTTCTCGTGCCATACTTGAGCTCACCGTCTCACCTGGCATCCTCGATCGTTCTGGGCTCAACTCCTCTATGAGCCTAGCCCCGATCCTCGCCTTTGACCACGGTTGACTCTAGCGACCCTGCACATCCGAAGATAAAGAAATCATTTCCAAGCACAGGTTCTTCACAATTTGACCTAATTAGTCAATACATGCATCATGTAGCATTAATCCGTTGACCTAGGTCATCTTAATTCGATCCATGACTCGATTCCCCAAACCTTTGTTTTTCTGTGAAGATTGGAAGTACCGCGCCTAACACACTGATACTTCCGCATTGCGGTACTACAGCCTCCCAAAACGGTATTTCCACACGCCGAAAATCTCACCTGGACCTCTCTGGAAAAAACCTCAACTTAATCCGGTACTTCCGCCAAGCGATACTTCGGCACTTATACCTACGGTACTTCCGCCAAACGGGACTACCGCACATATACCTGCGGTATTTCTGATTTTCCTGACATTTTCAAAAGACAACTCAAGTCAAATGCAATCTTGACAAAACTATTTTACCACTTCACAAAATTTAAAATGGTTCATCACAACATTATCCTAGATCTTAACACATGATCCTTCAGATACCATGAGGCCATACACTGTAGCAAGTCAAAACTGTGGCAGATACAGAAAACGTTGACCATGGAGATGGACGGCCCAAGTCGCGCGCAGCCCCTAACGTGGTATCGATGTGCTTGTCCCCCCTAGGGCTTAACACAAGGAGGCAAAAGACAATAATGTTCTTCTGCATCATCAATAGTCCCTAGCTAATGTGTGGTAAGAAACAATCACCTTTTGATTGGGTTGATAACATTGTGGTCTAGTTCAAAAGGAAAAGCCGAGAGATAAAGCTAGCTAGCAATGCTAATCAGAGTCAGAGATGGTCACTAGTCACTACATGCACCAAAATGGCCTTCTCAGGTAGTTTATGTGAATGGCAACATTAACATTATCGTTGGAGATGATCGTATATGATAGTGAGAAGTCACTTGAAGTTGAAAATTGAAATAGTTTATTGAGGTGTATATATATATTGAACTATTGCATGCCTCCTTGGACAACTTTGAGATATATTGATGATATCTTGCACTCTCAATCATGTAGTAGCTCGATAATAGAAAGGACAAGCTTTGGCAATTAATTATTTATTTTTCTAGCATGGCTCCATAGGTTGAATTACTTACTAGATGTCCAAAGTCCAAATCGTCAACGGCAAGAAAAATACACTTGATCATCGAATGCCAACAAAAGAGGAAAAAATTAAAGCCCCTCTCATCAAATCTCAGTTAATTACTACTAATTAATTAGTTGACAGTCTTGAATGGTGTAGCTGCCTTGAGGTTGTGCACAATGTCCTGCACGGAGCCAATGCTGGCGGCAATGGAGATGAGGAGGCAGCAGAAGCTCATGGCCTGCAGTGACCACCACCGCACCTCGCCGCGCCTGATATTGAGCCTGGCGACGTGCATGCTGACGGGGAAGTAGACGGAGAGCGGCCAGAAGCCGAGCGCGCCGATGAGGCCTAGCACGGCGTTGAAGAATGGCAGCAGCATGGCCACCAGCGTGGTGAATATGATGAGGATGGTGCGCAGCACCAGCTTGAGCGGCGCCACCGACGACGACGACGACCGGCCCGGCAGGCGCACGTAGTAAGTCGCGTTGATGAACTTGGCGTCCGGCCACTGACATACCAAGTAGCTCTCCAGCCTCGCGAAGATCGGCTGCGCAAACACCTGAAACGAACACAAGATCAGCCTACGATGAGCTTCGCTAATGGAGGAGGCGCATGCATGATCCATTAATGGAGGTGTTCTTGACTGATCGATCGGTGCAAGAAGGTGACCTGGTAGGCGCTGATGAGGTGGACGATGACGCAGATGTTTGCGATGTCGACGAGCCAGAAGGGCTCGTAGAAGGCGAAGCCGGTGAGGATGTTGCCGGGGGCATCGTTGCCGAAGGCGGCGTAGCCGGTGCATCCCAGTAGGAGGTAGAACACCGTCGTCATGCTAAGGCCGTACAGCGACGCCTTCTTCATGGTCTTGTTCTCGGCCGGCGGCGACCTGAGCGTGTTCTGGATCTCGATGAGGACGTCGGCGAAGGTGTAGGAGAAGGCGATGTTGCCGAGCGCGAGGAGGACGTTGAAGGTCTTGTCCCTGGGCGAGTCGATGCTGGCGCCGGCGAGCGTGCCGCGGACGTCGCCATGGGAGGCCCACTTGGCTGCGCAGAGGCCGAGGCTGATGAAGGAGTAGCCAAAGGAGGTGGCGACGGCGACGAAGGAGAGCCAGGCGATGTTGTGCAGGCTCGGCAGCTGCGACAGCAGCAGCTGGAAGAGCCCGAACACCACCATGTACGTGCTCCCCGATGCGCCGCAGTCGCCGGCGCCGAACCCCTCCCGGTGGAAGCAGTTCACCCGCTTTACCGCGCTGTAAATTAAAAGTAACTGTCGTTATCTTAAGAAAACTAACTAGTTACAGAAGTAATCTGGTTGATTAGTTGATTGTGAATTAACTACACGATCTAGCACATGCGTCACACCAGGTACATGCAACTATGCAAGTGCAACCGTGACGGATACACCTACACGCTAGTTTCATGCATGACGCGTGCTGCGTCTGCAACGTCGTCCTTGGTTGCAACGGATTCCCTCCTGGTTTCAGGGGAAGTTATGTATCGTGCTCAAAGCTAGCTAATCACCTGGTTCTCACTAATTAAAGCCGCATATTCTGCCATCTTTTCGCTGTCTTTTATTTATTATGTAATGATCTGTTGCGTACGTCCGACAAAGTTTAGGAGGAAGTGATCGATCAGCACGTACGAACGCACCATGAGAAAGAAAACGGATCATCATATCATCACTACTGATTCATGCACAGACCTGAAGAATATATACACCACAGTACAAGTGTATCATTCGTGAATCTGAAGAAAAGATTAGAGAGAACTTATGCATTGGTGCGTGAACGTACAAATTAGCTTGACTTACATCATGCTGGTGCTTGCCGTGATGGTGTACCCGACCAGCGTCCCCCACAGGTTGACGTACTGCGCGCACCCACACAGCACCACGCTTTTCCGACCTTAAATAATTAGTCCAACATGGCAAAAAAAAAAATTTCAGGCATCAGCTAGCTTATATGCGGATTCCGCGAGGATTTTAAGATTTGTGCAATTTTCATTTGAGTGTTATTAATTACCGAGGTAACAGCGGACGGCGTCGATGTACTCGCGGTTGGCGGTGCCGGCGACGGGGTCAGGGTAGCGGTAGCAATTCGCGAGGAGGGTGGAGGTGTAGTAGGTGACGCAGGAGAAGCCCAAGAGGACGAGCGGGCCCACCACCCACCCGAGCTGCGCCACCGTCCACGCCAGCGCCAGCACGCCGGAGCCGACCACCGCCGCCACGATGTGCGACGTCGCCGTCCACACCGTCCCTGCATATGCATGCAGCACGTCAAAACTAAACATGCGCTCATGCATGCAAATCGGTCGTGGTTAATTCAGGCCGATCCTTGATCGAATTGCGTTTCTGATATGATGCTGCTAGCTAGGTAGGGCCAAAGTTCAAAGTTTAGCTAAGAGTGATGTGGTGATTAGTTATTCATTTGGTAGTTCACTGTATGCAGTTCAAGACATGGCCCAGGCATGACCCTGGACCATGAACAGCAGCTTTCTAACATCCTGTTCAGGAATCTTATATCATGCGGATCTGTCACTGCTAAAAGAAAGGCTATTTGTTCAGCACCTGTTATGCGATGCAAAGCCTGCATGCATGATTCATAATCACATGAAACCTTTTTTGAAAGCTTTTATATATTGAGCTGAACAAGAAGTGAGTGATTAAAGAACACTACGAAGAGAACCTAGCAGCATCATAGCAAAAGAAACAACTGATGAGCGAATCACGTAAGTTAGATGCAATCTTGGTGATCACATACCTTGTCTCTCATGATCATCACCTGCTTCAGCATCGTACACTACTGCGCTCCTGTCCATTCTCTCTCTCTCTCTCTCTCTGTCTCTCTGTCTCTCTCTCTCTCTCTCTCTCTCTCTTCCTAGCGTCTCACTCTTTCTCTATGAGAGTGTGTAAGTGCGTACCGAGGCACAAGCCACCAAATATATATAAGCCCACGAAAGGTAAGAACAGCTCATACTTCGTCTGTTTTTTTCCTTTTAAAAACTGTAGTAAAAATAGAAAGAAAAAAGCAGCGAATAATTAGCAAAGGTAAGAAAATTTGGGGTAACGTCTCAGTCGACTTTAATCAACGTAGATAGCCTTGAATTATTGAGGTGCACGCACATACGAGTGAGAGTCGTCAGCTGCTGGTGAGTGCATGCAGCTATAGGTTGCTTGAATATTGATCGTACCGAACTACCGGTCGTCTTGGTGAAATGTAAGCTCATGCTTCTTGCAATGGATATTTTTGTCGTATTCGGGATAGATAGAAGTTGTGATGAACATTGTTGACTGGTCACTAGAGTTGTGCAGGTTGTGATCTTGATTCTTGTGTGGGCGTTGTTTCGACGCTCTCCGAAAGAAAAGCGCACGCGTGAGTTTCAAGCCTTTGAAACACCATTTGTAACCGCAAATGGTTTAAGATCTTTATAGTTTTCTTTTTAGGACATGTACAACAAGTCTTTGACACATAGGATTTTAAATAACACGAAGGGGAGATAAATATATTGTCTGGTGTTTAATAGATGATATTATAAATGACTATCTACTGTCTATATCATTGTATAGATAACTATATAGATAACCCATTAATTATGTGAGGTCATTAATTGCAGACAACTGTATAGATAATCGATTATATGAGTTATCTTTAATCCTATCTATAAAAGACAGATAAATATTATAGATAATTACTGTCTATACAATTATACATGCCATTAGAAGAGTATATAGGTAGCATGAGTTTATTGCGTGTTTGCTACTGTGTCTTATGAAACTTATGTGCGATAGGTTTTTGTCAACATTAATGAAGTTGTTATATGTTTTAAGGATTAATTTGGAACCAAAGTAAAAAAATGAATATATTTGATGTAATTAAGAAAAGATATGGCATACATAAATCAATTTATGTTAAAAGAAAACCTCTTCCTCACCTCTATCAGCTTCCACGCACCACATTATTTGAAGTAGAAGAATGTGGAAAACTGTGCTTGTAAATTGCATTTCAGACGAACTTTGTATTTCATACACCCTGTAAAATTTTATTTTCTCAAAAAAAATTTCCTTAGGATAAGGTGAAACTTATAACTGTTAAAGTTAGAAAAAGGCATCTCACAATTATACAGAAGTCATTTTCAGTTTTTTGCTGTTTCTTCAGTAGAAAATGTCTAAGAACACACCTTGCCTGGTCAGCCCAAAATTCTAAGGGCAAAGAAGCAAACTGAAAGGAAAATCATATTTTCTCGATTAGCACACCCTTTTGGAAAGGGATTGTTTTTTTCATCATTTGAACAACGTGGGTAGCTTCCATTGGACAACAATATGCAGACATATATACTATATATTGGGTTAGGAACCAATCTGAACAAAAGAAGTGGCAGTCATAAACATGTTCATATAGGCAAACTTGACTATAGGACACTGGTATTTGTGGCATTTACTCAAGGACAACAGTTTTTTTATGTCTTTGCTAAAACACACTGTTAAATCATGGCTATTTGCTGAAACACGCTCTGTCTATTAAAATATTATTTATGGCTAAGAGAGAAGAGGGAAGGATGGTAAAAAAGATGGCAACATGATTGGTGGATTGGGAGCGAGAGGGGAGAATTTTTGGGGTGGGAGCTAGGGTTTTCTGGGTATAAGGCTATCGTTCGGATCTAGGTCAAGCCACTCAGTTGACCAAAACCAGGAGTCAAGGTGCCAAAAGTCATTTTGAAAATTTTCTCTCTCTAATTCGGTTAGAAATGATATTTTAATGACCAGAGTGCGTTTCAATAAATAGCCACAATTTCATAGTGTGTTGAAGCAAAGGCAAAAAAAAAAAAAACCACTGTCTTGGAGCAAATACTACAAAATATCAGTGCCTTGTAGTCAATTTTGCATAAATGATATGATTCCTGTAGAAAATCAATTGTTAGATATCTTAATTTGCTAGGTTGATAAGATCCCCAGAAAGAAAAGAAGTTAACGTTTCTATACTAAGCCTATGCGTTGCAAGAGCACTGAAGAACAGTTGGAAGTGTTTAAATGTGTGATAACCCTATTTTTAACAAAAAGCTAATTCTTTCTAGTGGCTTCTCTCACTACAGTTTCAACAATTTAGCATGAATTTTCGTGTACTCCGCAACAAGCATGTTGGTTTGCTTTCTTATTAACGTTTCTTAGATAAATATGATCAGATGATATATAAGATAGTAGATTAACCAATAGGTGTTTTGCCTACAGAGAGATACATACACAAATGAATAGGTGTTTTGCCTACACAGAGATACATACACAAATAAATAGGTGTTTTGCCTACACAGAGATGCATACACAAATTCCATTTGGACGGAATCATGCATCAATGGAGTAGCAACAACTCGTATCTTTTGACATAAACAGGGGATATTCCTGCATCACTAACTCTTTGGAGACCTAGACTAGGAATCTGATTTGACTTCATTTACAAAAGATAATATTAAGAGAATTTTCTGGGGCTTGTCTTGCCGAAAGGACATGATTATTTATATGACTGATCGAGAGGATTCGAACAAGAATGATCCTATAAGGGAAAGGAAACTAATGACACGACCTATATGCGGTCCACTAAGCATGCCACTGTCTGGGACGAGAACGCTAATAGAACAACTAGAAATTATTACATCATTACATCATGCGAGTTTTAGATATTCTTAATTCATCGTCTGTGGTCGCAACTATGTGTTCTCTTTGACCATCATATGCACAACTTGATCCATAAACGGCAAAATGTCCACAAGCCTAGCTGGAGTTGGATGCACATCTTTTACCAAGGAAAGGATTGAAGTATAGAGTTAGGCAAGTTCATGGGTAAAAATATAACTAATTAAAAAATTGACATGAGATTTAAGTAAACACCCCAAAAGAAATCAATTCTGAGGATGAATGCACAACTGACATGGAAACCATTGAAGAAGTTAATCAGAATAGCTTGCTCGGTCTACCTTAGAGCTTTATCATTATCTTATAAGCTAGTAGTTTGTCGTCCTTAGACCATATATATAAGCCAATCAATCTATTAGATAAGGGGTTAATCTAGTTGTAAATCAGTGTGTTGATGATGAAATCACCGATCTTATGAATTATAGAAAAAACTAAGTCCCTTAGAAGGATTTAGGATGAGAATGTAGACTATCTTTATTCTTATGAACTAGTTACAAAATACTCTCCATGAGAGATTACAAAGGGGATGCTACTAGCCCTAGGAGCGCTACTTCTTGCATTTGTAATATGCTATCTAGTCGAGAAATCTCCCTTGATTATCTAGAATCTGTATGTCTATGTCTTTGTCTCCTATCAGACTTTAAATAGCGCCGAAGAGGTGTTGGTTATCCACGTGAACAGGCGCCTTATTGATTCATCACGTCCAGCCAAGCGAACGGTTGCTACCAGTGAGAGAAACCTGATAATAATTTTTCTTTGGTTATTGTCAGTGGGAGAGAATCGGGGAGGAGGGGGGCAACTGCAAGGCATTTGTCATTAGAGAAGTAGGGCCGAGTCATCATGCGATTAAGAGGAATATAAAGCACATGCTTTATCCTACCGCGTGGGAGGAGTTGCCTAGCAGCGGGTCCATGTACCAGTTTGTGAGACCTTCAAGTGGTGACGGGTCAAATAAATGAACAGTGACCCTCTGATTAGGGGTACTCGGGTAATGTAGCCTTTGGAAGTTCATAGCCACATTAGTATAAGGCCTTAATTGAGTATTTAAAGTCGTATTTAATGGATTATTTAATCCCCATCAGCTAGTCTCTAAACTTTCAATTCATAGCTTGATTTTCTCTGATTGGAATACAATCAGGAACTCTTTAGCAAGAGTAAAGAAGAAGTTTTTATTCACTTAAGGTTGAAAAAGCCAACTGGAAGGAAACTAACAGGCTTTGGTCCATTAGGCACAAATCTCGTAATCACTACCCTTGGTAGTTGGGAGAAACCCTATAAAATCCGCCCTAGTGTTCTTCGACTTTGGCTCCGAATCCCTTCAATCTTCACTTAGATCTTAGCCATCCCAATAAAAAATATCTGAATTGATCACCGAGTGGCCAAGATCCAAATTGGGATCGAAGAAACTAAGTCATTGGAATATGCAAGATTAATTCTTGATAAAGTTATGATCCCCTAGAAGTCAATGATGGGGAAGATTTCCCGAGCAACAACGACAGCGAGATTCCTACCTTCTGAGCATATGTGGAATGCGAATTCAGGATGTCGGCACACTCGTTTCTATCAAAGGTGCACAAGTTTTATGAGATCAAGTTGGTGAATCATGCACCCAGCTCGATCATAATCCTCAGCATCTTCATCTACCTGTGTGAGGTGTATCTAGGGATTCTGATGAATCTAGAATTAGTTAGATACTACTATAGGCTAACTGGGAGAGTGAGAAAGCAATAGCATCACCCGGAAGCTGCTCCTTGCGTCTTCATGATGGGAAGGCAAGGAAATACATTACGATGTACTTCAAGTCTTCTTGATCATCATGGAAAAGCTCTAGTTCTAAATGACGATCAACAAAGAAGATAGCCTATCTTTCAATGGAAGGATAGTGGTGAAGAGCTCAGAGTGGAGGTCCTCTTCCAAGAAGGAGTGGAAAATACAATGATGGATTGAGGCCATCGTGTATTTAAAGGACAAAGGGTTGACTTCATGGCACGTGGTGAGGGACTTCACCATGTGTCGAATCAGTCCCTTGAAGTCACACAATCATATCACGTTGTGGTATGAAGATGCAAACGATTCAACCAGGGACTCCTTAAAAGGTAAGCATCGAGAGTTCTGATTAGTTGAATCATTTTTCATTTGGTGTACTTTTCCTGATTCGAAGTTCTCCTTTTTTTGATTTTGTATCCTTATCGCCCTCCAAGATAAGGGAGAGGGTGAAGGCAATCTGTAAAGGGGAACCTGAGTAGGAGGAAGTCCCTTTGATCCTAGTGGTTACCTCTCCAGAGGATAGGATCAAAAGGCTTAAGGTAACAAGAAATTCTCTTCCCCCAAAATTTACTTTTTCGATAGGTATATTGTAATATTCTTGGTACATGCATATGGTTGGGACAAATGGCTCTAATCTAAAGGAGAGCGTAGAGGGAGTCACTCAACCCCCCAAAAGATGACAAATCATCAAGAAGTCATACGAGGTGTCAGAACCATCTCATGCTCGTCCGACCATCCGAGTGTTGAGGAGAAGGAGGAAATTCCCTCAAATGTAGGTTTTTTTCATACAAACCTACTTCCGCTCTTATACGAAGAACGAATAAATTACACTAACGGAAATATATTTCTTGGATGAAGGGATTGCCACTGAGCTTATCTCTATTGATGAGATGGTAGGAGAAAAGGTGGAGCCACTGATTGGTGGAGTCACGACCATGGAGCCTACAGTGGTTGCGGGCCACTGATAGTGAGCACCGAGGTGGTCTGGGCCGAAAAGGTCTAGAACCCAGTGGTCACCCCTAAGATTTCCACAACACCAGTGGGACAAGTGCTTCGATGGTTGAGGAAACCCAACATTACAAGGAAGAGCAGGTGACCGGAGAGGTAATCATCGATTGCCCTGAGGAGGAGCCAACTAAGGACATTACTTCAGGTGAGAACATCCAGTTGGAACACACCAAGGGTCTGACTAGCCCTACTAGTTCTGGACTAGTGAAGTTGGTCGAGAACAAGAGGAAGGTAAGCGCTTTGGACTATGCTTTAGGGCGGTTCAAATTCAAGACAAAGAAGTCCAGGTATGTGTTAGTCATAGGAAATTTAAACAGTCATACCTCTTAATTTCTTTGTGCTTTGAAGTTCTTACTCTTCCCACTTTCTCATTTTGCTGGCTTTGTAGCGCGTCTACTACCTCTGTCGCAATCCTTCTGAGTGTTTCTATTGAAGAAGTATCAAGGGAGGAAGCAGTCGTAGTGGCTTATCAGCTAGTAGCAACATCAACTAGTGGAATAGAGAGTCGGTGCGATCAAAGATCCTTTGGTAGCTATGACACCATCGGAGGATGTAGAGGTGGTGATGAAGTCTCAACATAATACTATGTTTATTGGGAAAGCTGTGGTCGAGAAGGAAATAGAAATACTTCCTTTTTTCGGAATGGTGGTCAAGTGCTCTTCAACAATACGGAAGTCTCCTCATCTGAGGGACATTCTCGATCGGTGCTATATCTTCAACAACCAAAGACTCAAAGAACTTTGATAGAGAAAGGTGTTGAACCTCGAGTTGAAGACCGACCCCAAGGAGCTCTACTCCAATTTCGCCAATAAAGCGATCTTGGTAAGTTCTTACGACCATTTTATTGTACTTTGGATCGTATCGAAACTTTTTTGAGTTTCTTCTCTCCTTTTTTAGCACATGGTGGAGGCAGATGCTCTGGCCGATGAAGTAACCAAGTTATCGTTAGTCCTTGAGAAGGAGAGGGCTACTCTCTGTCAACAAGCCGACGACTAATAGTGAGTTTTCTATTCTCATTATTTCTTGTCGTGAAGTGTTTTTTTCTCTCATAACTCTTTGAACACTTTAACATGTCGGGAAGCACCGTGAAGGTGTTTGAGGATACCCTCAAAAAGGAGAGAGAGTTGTTCAGGTCAACAATGATCAAGAACAAATAACTTCTCAAGACCCTTGAGGAGAATAATCTCTAATTGATAAGTAAGTTACTTCTCAAATTTTTCCTTTATTGCTTATAAATCTTTGTTTTTTTCTTATTTCCTTCCTTGTCGTGATCGAGGGAATTGGAAAGTCTTGAAAAGGAAGCAAAGGCCAAGGGAGCTATCATTCTAAAACTAGAAGAGGCATGTAAAGCCAAGGACTAGTCAGTTGAAGACTAGTCAACTAGATGTAATGATAGTGTCCTTAAGCATAAGGAAGTGATTGAGTCTCACAAGAAGAAGAACCAAGGTAACTGATCATTTATCTATCCAGCTTGTTATACTTTAAATTGTCTTCACTGACTTTAAGCTACTCGTGTAGAGCAAGCTTTAAAGCTTCAAAAACTCGAAAAGGCTTTTTGTACTGAGGAGGAGAAGAAGAAGAATATTCAAGAAAATCTTCAAAATAAGATCCTTCTTTTCAATAATATGCTCGCCGAGATGTGCGCGGAAGTACTTGTCTCTTCCTTAGAGGATCCAGTCGAGAGGTGAATTATCTTGGTTGACAACACAAAATCCTTCGAGACCTGTTGGCTACTTTAAGGATCAACCATGAGCAAACCATGTGAGATGTTGTTCCAGATGGAGTCAGCTTTGCCTTAGTAAAGCTTAAGGCATCCAACACTTCTCTTGATCTTCATCTGCTTGAAGCAGAGTTCAACTACTCAGAGCAAGAAGCGGCAAAGTTCTTTGCAGAAGTGAAACCCTTCGAAAACAGGATCGCCGATGAGATGAAAGTTGGGTCTCCATCAGGCAGTGGTCAGTTGAGAGGCTCAAATGAGTAGTTAGCTATAAAGTAATT
Organism: Bonia amplexicaulis; assembly: GCA_036346245.1. Taxonomy (NCBI): domain Eukaryota; kingdom Viridiplantae; phylum Streptophyta; class Magnoliopsida; order Poales; family Poaceae; genus Bonia; species Bonia amplexicaulis. The sequence goes on along the minus strand of CM070768.1, from coordinate 3,076,750 downwards.
TGTTTGCATTTTTTGTTTTTTTGAATATGTAAAAAGTTACCTTTGGTAGTAATAAAGTTTATGTTATTTCTTCTTATTTGAAGAGTGGTCATATCTCTCCTAGCCCTCGACTACTTTTTAGTAGTATAATGTACTAAGTAAGCAGTAGGAAAGGAAATACACTTTGTAGTTCCCTCTGGTCAGTAAACCCCATTTGGTTAGGCTCGGCTTTAGTTTTTGGGCTTTGAAGCTATTTTTCTAGCCAAACACGTGGGCTTCGAAGCCCAAAAATAAATTAAAATTTTGAAGCCAAGCCCAAAATGAAGTATGAATTTGAAGCCTGGATTTCGTAGCTTCTCTTGAAGCTTGACTTCAAAGCCAAAAAGAGAAAAGCCGAGCCTGGCCAAACGGGGCCTAAATCAACACATTTGATTATGAACCTTAAATGATCAAGTAGCACTAGGAAATTCTCATGATGAACATAGCCAGTAAGAAATTTTGAGTAGCCTTACATGGCTTTGCCATAATCATGATATAACATAATCGTAGAATAACTAGACAGGTACTATGACAAAGATTCATGCATTTATTTATAATAAGAAGATTCATGCATGTATTTATAATAAGAACTTATGTAAGACTACATGCTAATAAGACAAGTGCTCTTATTTGTAAGGTTATCTAACCTGGTCATAGAAAAGCTGATGACGAAAGGCATAAATAAAACTCCTCTAAACGTATTCAATCTCTAGTTTCAACTAGTAGCAAAGATCGTAGGAAAAATATCGTCACTCGAAAACTACTTCTAGTGGGCGTGACCACATGCAGAGATAGAGGAGAGACTTCGACAAGGAGGTTTTCTGTGTCCCGACTAGAGTAAACAGGAGAAGAATAGAATGTAGAAGTAAGAAATGAAGCATTTGAGCCCCCGAGCTGTGAATAACCATATCGTTGTCTGTGTTTTTTACTTGTTTCCTTCTGAGGAAAAATACATATTATTGTGGAAACCTTGGTTATCAAGGTTACGATAAGGATCTGCATGGTGTTTAACAAGAGTGTCAAAGTCAATAAAGTAATAGTATCCCTAAGAAGGGATTTCAAGAGAAATATGGATTTTTCTCTACAAACTTAGACATCAGCGATAGTTTCTTATCAAAATTAGGACAAGGAAGTACAAATAAAAATATTCATTGGAAGAATGACATAATGAAAAAAGGAAATTTATTGAAATATAGAAATAAATAAATACATTATACATAAAACTTGTGTAACTGATTGATGTTCCAAGAATTTGGAAGAATACACCCATCTGACATGGCTAGTCATACCGAGCCTGGTCTACTAACTTTGACTATAGTGTATGCACATTCCAATTTAGGCAAAAGTTTATTATAATTTGCCTGGCTCTAAATTTTTCTGAGAATCATATTTCCCACAGCTGAGCTGTGAAGCTGCACTTTATGATTGTGGTACCTTCGCGTGGCTTGTTGGTAAACTATGATCGGATTAGGGTTGCATTTCTTCACTCTTCAAGAAAATTAATATCATCAATCCGATGATCTTCTTGATCATTATCAAGAAGGGTGTTTCTCTAGACTCTAGTCACACGACTGGTCGTGGTCCTAATAGCTTATAATACAAAGGGAAGTACTACCCAAGTTCCTGACCGTTGTACTAACTGGTCGAACACTGAGTGTTTAATACTTTGTATTAATATACCATTGGCTCTTTTTACTACCCTGTTACTTTGTGGATGAGCTATTGAGGCATAGCATACTTTGATACCTAGACCCTCGCGGAATTCCTAAAAAATTCCACTAGGGATTGGGTACTGTTATTTGTGATATACTACTAGATACCCCAAATCGTGTAACCACATTTTTAGTTGTGAATTTATTGGCTGCTTCCATTGTTATTTTGATAGCTAGTTTGATTTGGATCCATTTTGTGAACGTATCAATCATCACAAAAAGGAATTCAAATCCCTGAGTGTTTTTGGGAAAGGTCCCAGAACGTCTAAGCCCTAGTTGTGAAAGGCCAAGAAAGTGGTATGTTTGGAGAGCTTGTGTAGGTTGATGTACTTGTTGGCTATGGAACTGACATTGTATGTACTTTAACATAAGTTCCTTCGCCAATAGTATCTTTGTTGGAAGGATTTACCGACCAGTATTCTGTACAAATAATATGCTCCACAGACTCCCCCATGCATATCAGATAGAAATGTAAACAATCCTTTTGAGATACACATCTTATCAACACCTCGTGAGTTCCTCATTTGTATAGAATACATTCAATCAGAGTATATGATTTCGCCTTTCGAGCTGTACAATTGGCCTCTATGTCATCTTCAGAAAGTTTGTCATGCTAAAGATATTTATAGATTAATGGCATCCAATCATTGTGGGGGTCAATCTGAGTGACCTCCATTGGAGCGTCTTCAAAATTCTCAACTATCGAAGGTTTGTCGAGTTGCTCGAGAAATACTCCAGGCGGGATAGGTGATCTTGAGGAAGCCATCCGTGCAAACCGATCTGCCAAAAAGTTTTTCTTTCTAGGAATGTGTTGGACTTCGAAACCATAGAAATGTTTCTCTAGTTTTCGTACTTCCAAAAGATAAGATGGCATCACGGTACTTGAGCACTGATATTCTTTCCCTACTTGATTCGCTATTAGATGAGAATCACCTTTCACTAATAGTCCTCAAATCCCGAGTGCTTTAGCTGCTCGGAGCCTTGCCAGTAAACCTTTATACTCTGCCATATTATTTGTAGCGAAAACATTTAACTAGGAGGCATGTTTTATGCTTTGTCCAGTAGGAGAGATTAGGACTACCTCAGCCCCCAAACCTTTTATCATCAAGGACACATCAAAGTGCATATTCCACTGCTCGTGGTTCTCATACTCAGGCCCTTGGATAGGCTCAGGATTTGTCCATTCGACAATGAATTCTACTAAAGCCTAGGACTTAATGGTTGTTTGTGAGATGAAATAAAGATCAAACTCCCCAAGTTCGATCACCCATTTGGCTATACGTCTTAATGATTCCTTGTTTTGGAGAACTTGACTGAGAGGGTATCTAGTTGGCATCACAATTTTATAGGCTTGGAAGTGATGCCTTAGTTTCATTGAAGTCAAAAGGAGGGCATACAATAATTTTTATATTTTTGGATATTGCTCGGTTGGTCCATGTAAGACTTTGCTTACATAGTATACTGGCTATTGGATATTGTCACATTCGACGACTAGTACTGCACTGACTGTTTGTGGCATAGCAGCCAAATATAAAAGTAAAGATTCTCCTAGTCTAGGAGATACTAAGACCGGGGCACTTGTTAAGTATTTATTGACTTCTTCAAAGGTATTATTGGCTTTTTTAGTCTATTCGAAACTTTCATATTTTCGAAGAAGTTTAAAGAAAGCTAATCCTTGTTCTCCTAACTATTCTATGAAAATGACTTAATGTTGCGATACAACTGGTTAGTTTTTATACTTCTTTCTTTGTGGTTGGAGGACGCATCTGCTCGATGGTTGCAATTTTCTCTAGATTAGCCTCAATTCCTCTAGACGAGACTAGGAAGTTGAGAAGCTTTCTAGAGAAAACTCCGAGCATGCATTTCTCCAGGTTTAACTTAAGGTTATATCTTCTTAAGTTAGCAAAAGTTTCCTACAAGTTGGAGACATGATCCTCCAAATTTTGACCAATTTGTGGACTAAAGGTTTTTGTATTAGCCTTTGAAAAGAAGCACCAGCGTTTTGAGCCCAAACAATATTTTCACATAATACAAAGTTCTGTATGGTGTGATGAAGGAAGTTTTCTTTTTTATCTTATTTACTCATACTAATCTGATGGTACCCAGAATGTGCATCTAAAAAGCTTAATAACTCACTACTGTAGGTAGAGTCAACAAGTTGATCAATGCATGGAAGGGAAATCATCATTCATTCAAGCTTTATTAAGATCTATAAAGTCTACACATATTTGTTAGTTTCCATTATTTTTCCTAACCATTACAGGGTTGGTGAGCCACTCGAGGTGGTCGACTTCACGAATTAACCTAGCCTTGAGAAGTTTTTCAATCTTCGACTGGATTGTTTCCTTCCAATTAGGTGCAAAATGTTACAACTTTTGCTTTTATCAATTTTTTTGTCAGCCTGGAGTGCTAGTCTATGCTTGATCACCTCCTTGAGGACACCGGGCATGTCGGATGCTTGCCACATGAATACATCCGATTTTGCTCAGAGGAAGGAGATGAGCGACTCTTCTTATTTAGGATTGAATCCTATTCAAATTTTGACAGTTCGTGAAGGCCTATCCTTATTGAGGGGTACCTCCTTGACCTGGTCAGAGGGTTTTAGAGCTACCTTAGGGCTTAAATGTTTTACCTGCATTAAAAGCGAGTTAGCATTCCTGGTCAGTAATTCATTGACCAATTCGAGATATTTGCGATCACAAGCGTAAGCCATAATCCTGTACCCTTGAACTGTTATGACCCCTTTTGGCTTGGGCACTTTGAGGCTTTGGTAATTGTAGTGAGTGGCCACCAGAAACTTAGCTAAAGTCGATCAGTCAAGGATCCCATTGTATGTATTTTCAAAATCTACTACATCGAATGAGATCCTTTCCCTTCAAAAGTTATCAGGACAACCAAACATAACTAGTAAGGACACTTGCTCGATCGGTTTGCTGAAGATCCTACAACTACGCCATGGAAGGCATACTTCATAGGTTTTAGTTTAGACTTGGGAACTTGCATTTCTTTAATAGCTCCCGTAAATAAAATGCTAAGAGAACTACCCCATCAACTAGAATTTGATTAACTTTACAGTTATTAATAGTAGATTCTACTACATAGGGAAGCTACCTGGTCAAGTCTAAGGGATGGGACGGTTTTCTCTATAGAAGGAAATGGTTGTTTTCGACCATCTGGAGTGCTTGACGGTGACTAGAGCAATGGTGAGATTCACCTCTCATTCTACGGTCTTCAGTTGTCGTCTGGACTTATAGGATGATGATCCACCAAAGATTACATCAGCAATATTTCTCTGGCTCTTGATACTCCATTTCTTTATCCCCATCCTTGTCCTTTTCGGTGCTTGGTTCTCCGATCTCTTATATATAAGGGAGAGGACCCTTACCCAAGTAGTAACCCTCAAGCTTCTTCTGCTTGGTAGAGTGGACACCATCTTTTGCCTTTCTTGGATTCGTTGGTCAGAGCATTTTCCATGTTTCAACTGAAATAGTCTTTCTTACGTTTAGAGTATTTCTCTAGGATTGCAAGGACGTCATTAGTATTGAGTTTGTGATTCTTCTTACCCTTCTACGATTTCCTGGCCTTCTCTTTCTTCTTCTCCAGGCCTGGCTGAGGAATCTTCTCTATTCGATCAATGGCCTTGTTCCACTTGACCGCTACACTAGCGATGGTGTACTTATCAGCCATATCAAATAGCCCGACACGTCCATGGAGGATTCATATCGATGTCCTCCGTAAATCGCCTATTCCTTAGTCTGGTCTTGAACGCCTGGATAACAGAAGAATCTACCACTTCCAAGATAAAGTTATGAAACTGACTAAACTTTTTGATGTACTACAATATGATTTCATTGGGTTCTTGTCGGATCTGATGAAGGTCATCTTCCTTGCTGGGTCAATCATACGTACCCTAGAAGTTAGCAATTAGTGGATCAGAAAGTTGTTCCCAAGTGTAGATTGTTTCGGCCAATTGGTTGAGTAACCACAACCAGGCAGAACCCTTAAGAACGGTTGACAAATACTTTGCCATCACGTTGTCGTCGCCTCCCACAACCCTGATTGCAATTGTGTAAATTTGTAAAAACTCCAATAGATTTTGTTTCCCATTGAATTTCTCAAGATTAGATAGTCGGAACCCTTCTGGCCAATGTACTGACTGAAGGTCTATCAAGAAAGCTTGACAACTTGTGATTAGGTCTGGTACCTTCTCTAAAAAAGGGCCGAATTGTAATCTATCGGAGATCTATTCCTTCAGTAGTCGTAGTGGGTTGGTAGTGCCCTAATCCAATCATTGTCACTTAAATGGTGTCTCCGGCCAGACACTTGATTCAAATGATGGCGCAGATCACCCGAACCATGTCCTAGATTTTATCCCTTGTGATGAGGGGGAGGGGTTGCTTCATTATCGAAGAGCCTTCTGCCCTCATGGCTTCTTTATTGAAACCTTTGAGCAGGTCTTGCACCTGCTAATGGATTGTTTTCAGTCTAATCCCAATGGCTTCTACTGTGTGAGGAATGCACAGATGAAGTCAACATTTGGCTCTACGATTGCCTCCGCTCTCTATACATCTCCATTCACCGCATGGTTTGCTGGAGGATCTCCGATACCTGACCTGCAATTTGAGCGTATCTTGGGGTTTCTGCCAAAACAGGTTCAGGTTGTCAAGAATCTCATAGACACGTTATAGATTTTGAATAGTTACCAAAGATCTTAGAGAATTCCTATTGGTCGAAGGGCTATGATGACTTGAGTTTTGCCTGAGTTCTCTGCTCACTCCACGTGACTTAGCAAGTGTGGAGGGGTAGGAATAGGTGGATTAGATGGTCGATGTTCACTAGTTCCGTTATTTTTGGGTCCTCTGGGTGATGTAGGAGAGTTGCACATCTCGACCAATGGATCGTGGGAAGATCTATCGTGGAGAGCCGTGAATGGAATTTACAATGATATCACCGATTTGTGTTAACCTCTTGCTTCCAATAGGAATCTCCCAATGAACTCCCATCAAACTGAGAGAGAGCCTTCCATCGCTTCAACAAGGAGCTTCCATGACAGAGTATGATCGGAGACCACCATTTCTGGGGCTGTGTGGTGGGTTTAACCTGATTCGGTGAATTGCCGATCAGATGGTGAGTGTTTTTTCTTCGCTCGGCTTTTGTTGGGGATAATTTCATAGACACCATGACTTTGTTTCGATCATCTCCCATAATGCGTAGGAGCTATTGGCGAATAGCAGTCGCCCATGATTGCATTGAGAGTACTTGGACCCTTAGCTATGGTGTCGCATTCTTGTTGCCATGTTTACTGGTTGAATGCATTAGATTTGCCATAGTGCCTAGGCATTCCGACAAGGTTGGTAGTGACTCCCCAGGTAGCGTTGATGATTGGGGTGATGTGTCTTCTTTCATTCGGTCGACCTCACCGGTCTCAAGGATTGGTGACCTTGGGATGGAGGATGATGAGGAGGCATCGTGTTCTGTGGTGTGGATACATGTGTCCATATCAAGGTCGACGTAGTTTGTTAGATCGAACCAATTTTCCTCATCCTAGATTCCTGCCATTATCGCATAGGTGATGTTGACAAAAACAAGGGAGGCTGATGTTGCTAATGAGAACCTTTTAGGACTCAGTGCTTGCTCCCCACGGACGGCACTAGCTATCAATGATCAAATCGCCAATCTTACGAATTATGAAAAAAATCTAAGTCTCTCAGAAGTATTTAGGAGGAGAATATAGACTATCTTTATTGCTACGAATTAGTTACAAGATGCTTTCAATGAGAGATTACAAAGGGGGTGCTACTAGCCTTACGAGTGTTACTTCTTGCCTCTGTAATATGCTATCTGATTGAGAGATGTCCCTTGATTCTCTAGAATATGTATGTCTCTCAATGTGTCTATGTTTCTATCTCTCGTCAGACTTTAAATAGTGCTGAAGATGTGTCGGTTGTCCACATGAGCATGCGCCTTGTCAATTCGTCACGTTCGGTCAAGTGAATGGTTGCTAACAATGAAACCTTATAATAAATGTTCTTTGGTTATTGTCAATGGGAGAGAATAATTTGGGGGGCAACTGGAAGGCAGTTGTTGTCAGAGATGTAGGGCTGAGTCATCGTGTGGTTAGGAGGAAGATAAAGCACATACTTTATCGTATTGTGCGGGATGAGTTGCCTGGAGGCAGACCCATGTACCAATTTGTGAGACCTCTGAGTGGTGACTGGTCGGGTAAATGAACAGTAACCCTCTGACTAGGGTACTTAGGTAATGTATTCTTTGGAAGTTCACAGCCACATTGGTCTGAGGCCTTAATTGAGTATTTAAAGCCAAATTTAAAGGATTATTTAATCCTCATCACAGTGGAAGCTTGTACTTAGCCATTTGAATCATAAATCTAGAAGTTCGTATTGAACAAAAAAGGTAGATAATTAGATTGGGGTAAGTTTTTTTAATTAACCTACTGAATTATGCCTAAGAAATATTTAGAGTGATTGGCTAAATCTAAAACTCGATGAATGACATACATGGATTAGAATAATTGTATATCCTGATAGATTACTTGCAATTGGTAGCTACCAAGTTCACAGCTGTCCAACTCAGCTAGAATTACTCTAGCATCACCGGAATTGATCCTATCTTCGGAAACAAAATTGATTAAAATCAAGCATGTCCAACTATTGCATCAATAGGCTAGGCAGACACACTACCAATTTTCTGGACCTTGGCTACACTAATCATGAGCTTCAACAAAGCTCAATTTGAAAGCGACTTAGATATTTACACCAAGCAATTTCCTTAGAAAAACTCTCACCAAACAAACCTTAGAGTAATTAATTGGAGGATACAGGACTCACAAACCTCTCAAGTAATTGGGGGATGTGAATTAAAACACCCTGAAAAATTCAAAGTTTTTGAATTTTGTTGGAGTTTGCTTTGGATTCCCAGGCCTACCCAATTTGGCATATTATCTTGCAAGCTGCTTTCCTATTTCGGTCAACCTATCTCCTTCCTCAGCTGAAACCATCCTCCTTCTCGCCTTTCTTCTATGCACCGAGCCTATCTAGCCATTTCATCGTGCCACAACTCCCAGCCACAGTGCCTCGACGTTCACACCTGAGCCCCCAGCTTTGCCAGCGTGGCCCATCCATTCAATCCAATGCCACCTCTAGCTGACCTCACTCTACCTTGTCTTGCACACTACACTGACCCGCGCTCTCCCCACCGCAACTCAGCGTGTTTCACGGTTGACACGTGCGCTCAGCTGTACCTGCCTCCGTTAGCCTCTGCAACTCTGCCAGAGGCTATAGTGCCCCTTACCAGCTCGCTCGCTAGCTCCGGAGCTGCCGAAGTAGCCACACTATTCCCATCACCTTCCAGCTCCCTTAAAGCCCAGCCGAGACACTTAGGAGCCTCGCATCTTAGGAGCCTCGCAATACCTCCAATCGCACTGCAGAAACACCCCCATAGCCGTCTTTGCTTTGTAGCACTGTCGCCAAACTCCCCTACACCAATGAGCCCCTTAGCCACCTCTCTACGTCAGGAATTCTAAGCGTTGATTCCTTGCGACCGTAGCACCCCTGGGACCCCTCGATCGCAACCACAACTTCACCTTAGCCTCTCTGAGCACGTAGACCACTCGTGTTGTCCTCCACTGTCATGCGAAGGGGTCGCATGCGGATAGCTTTTCCCAGAAACTCTTAGCCAAAACCGCCGCTGCCTTGATACTCCCCACACGTCGTAGATGCTAAAAACGGCCATGCCCTCATCAGAAAGGCGTCGGAGTCACCTTGTGCCATGGTAGAGCCATAACCAGTGCACCCCAGGCATTTCCGAGCCCTAAAATGGATTCCCAAGACTCCTTTAGCCCTAGTCATACCGTCGCTTTCCATTGGCAAGCCTTGCTGACATGTAATCGCTCCCTCCACCATGGCTTCCCTATTCGGTGAACAATGGCGGTGCTGGAGGAAGAAGCTGCACTGTGCTGCCACAGGCCAGGCCATTTGGCCTAGTTCTTTCGAGGCTTTGACTCAGTGCGAGGATTTAGAACCCAATTTGGGCCAGCCGTTAGTATAGAGTATTGTATTGCACTATTCTTCGAACTCGAACCACTTTACTATATTGCACTGTTCTTCGAACTCGAACCACTTTCTAGTAAAACCGACTCGGTTCTTGTTTTCAACCCACCATGAACAGTGAAGATACATTATTGTTCACCAGAAAGCCAAAACGCATGTTTATGTCCATTTTGACTATTTCGAGCCCGTTAAAGCCATTCCGAACTCCGTTCCGCCAACATAGACTTCGATAAAACCCGAACCCATCCTTATTTGGTTTTTATTGAAATTTATTCCTTTTATTTTATTTATTTCCTAGCTTGATTAGTTTCAAGCACGGACTCATGTTATTTTAATTGTTTGCGTTAGCATCTGAGTACTCTAAAGTAACTGTACAAGGACCTAATTCGGACATTGAAGCCCTCAAGCCAGCAGAGTATTTTGAACAACAAGGCGAGTTACAAGTTTTTGACCATATAGAATGCTATAATGTTTAAATTATTTAACTATAGTATTTTCGTTATTGTTATTTACACACTACTATTTAATTATAATAAATACTTAGAATGACATCAAAATTAGTTATGTCCTACCACCAGAAAATGCCATGTTTAATTTGAGGCCAAATTCATCTTGACAATCTTAGTGATATTGAATTATTGTATAATAAACTGTAGACTAGATGAACCCAAATATTTATACTACTAAGTGATACCGGTATTTTGCCGATAGAATCATAAAAATAGTTCTAGGGCTAAGGATGAATCATGGAAAGTCACAAGTTGGATGGAATCCATGACTTTACCCTAGGGAGGAGGCTTGGACTGGATTGATGGCAGTATTGTAGAGTACTAGGTCAATGGGTTGTGGATGGTTGCCTCGTGGTCCTTTTGCTGAGTAAAAGACACAGAAATCGCTCAACCACAAGTATTGGGTTGTCAAACATGGTCTAATAGCTACTCAATTCAATTGAATATTTACAGGATGGTGGGGTTCCCAGTGCGGGAATGGCCCAAGGACAAGGGGAGTGGTATGGGAATAGTAAAATCATAATTGACAATGATAGGTCCACTCAGAATTGGGTGGTAGTGTTCCGCATTGGCCAGTGGATTCCCGACAATGTGTGGTCCATAACCTACCAGGTAGAAAATAGAAAGAGGAAAGCAGTGAAAGACTTTGTTTTTTTAACTCAGTTGCACGCCACCTGTCGCTTATCTATTGCATGACATTGAGAATTTGAGAAATCTTGTGGGTAAAGATGGGCAACTCTATAGAATATAACAAATGGTATTGAATATGTCGTGTTTCCAATAAATGAATCTATGTTTATTGGGTGATTCCAACAGCAAGGTACAAGTAACTTTCATTATGTTTTAATATGAGAAATCATTTTGCTGAAACCCCTTTATCTTTAAGTTAATGCTTTGTTATTTTGTGTTCAAAAGGGCTTACAAATAAAATTGTATCCACAATCACATTAATAAAAACCAATATATTCCCACCCTTGAAAACCCTAGCAAATAGTTAATTCATGATTTCCCTTTGTAACTTACTGGGTACGATTGTACTCATTACTTGCAAAACAATCAACAAAAGAGTCTTAAAAAAATAACGAAGAAGTTGTTGATGAGGAAATTGAAGAGTCCTACTATGTGGATGATCAGTGGCTTTAAGTCTTGTACTCGCTTAGGAATGACTGTGGAGTTCTTCTTCTGTGTTGTAATATAACTTTGGGCTTAGACGTCCCACTGTGTCCAAACCTGGCCGATAAACCCTACTCCTGTAATAAAGTTTGGTTTTTATATTGTAAGCATATGTTGATTTGATGTTCACTCGTGTATAGTACTTCGTAACTAAATAGTGCTAGGCAGCTGTGGGGATTTTTAATGCTCCCATAAATAGGAGCTTTACATGAATGTTGGGCTCTTCAATGGGATTTAAGTATGTCCTGTTCTTTTTGGCTGAAATTTATGACTTTTGGTTGTGGTTTGTGATTTTTAGGTTGTTCGTGCGAGAGATTACAGAGTAACAGAAACTCATGTGCGGTTTTTGCCGATATAAATGAAGTCGGTACAGTATATACTATAATTAACTAGTAGACCCCATCTTAAAAATACACTCTGTTTATAAGTTGGTTATTGTAGAAAAGACAAAAACAGAAATCAAAAGCTGAAAAAAAACAGGGCCATATTTTGTAAGCTAAGGCAGCTGCGAACCCCCACCAGTTGGCGGAAAACTGGTTGGTTTCTTGATACTTGATTCATGAATCATGACTCATCCAAGGCTTAGTTTGACTCAACGGAATTGACGATTACTTAGCAAGAGTTACCACTGGGTTTTCTAAGGATATATACAATAGTATATGTTAGCTATGTGTAAATATATGTTATATAGGATTTTAAGTGATATGGACCAAATAGAAGGAGGAGAGAGAAAGATTATGTCTATTATTTAATAGACGGTATTATAGATAGCTTTTTGATAACTATATAGATAACACATTAATTGTATGAGGCTATTATAAATAATTATATAGACAATATATTATATGTGCTATCTTTAGTTCTGTCTATAGATGACATAAAGATGTATTATAAATTATTAATATCTATATCATTATGTATGTCCTAACCTTATACGCAGCTCTACTCAATTAAGGCCACAATTTCTGAGCCTCAACGAAGGCTACAGGGACACCAGCCACGGGGAAAAGGAGATGCTTGATTCGGTGCAGTCCGCGCTGGACACCCATTACTTGAACACTTTCTCAGAGGCCATCCACTGCCATATGTTATTGAGAAATCCCTATTGGTGCTCTATAGGTCTATTCTTTTTTTTTTGAAATTAGCGGTTTTTAATTTTTGCTACAGTATCTAATTTTTAAACAGAGTATTTTCTCAAGATGAGATCTACAACTTAAACGATCTACACGTTAAAAGCCCAACATCTGTACTAGTCAAAATCGTAAGTGAATATCTGTCTCTCTGTAATTTATATCGTAAATAGCCAAAATTTAAAAATTTCAGCCAAAAGTCATAACCCGCCGCAGCCACACCCAAACAGGCCTACAAACTACTACACACACCCATCATCACTTGGCTAAAATCACATAAAAGAACTTTGGGATTAAAAAAACCAGTGTCACCGTGGACTCAAAATGTGGTCCATTTTTGTAATCGAGACTGAAGATCACTCTAGTCTCTGTTCCTCTTCTTCTTTTTTTTTTTTTGCATGAATGCAAATACAGTACTGTGCAAGACTTTGCAAGAAAGCGTACTTGCTGGCAGGTGCTTTCAGGGATGGGGCCCGGAAGATGCTCCAACGGGAGGAACGCAGCTCCCCTGTGTCTTTCTGTCTGTCCTCCTCGACATTATAAAAATCCGAAATACCAGAGGAACATAAGAAGAACAGAAAATGCTCTTAATGTTTACTACGTCGATAGGAACATAAGGGGAGGAAACAGGAAGCTGCATGCCAACGGGAGACCCATCGGTCCACTTCGATCTTGTGAGCAGATTCGTGCTTCTTTAATCCGTATCTCTCTTCTTTTGTGTAGAGCGACAGCGAGCGTCTGGCCGTAATTACTTTACCGGCCACTTGCATTGCTCAGTGTTGCACAGACGTCAAGGCACTGCCGACTCGGCTTGGCTCCTCGGGTGAAATTGGGGCAATTCATGGGATGTCTACGCTCTTATGCAACTGATTTTTTATGTGCGTGGCACTTTCATGTTGGATAACATGTTAGCATGCCATTTTGAAGCGTATTCTACCATAAGATGACTAGTTTAAAAAAAAACCATACGATAGCTTCAGCGGTTCACTCATTGTTCCATTTAGTATGAAGATCATACTTGATGCATACTTGCACAAAGGACATGAAGGGAAAAGAGAATATTGGCAGCGATGCATGATTACGTTCTTCGAATTCAGATTGCGAAGAGGGGAGGAAGCCCAAGCCTAGTTAGGCATGGCAGAGCGGGCCAATGGAGCAATCTGGCCGGCTTCACCATCACAATCTCTTGCTGATTCACACCGTACCCTTGTCTCCCCAAAGCACCACCTGGCCTCACATGGCGGCAAAGGCGACCATCAGAGCTCCTCATAGACAGCTTGATTTGCCTCCATGGGATTCTGCCCTTGTGCTCTCTTTCCAGGGCAAAACTTCTTTAAGCAGCACATCACATAAAGGTCCACAGATCACAGCGTCCTTCCACACATTACATCAGATCAAGCTGCAAAGGATGAATAGAAATGACGAGTGCAAATGCGCAAATGGTTTCATAAAGCATGGATAAAGCAAGGTGATCAAGAAAGTAAATGGAAAGTGGAGGTTGTATTAAAAAGCATTTCAGATGAAATGATGAACTAATGAACTAAAAAAATAGATGAACCCTAATGCTCACGTACTGCAAAGCCATTCATGTATCCTATGTCAAATGGAGATGACAAAAACAAAGGGCATAACCATCCAAACAAAGGGTAAGCTTCCACTCTTCCACATCATCATCGAGTTTACAAATAGAACACATGCCAAGGCATTACTTACATATAATTAAGTTAACATCTCAATATTTCCAAACTGTCTATTGCAAGTAACTAGAATGTTATGCGACTAAAGATCTGATCATCTGAATACAATACATTTCCTTTAATCAAGTTCACACAACGTATATTATACAAAACATAATTGATAATATTCCATACTTTGCCCAAAATTCTAAACTAGGGATGAGAGCAGGTTCCTTTCTGATTAAGGTTCTTTTGGACTCTTCACACATCCAATGATTCAAAACCTGGAGCTGGAGAGGAAGAAAAGGTATGAATTTTCATATGCAGCTTAACACAAAAGAACTGGAAAAAAACCCAATTCCTTTCTAAAGAAAGGCCTCAATGTAACTAGTTAAGGAACAGAAATCTACTTCTAAAAATTAAAAAAGTCGCAAGCAACCATAGTTACTACAGCATGTTTTGATTAATTAGATTTCAATAACCACATAGCATCATCAAACAATCAAGGAGGAAGTAATCAAATTTTGCAAGTACTGCTATTATTTACCAAAATAAAAGATAATGTCAGGTTACCAACTGTTTGATAAACTGAAGATCTGAACTGAACTGAACTGATGTGAACAATTTTGTTTGCAGGGAATTTAAATTATCAAACCCCATATAAGCTTCAATACACAAATCATGCAATACCAAAAGCTTGACTTGGTGTGTGACAGCATATATAATTCTTGATCAAACTGAAGTACATAAATGTCAAATTTGGGTCTCTTATTTGGCCCGGTAGGATAGCTTGGAAGTTGGAAACTTGGAATCATGCAGGTGTACAACAGTGCAAGTGACAAAAGCTGTATTCAGACATACCTCTGATAGGCAACAGCTGACAAAACTTGAAGCTCCAGTGACACAAATTGTTTGACAAAATTTGTCTTCAAACACTGAGGTCATATTTCACGTTGGCAAGGTACAGACCACAAGCAGGTGCCACAGGAGGTGCAGCAGTCACTGTCTTTGAATACAGAATTTTCTCAACTACATCAAAGGTAGACCATAAACATTCACTTCAATTCACCATCAATAAAAGGCAAAATGTACTTAGCGCAAGTTAAAGAAAATAAGACAGACCATCTGCAGTGGTTAGATCTCCAGTTCCAACATATTTTAGAAGACCAACCATCAACCTTACCTGCATTGGATAAGACATCAGAAAACAGGCCAGATCAAAAAAAAGGACAGAATGCACATCTTCCAATCCTGATATTGTGACGGCATCTAATTATCAAGTAAAAGCAACCATGATAGACATAAAGTTCTCTAGTAAAAACATTTTCTTACAGATCAATCATGGTGTTGTACAAATCCATTTATCTACATGTGATATAAGGTATGTATCATTCAGAAAACAGAGTGGGAGCTGTTAATGCTTAATGTACAAACGATATCAAAGCATTTTTCTTTCAATGCTTAGAGGCTCCTCAACAGAACAGTGTCTCATTAAGAAATGAGACATGACGAATTCGACACAATGTTTGGCAATTTGTCAGGAACATAGCTGAGAGTTATCTGTTTTGAAATTAACCAGCATTGCACCTCCACATCGGAACATAAGTATTTATATTCCAATAGGCTTTGAAATTACCCTTCAAGGAAGATGAATTAACCTGGTGGTAAAGAAAAGACTGTGCCCTTGCAGTGACAACAAAGCAGCGGTGCCTTAATCTCTTTCCAAATTCTTGTCCATTATCAGATCCTGATTTCACACTGGTAGTACTGGAAGCATCAGATCCTTTACCAGAAGATTCCATGACTAATGTCCTTGAATAAACAAGAGACTCATCTGATGATTCCATCTCTGATCGCTCCAAGCTTGAAGGAAAAAACATGGAAGGATATACTTTTGTAACAGTATTTCTCATAGGAAAGTTCACCTGTAAACAATAATCACAAATAAAAGGTCATATTGCATGTGCACACAGTGAATGTTTAAAATCCAAGAAACACTTGAGGAAACAAAAGGAAGAGTTTTATTTTTATTTATGTAGTGACAAAAATATAAGCATAGTTCATTGTTTTTTAGAACAGTAAGGGAGGCCTACTGAAATATATTAAAATATATCACAATAGTTAAAATAGTAATTTACAAAGTTGCACAGGAACTAAGGCACAGCGCGGAAGCCTGTTCAGCCTAACAAAGCTGAAAATAACCAACTAACAACAGCTAAAAATCATCAAGCACATAGAGAATAGCAAACAAGTCTTCCTTCTTCCTCAATAAACTAATCCAGTTAGTCAAAGCTTCAGCCTTATGTTGGGGAACTCTAGCCTTCAACCATTCCAAATCAACTAGTAACATTCTTATCACCAGCTTGTGACTAAGCTAATTCAAGCATAGTTTATGTTATTCAACAAACAATTAAAATAAACTTGATTCGTAAAGGGAATTTTAAGGAAAGTGTAGTTTGCATCATGATAGGTTCACTTGGTTCTCAATCTGGTTGGGGAAAAAGGCTAAATGCACTTATGGTAGGGGAATCTCAGGGTACAACAAGCCCAATACTCCACGATTATCTGATATAATATGCCTTTCTGTTCTATACGTTTCTTTATGAACTCTGCAAATGAGACAACAGTTAGGAAGAAAGACACCGCCTGACATCAGCTGCTCGAAATGAACTGAAATCATGATGCCCAACAAGTATGTTGCATGCTTTCTGAACAAAAACCATCATCAGCAAATCCAGCAATATAATTTTGGCATTTTGCATCAGAAAACAATGAAGTAGGGAAGAAGAATTCACTTTCATTGCCTGTACATTTAGATCCTCGGTTATGTTGCCAAGCAGAGTTTTTCTCAAAGACTGATAATGACTCAGGTCCAGAAAGTAAAGATAGTGGTATCTTCAAGAAAATCAGTAAAACAATAATATAAGCACCTTCATTATTTCAAAAGGGTAAATGGAGTTAGCTACAAGCAAGCTTGAATTGCTCTCATTTTTTAAAACTAAAGCACATGACAGTTCTCACAGTTGTTACCCCTTCAAATAATTTGGATCATAAGAATGGAATAAGTATAATAACAATATACAATTTTTCCCACAACCTAAACAAGATCAATTTTAAGCATGCAAAACTCTCATATTGTATTGTACATTGTGCTACCCACATGCGGTCCAGAGCTTTGTATCTAGCATGGAAGTCTGGTGCAACGGAAGAACATCAGTCACCATTATGTCACCTTCATTCTTCTGCAAAGAAAAAAGTGGAATGCAAATAAATATCTACAGGAAGAGACCAGTTAACAACAAAATCTAAAAAGTACATAAACCATTAAGTAAAATGTACACAAATGTATGTTCATTCAACTAAGTACCAAGGACCAACACAACCAAATGAAAAGCAAATCTTCAACATAACCAAAAAACATGAAGGTACTGTTATATGTACAATTAGCTTTTAGATAAAAAGTTGCATAATGAATCTGCAGGTGAATAGAACTATAACTAGATTGGATCAAAAAAACCTACCTGTAGAACAACTCCAGGCTCATGAGGTGGCAACTGCAAATGGGGAAAAGCACACCAACAAACATAAGTAATAAAAGGTACAAATGTTCTAAAATACATATTTCTATTTACATAATTAAGGAGGCACGGGTCAAGGAAGAAAATCCTTATTTATATAATTGTTTTTGGAAGGATACAGTGAGATGCTAAATCTGGCAACAATGCATTCATTAAGGACCTAATTTAACATGTAATGGCCAAAATAGGTTTGGAATGTCAATGGATGCAGACAAAGCCTTGGGGAAAATCCCAATGAGAGAACGAAAAGTTTATGCAGACATACCACTTCACCAGGCTTCCTTTTACTTATCCGCTCCACATCAACATGACAAACATTTGACAAAGCACGAACACCTGCATCCTGAACCAGAAGATAAGTCATTCACTACATATAAATAGATCTCCAAAAATAAAGCAACAACCAGAGGAGTATGACAAAAGTGTAGCAGGAAACTAAGTGTATCATAATTCATAAAGTGTTGCAAAGGCATGAGAACTGAATTCATTAAATAATCAGCATGACCTCTCCACTAACTAGACTATGATTATACGACAATAACCTGAATACCCGATAACTCTATCTGTACGATAATCTAGATCAAGAGGAACACCCCCTTGACTTCTACAAGTTTAATTGCTGTCAGAAAATGGTGCATATTCAAACAGTGGGGACAACAAAACATGTTAACAAAGGTAAATCCTGAACTAGAAGAAAACAACTTTATAAAAATTCGCAGTAAAGTTCTGGTACCGTTCGACTAGAACAGAAGATCAAGACTGGCTGTCCAATGAATTTGTGAAATGCCTCCTGAAATAATTTGAAAACATGAATTATGTCACAGATAAAAAAAACTCTAGAGTTCATATTATTCAACCACAACCAAGTCAAAATCCATGTTTCAACAGCCATTGCCTTCAGTCAGATCCTAATAAACAAAAGTCAACCTTTATATTTTAATTGCTATGAGAACCCCTACTGGGCTACTATCTTCTTCTCAAAATACATGTCACTAGATTTCATAAGGAACATCTTTTCTGTCTTACTTTGCATTGGCATGTACCCATAGTCCCATACAAGTACACAACTATACTCAATTATTTATTTAACTCACAGATAAGAAAATAAACCTCTCTTCTTTTTCATAAGATTCTTATTTTATGAAAAACTAGGCCATGTTATCCTATCCTCCATGATTAAATCTATTATACAACAACCTAGACAAAGGCGACCTATTTCATCTAATTGCATGGTTGTCACGGCGGAGTCAGCGACCACGGCGAGTGAGGGGCGCCTAGACGCCTAGGCGAGGGCACGGCGACGCCTAGGCGCAGGTGGAGGTAGGCGGCGCGGGTGGAGGGAGCCGGCGTGGCCGGAGAGGAGAGGGACGGACGGCGTGGAAGACCAAGGCGAGGCGAGCTGTCGTGGCGTCCGCACAGCCCCGCCTGGACGCCTAGGCGTCGCCTAGGCGACGCCGTGACATCAGTGTCTAATTGTTTTACTTCCTTGTCCATCCCATGTTCTCCATCGAAGGAAAGCATGAAACCACAAAAGTACAGCCTCTAGTCATTTCCCTTCTCAACAGTATCATTGAACAGTTATGCACTTAAATTGTTCTGCAACCTAAAACTGTAAAACACACCAAAGTTTCTTGAATATCAATGTTGGTGGAACGCACATGTTGTTAAGGGTATATTAAAATTAGTAGTTTAGTACCGCATTGGTTTGCTTTAATCTCTCACGTGTCTCATGTACCCTACATGTAGACTTTTTGGCTTCCAATAGTAATGCATCAGTTGAATATCTACACCTCAAACATGGTATCAGAGCTAAGACTGTAAACCCCACCCTAGCCACCACCAATCCACTGTTGATTACGGCGTTGTTGTCGAGTCACAAGGAGGACTGCTCTTCATGACTGTAAGCAGATCAGCAGCAGACTTGGCACCACCCAGGGGAGCTACAGCTCCTATGGACAGCAGATTAGTGCTGGAAAGCATTTGGGTTTAGGATCTCAGCTCTAATACCATGTTAGAGATGTAGGGAAGACAGCTGATGTTGCTATTGTAGGCCAAAATGCCAATATATAGACTATATGGGACACATTGAAGACTAAGGGAAAACAATATGGCACTAATCCTAATATAACCTTAACACATGTTTTACCAATACTACACAAGACTCTATTAGTCTCCCTAGAGACTGTGGATGGTGGCAAGCACAATAAGTATGTTGCTCTTAAAGCAAAGCCCTTATTGTAAGAGGGGATTGAATAGATTGATGTCTGAGAGGTATGTGTACACATCTATATATAGGCAAGGATGACCTATGGTTATGGCTTATAGAATACAACCAGGATTAGGACTCCTTGCCTATTAGGACTCAATCTCAATATCCTAATCATATGAGAACCAAAAGGGGGGCAGCCGTAAGGCAAAAGGCCAGCCGGCCATATCTATTCTAACACGCCCCCGCAGTCGAAGCGTCAGCACAGCGGACGTTGAGACTGGACCTGAACTCGGTGAAGACTGAGGATGGCAACCCTTTGGTGAAAATATCGGCATACTGTGATGTGGTAGGGACGTGCAGAACCCGAATATCTCCAAGGGCGACTCGCTCTCGAACGAAGTGAAGATCAATCCAATGTGCTTGGTGCGTTGATGCTAGACTGGGTTGGTGGACATGTGACGCTGCTGATGTTATCACAGTAGACCAAGGTGGCGCACTGGGGGGGCAATGAAGCTCGAGAAGGAGTTGGCGCAGCCATGTAGCTTCGGCGACCGCGTTGGCCACAGCACGGTATTCTGCTTCAGCGCTGGAGCGAGACACCGTGGCTTGGTGTTTGGAGGACTAAGAGATGAGGTTGTCTCCAAGGTAGACAGCGTAGCCTGAAGTGGATTTGCGCGTGTCTGAACATCCTGCCCAATCCGCGTCTGAGTAGACAACCAGGTTGGACTGAGTGAACGGCTGGAGAGTGAGTCCAAAGTCGAGAGTTCCTCGGATGTATCGAAGGATGCGCTTCAAAGTTGCAAGATGGGGCTCCCTCGGGTCGTGCATGTGAAGACAGACCTGCTGGACGGCATAGGAGATATCTGGCCTGGTGAAGGTGAGATACTGAAGAGCACCAGCAAGGCTCCGAAAATCGGATGGGTCCTGAACAGGTCTTGGCAGCGATGTGGGTGTAGCTTGGGCTTGGTGTCGACCGGAGTGGAGCACGGCTTCCAATCGGCCATGCCGGCACGAGTGAGGATATCTAACATGTACTGACGCTGAGAAAGAGAGTATCGCCGCGTCGCTGGACATGCATGCCGAGAAAGTGATGAAGCGGGCCAAGGTCCTTCATTGAGAATTCCTGCTGTAGGGCGGAAACAGTGCGCCGAAGTAATTCATCTGACAAGGCAGTGAGGATGATGTCATCAACATAGAGTAGAAGATAGACTGTCTCGAAGCCACGTCGGTAGACGAAGAGCGATGTGTCGGTTTTGGCTTCAACAAATCCGAGGGTAAGTAGGTAGGCTGCAAAGCGACTGTACCAGGCCCGTGGCGCCTGCTTGAGGCCATAGAGAGACCTGTTGAGCCGACACACAAAATCCGGATGAGTGTGGTCTTCGAATCCGGAAGGTTGTGAGCAGTAGATAGTCTCGGACAAGGTTCCATGCAGAAAGGCATTCTTCACATCGAGTTGATGGAGTGGCCATCGTTGCGTCAAAGCGAGAGACAAAACCGTGCGAACGGTCGCCGATTTGACCACTGGACTGAAAGTCTCGTCGAAGTCTACACCAAGCCGCTGTGTGAAACCCCGAAGGACCCAGCGTGCCTTGTAACGCTCGAGGGAGCCGTCGGCTTGGAACTTGTGTTTGAAAATCCACTTGCCGGTGACGATGTTTGCTGTCGGCGGGCGAGGCACCAACTCCCAAGTGTGATTGTGCAATAGGGCAGCGTACTCCTCCTCCATAGCAGCTCGCCAATTGGGGTCGGCGAGGGCGCTACGGTACGTCCGCAGGACGGGCGACAATGGCGTGGCGTGGTAGAGAGCGGGTAGTCGGAACCCGGACTTGCCACGTGTCATCATCAGTCTTGATTCAAAGACGGGCGCCGGAATGGCACCGGGGAAGGTCTTGGGAGGGTCTTGGGCGACGTCCGGATGCGTCGGCGAGGGCGCTGGGGCGACGTCCGGATGCGTCGGCGAGGGCGCTGGGATGGAGGTTGGGCCGGGGGTCGTCTTCGGACGGCGTGTGTAGACGTGTCGAATCGTGCGATCAACGAGGGCCGCATATTGCAATGCAGGCGAGTCGGGTGCCGCACATGACAGTGCGGGTGTTGGGGCAGCGTCCTCCGGGGCTGCGCATGGTGAGGTTGCCGGTGCAGCGTCTGCTGGGGCCGCGCAGGGTAGAGGTGCGATCGGACCCTCTACCGAAACTGCGGCTGGCGTGGGCGAGGCCGGTGCCGCGCGTGGCGCGCGTACGGGAGGAAATCCTGCAGGTAAAGGGGTGTACGACGGACCGAGTACTAGGTTAGGATAATCATCAAGAAACTCAAACTCCTCCGTGGAGGGGGTGGCCGGAAGATCAGCAAAGGGAAAAGATTTTTCATCGAAGATGACATGACGAGAAATGTAGACTCGATTGGAAGTCATGTCTAGACACCGGTATCCTTTGTGATGAGCGGAGTATCCAAGGAAGGTACAAAGGGCGGAGCAGGGAGCGAGTTTGTGAGGGGCTGTGGAGGCAAGGTTTGGATAGCATTTGCATCCAAAGACGCGAAGGTGAGCATAGGATGGTGACGTTCCAAATAGGGCGTGGTGTGGTGTGGAGTAGTTTAATGTTTTGGTGGGTAAGATGTTGAGGAGATACGTGGCAGTGGCCAACGCCTCGACCCAATAGGATGGTGGCATAGATGCTTGAAACAAAAGTGAGCGAATGACATTATTGATGGACCGAATGATACGCTCAGCTTTACCATTCTATTGGGAGGTGTAGGGACAAGACATGCGAAAGTGGACGCCACGAGTGAGGAAAAACGTGCGGGAGCTGGAGTTGTCGAACTCGCGGCCGTTGTCGCACTGAACTGCCTTAATGGTGGTGCCGAACTGGGTGAGAACATGAGAGAAGAAATTAGCAAGGGTGGGAAACGTGTCTGATTTGAGCCTAAGGGGAAACGTCCAAAGGTGGTGTGAACAATCATCGAGGATGAGCAAATAGTATTTGTAACCCGAGATACTATCAACAGGTGAAGTCCAGAGGTCATAGTGTATAAGATCAAATTTATTGGAAGCACGGGATGCTGACACAGGAAAAGGAAGACGAACGTGTCGACCCAATTGACATGCATGGCAGGTAGAATGGCCTGTGTTTGTTTTACATGAGGGAATAATGGAAGAACTCGCTAATTGAGACAAAACTGCTTGACCCGGGTGACCGAGGCGGCGATGCCAAAGTGAGGTGGAGGACTCGGAGAGGAAGGACTCGGCGGCAGGAAGATGCAGAGGGTAGAGCGGTCCGGAGCTATTGCACCTGACGATCACGTTCCGAGACCGAAGATCCTTCACAGAACAACCAGTGGGATCAAACTCAATTGAACAGTTGTTGTCAGAAGTAAACTGTCGGACGGAAATAAGATTCTTAATAAGAGTAGGAGAAACAAGGACGTTATTAAGGCGAAAATGACCATGAAAATTGGTTGTGCCAGTAGTGGTAACGGGAAGCAAAGAGCCGTTACCGACGACAATCGAGGAGGGAGTGGGATACCGGGAGATGGAGGAAGAGAGGATACCAGGGTCGGCAGCCATATGAGAAGTGGTCCCTGAGTCGAAGTACCATTCGGATTGTGGAGGTGGTGTTAATGTCATGGTGGAGAAGGAACTTGCAAGGTTGTTTTGATCCCAAGAGGGCAGACCAGCGGGGGCGCCATATGGTCCTGCGATCTGGCCGGGAAATCCTGTCGGCGCCCAGTGATTGTGCCCTGTGTCCTAACCCGGAAGACCCGCCGCCGCCCACTGGTTTTGTCCGGCGACCTATCCTGGAAGGCCCGTCGCTGCCCATTGTTGCTGGGCTGCAGCCAGCAGCGCATAGGGTTGCGGTTGGGGAGGTGCGGTTGGTCCGGAGAATCGACCCTGCGGGAGCGGTGCAAGAGAGGCGGGACCGCCACATCTGGATTGTCCCGGTCCAAGGGTTGAAGAAGCTGGGCACCACGGCTTTGGACCCACCGGTGGTGCTTGTGCCTCTGGCCGGGTGCAGACGACAGCCGCCACGCCGCCCTAGCCACGGATTGGGAGCCGACGCCCGCCGCTTGCCACGGCCATGGGATCGGGAGGAGCCACCACCCCGCCGCCCCCGCCCCTATTGCCGTTGTGGCCAAGAAGAAGGCAGGCGGTCTTGAGGCGGTGAGCAAAGCGGTGGCAGGAGATGTTCTCCGGTTGGCCAGATTAAGTTCCTCAAGAAGTAAGTCGACGTGTGCCTCAAGAAAGGAGGGGAAGGGCCAGCTCCATTGAAGATGCAAGCCGATGGCAGTGAATTTGTCGTTGAGTCCGCGGATGATGTTGAGGACGAGTGTCCAGTCGGCGATGAGTTCTCCGAGGTCAGCAAGGGCATCAGCCATGCTTTTGAAGCGCCGGCAGTAGTCAGCAATTGAAAGATCGCCCTGGACGAAACTCCGGAATTCAGCGTCGAGGTAGAGGGCGCGCGACTCCCTGTTGCCGAGGAACTGAGTTTCGACGGCGAGCCAGGTGACGCGTGCAGTAGCCCGGCGTTCTAGCACACTTTCGACAAGCTCGGTGGAGAGAGTGCCGAGAAGCCAGGATTTGACGACGCAATCCATACGGACCCAGTCGAGGAGGGTCGGTTTACCCAGTCGAGGAGGGTCGGTTTAGGATCGTCGGTGAGAACGTGGTCCTCGAGAGAGTACTTCCCGAGAGCAAGAAGAAAGAGTTCACGCCACCGGGTGAAATGGCTGGAGGTCAGGTCGAGGACGAGGGGGACCAACGAGCGAATGTTCTGTACGCTGACGGCTTAAGCGTGGAGATTAGCGACGGCGGCAGCTTCGTGAAGAAGAATAGCACCGTGGATGGAAGGAGGAGCCGCGCGGACGGACTCAGCGTCGGCAGGGCATCGACTTCCACAGAGGCGGCGCTTTCGCATGGCTGCGCCGCGCTAGGGCGGCGTGCTCGCGATCGGCGGCCGCGCGCGTTCTTCGGCGGCGGCGGCTTCGGCCGGCCTCGGCCACGCGAGCAAGCGTGGCGGGTTTTAGCGGTGGCGGCGGGCGGGCGTCGTGGGCCATCTTGGCGGGCGGACTTGTCTTGACCATAGCGGCCGGTAGAGAAGAGATCGGCTTCGGCGGCGGCGGGGAAGAGGCCGTGGCGGAAAATCATCCGGCATGGTGGCCAAGAGGGAAGGATTAGGGCTGGAGCGGAAGGTGGAGGTCGTGGAACGACCTCTCTGATACCATGTAAGAGGGGATTGAATAGATTGATGTCTGAGAGGTATGTGTACACATCTATATATAGGCAAGGATGACCTATGGTTATGGCTTATAGAATACAACCAGGATTAGGACTCCTTGCCTATTAGGACTCAATCTCAATATCCTAATCATATGAGAACCAAAAGGGGGGCAGCCGTAAGGCAAAAGGCCAGCCGGCCATATCTATTCTGACACTTATGCTGTTCTTGAAGATGTCTATTGATTACAAGGAAAACATTTGATTCCCTGTGAATTGCGATAAAGTGGTCGATGGGAGACATGCTCTCAAAAAACAGCGGGTGCAAATGCTCCTAAAAAACAGCGGTATTATCTACCCCTACAATTTCCTGCTCCACTCTCCATTCTTCCAGGAGGACCTATCTTGCTCCACTCTCTCCACTCTTCCAGGAGGACCTATCTCTATTGTTGTTCGGTCCAGTCTCCCTTGGGATGCTATTTATAGACCACTGAAGGCTGCTAACCCATAAATGAACAAATAGTCTTCCACCCAGCTTAACTTCGACCACCCCTCAAAAATAGGAGGAATAACAAAGCACCAAAGCGAATAGTCAACACTTTCATCAAGTACTCCACACAAAGTTTTCCCTCAGCCAATTATCACTTGACAAGCCAAAGTTGACCAATCACCAAAAACATGAGACCTGTTCACCCCACAGGTTTCTTACTATCCTGCCTGCTAACCTTATGCCAGTTACAAGATTCAAACTACCATCAACCAATTTTCCTTTAAGTATGTTCATATGACAAGAAAAAAATACACTTTCAAATGTCTTAGAATGTTCATACTTCATATTGCTACATTCTGAGTCCAACTTCCTCCATTCTCAACGAGTAAAAAGAACAGAATGGTAGCTAGCTCAGAAGTCAAAACTCAAGAGATTGAAAATCATGTGGCTTCAATTATACCTCAATAAGTTTCGGTCTTGTGCATTCAAATGTAGGTGAGGTCTAAGAACTTACCCAAGGGTGGGCCTATAGGGGTCCAAGGACCGAGAGTAGGGCACTCGCCCTTGATCGACAGGCTATGCCGCCGCCAAGGCTTTGAGGTCTGTTGAAGAAGAGAGGGAGACTAGAGAACTTTGTTTATTTCTTTACTTAATGATAACGATACAATGCTGTCTCTTTTATAGGGATAGCTAAACTTGACCTCTAAGAAACATATCTCTCATTAAGAAAACTAATCCAAATAACAGGAAACTTATCTCTAATACTTGGAATAAGGGTCATTCTTTTAAATTTCTGACTTATGGCTTTTGGTGAAATTTTGAATTTTGGTACATTTACGATCTGATTCAGAGAGACAGATACTCACTTGCGATTTTGGTTGGTACAGATGTTGGGCTTTTAACGTGTAGATCGTTTAACTTGTAGACCCCATCTTAAGAAAATACCCCGTTTGAAAGTTAGGTACTCTAGCAGAAGCCAAAAGCTGATTTCAAAAGCCCAAAAGAACAGGCCCTAAATCTAAAATGAAATAAGCCCAAATTCGTCCGTGCTACAGTACCCCGACGCGATACTCTTCATGGTGTTGTTCATCCGACGCGGTACTGTTCACGGCGCGCTGGTACTATTCACACGATGTGCGCCTACTAATCTTGGTCCGTAACATTATATCCCTCGCGGCGAGACAGCTCGTCCTCGAGCTGTCAGGTGGCGGCCATGGTTAAAATCCTTCGTAACTCTATGTCAATGAAAGGGCACGATGTCACACAGAAGAAGATCTGTGAAGCCTCGGTGAGCAACAATGAGGATAGCAACCCTCCAACGTCGGTTGATGTCGTAGTAGTCGTCGGTGACAAGGTCAACCTGTACGAGGCAGCAGCATCCTTCTTGCCCCCAAATGCAGCGATTGTGGGAGGGATGTGATGAGCCGTCATCAGTGATGACGTTGTTGGCCCCCACCTGTCAGCCGTTGTGCTCCACACTTGTGGAGGCACGGTGTCGGCTGGTCACGTGGAGATGACCACCACTGGACAGGTACAACATTCCTCCTTGACAAAAGCACCAAAGGTAAATCCTGAAGAGGAGTCGTCGTTGGTGACGTGGCCATTGCCAACGCCAGCGCCAAGGAAGGTGGTGGCAGTGCAGCCATTGCAATGGCATGCGACGGCTCTTTCTGCTCCTTCAGCTTGTTTAACCAACACCATAGCTTTCTCCAAGTTAGTCATCATATTGTCGAGTAAAGACCATATTTTCTCATTGCTAGCATAATTCAGCATTAAAAGTCATGGTGAGTGGCTTTGATACCAAATATTGTGATACGGGTCCGAGGACCGAGGGCAGGGCACTCGCCCTTGATCGGCCGGCCATACCGCCACCAAGACTCTGAGGCCTGTTAAAGAAGAGACAGAGACTAGAGAACTTTGTTTATTTCTTTGCTTAATGATAACGATACAATGTTGTCCCTTTTATAGGGATGGCTAAACTTGACCCCTAAGAAATATCTCTTATTAAAGAAACAAATCCTAATAACAGAAAACTTATCTCTAATACATGGAATAAATCTAAAAGGAAATAAGCCCAAATTCGTTCGTGCTACAGTACCCAACGCGGTATTGTTCACGGCACTGTTCATCCGACGTGGTACTGTTTATGCCATTGTTCATCAGATGCGGCGTTGATAATATTCACACGCTATGCGCCTACTAATCTTGGTCCGTAACATGTTCAGTTACTATTATAAGTACTTGGGGATTAAACCCTCCAATTTTGGGAAGGATTGGGTACTAATTGTCGAATATTAGATACATAAAATATCCTTACACCAAAAGAAGTTTGTTTTTTACTTTTTTAATAGCTGGCATAGACAGTACCTTCATGGTAATGATCGGTCACATAAGTTTAAGCATGTAGCTTGGCCAATAAAAGATGAGTATACATGGTATGAAAAAGCCTGTGGGATGGACAGCTCATAGACTTCTGGGAAAAGTTTGTATATGCCCCCCACCGAGTTTCAGTATTTGCCACTGATCGTCTCACAGACATGTGGATCTGGACACACATTATCAGTCTCACATGACAACATTTTGAAATTCAGGAGTGGCATATACAGCATGTTCACTATACTTTTGTAATGGTAAGCTTAACGTAGTCATGTGACAGGAAAAACCTTGCAATAGAGTGTTGAGCGATAAAACTTACTGCTTGAGCACTCCATTATTGCCTCCTATCTTGATGGGATCATCAAGGTTAAGCTACATTGCAAAGTATTCACTTATTTGTGAAGTAAGAGCATTTAAAGGCCTATAAATAGAACATAATCGGAACAGGGGGTGAATGGCAATATAAACTAGTTTTGCCAAAAGACTGGAGAGAGAAGCAAGAAATTGCAAGGGTACGAAAGCTCAACCAATCATTAACCTCGCATCAACTCCCTTATCATCATACATAATTGATCTAATATTTTTTTCTTAAGAACAAAATAAAAACATTCAAAACCAAGAAAAGGGCCATGCTCCAGGAACAACAAGCTCTCATTGTTCAGATTATTAACAAAGGTCTCCAAGGAGGCTAGAAGTGCTCATCAAATCTTTCTACACGATTCTATTAAGCAGTCCTTCAGCGCAAGGAAGTATATTTTGGTATGTTTTATTTTAGTATTTGTTTCGTGGAGGTCAACGGTCAACCCCTATGCTGACTGTAGCTATATTCCCATGCTAGGTGACTTCGTTTTGGTCCCATATTTGTGTTTGCATATACATGTTAGTCATCAGTGTTTGATGCGTATGTATATAACACGAAACCTTTCATCAAAGTATGACAAAAATTCATATACATGTCGGCATAAGGCAAAGTTAATGTGTCCCACTAGAAAAACACATATTACGATGTCCTAACATAACATTACTAACAAATAAAAAATGGAAGTCTCAACAACATATCTACCGTATCAGTGCATCACAGCCTCATTTCAAGAAACAACCAAAAACTTTTGCAACCTGTAATTCACCGGCTACCAGTACCAATTCATTTGAAACAAATCAAGCTCTTCACAATTCATCCTCATCAAAGGCACTGCAAATTCATCAAGTGGCATATACACCGAAACACACACCGCAGCTACTAGATTTACTACCAACTCATTCTGACTGAGAATTCACCTCGTTCCTACAGCATTTGCCTACCAACCCCAGGGAAATCTCCCACAAAGCCCTAAACGTTTCAACCAGAGTAATTTGTCTATGTACTACATATATAGCAGCTGAAACTTTGGTTGTCATTCTGATCTCACAACTCAGATTAGAAGCATTTCACCTCGAGGACACCGACGGCGGTGCGTTGGTTGGGCTGCTGCTGGAAGCAGGAGAATCGGGTGCCGACGTACTCCACGGAGACCAGGTACCGCTGCGTCCGAGGGTTCCGGGCCCCGGACATCGCCTCGCTTTCCACGCCTGCCGCCTTGCCGCCGTCGGCAGCGGCGGAGTCCGGCTTCTCCGCGGGCGAGGGGTCCGGTTGGGAGGACCGCTGGAGCTTGGAAGGCGGCGAGGGGTCGCCGAGGGAGGAGTCGAAGGGGCGCTTGGGGGCGGCGGCATAGCGATTTTTTTTTTTTTTGAAGGGTTTTGGAAATGCAGCTTTACGGATTTACCCCTGTACTCTTCTTTCTGTGCTAGTTTGATCCTTATTGTTTTGAGACAACAATATCTTTATTTTTCAGAAATCATAAGCCAACATCTAAAAAAGGAAACAAGCCAGAGAGAGGGAAAGGGAGAGAAAACATTTATTTTAGTATAAAAATTAAATATATCATTTTCTCCATAGAGAAAATAATTTATCCTATCGGCTAAGAGAGGGGTGATTTTCTTGGGAAAATACCTCACCACTATGACAATCTCCTTACAAAGATAACGCTTGATAAAAACAATATTTCTGTTTTTAAAACCTTCAAAATTCTTTAAACAAAACTCCAACTATTTGCCTCTGTAATTTAACCCTTCTCATAAGATAATTTCTCGTCTTTATTTTGTCATTAGTAGAGCATCAAATTGTTATTGTTAAAGTCATTGATCTCCTTAATATCACACGAAGTTCTTTGTGTGTATTCTTTTTCTTATTAGGGAAATTCAGCTTTACAGCAAAGGAGCAAATTCAACAAGCATAAAAGTAAACAGAAAAAACTAATATGTTGATAATTTTGCACATTTCGAAGGGATGAATACGTTAATATAGAGTTAAAGGAGGGCAAATGCATCCTCCCCCTACATAAAACACGGAATTCTCCTCTCCTGCTCACTCGAGGGTAGGGGTCGCCCCAATCCACCTAGCCCGCCTCGATACTGTTAAGCTGACGTGGAGATCCACCAACCCCCCCCAAGTCCCGGTCGACACGAGGGATTAAAGAAGTCTAAATTATGTTTTCAAAAATAATAATGTTATTTTTATTATTATTTTATAATTATTTAATCATATTTTTAAAAATCTAGCTTCAAAATACATATTCTAACGTATAGATTTAAGTTTTAGTTCAAATATATAAGAAAATAATACAATCTTTCATATTAAAAACTATAATCTATAATATAAAATATTTTTATTTTTGCAGGGTCCGCGAGGGGGAGGGTGACCCTGCCCCCACCCCGCTAGCTTAGCGAAGCCCGCCCCTGTTCCCCTATGGGGGAGATCATCCCCGTCCCAGCCCCATGGGGGAAATTCCACCTCTACTCGAGGGCACCACCCCACGACCGCGTTGCCTCCCGCCGCCCAACTCGCCTTCACCTCCTCCCTCGTCAGAAACGGCTTCTCCTCATTGCGGCATTAGGTGGGAGGGGTCTATTCTTTGTTTCCCGAAAAATAAACATTTGATGCATTCGCATTTTATGATGATGGTTGGAGTAGCATAAAAAACCATCTCAATTTTGTTTCTTATAGGCAGGGAGCCATGGAGCACGGGTGGATGACAAACTTGAGCGCGTCGACATTCTCTATCATGGAGGAGGACCACACCCTCACCAACTCCATTAGATTCGTTCTCAACCAGGAGTGAGTGAAATTTCTTCCTTTCACGTTCTTTCTTGTACCAAGAATCTACTGTTACCTATTAATCGGTGATGAATCGCTATACAAATGGCTTGGAAATGCCTAACTTGTAATTAAGAAAGACATTTCTACGTTTTATTATGCTGAATTGGGGAGATTGATGTTGTCATTGGAGAAAGTGGAGATGCAGTGAAAGTTGGTTGCTTGGTTATGATGTTGGATTTCATATAATAAATTTGGTTGATAAATTGTTAAATCAGAGCAACTGGAGTTTGAATCATAATGGCAATTTGCAAGTATGAGCACAACATGAAGTAAGGAAAAATTTACGAGACTCTATTGGAACGGCAGCCAGATAAGTTGCCTGTTTTAGCTCTTTAGTCAGCTTAAATCCATATTGGAACAAACTAAACTTAGAACCAGAACAAGTATTATTAAGTGTAGAGTTGAGTGGAAATAGTTGTTCATTTTCTTCGGCAGTTAGAACTTGTTCAGTTTATCATGAGGATGCCAGCTACAATTGTGTTAGTTCCTTTTAATGAACAAAGCATATAAACAAAAAGACAACTTCTTAATTGTTGTCAATATTTGATGTTGTTTGTTCTTACTTTGGTAACTAGTCAGCAAACTAGGTCCTATTGTAGGACATGGTTGATTAGTTTTAGCATGCAAGGATGTTGCTTATCGACACGACTACAAAAAGTTTATCTGTAGGCTTAAGGAAATTGTACTTTATCGTAACTAAACATGTTAAACTGGTGATCTAAGATGGTAGCTTATAACTTAGCAATTTTAGCATGCTCTTAGCAATTTTAGCATGCAACGGCTCACTTTCTTTATTCATGTGATAATAATGCCAGGAACTACAATGCTTGCATCATATGCAGTTCAAATTATGTGAAATAAATATGATAGTGGTTCAAATGATGATAATTATAGTTGTTGTTGTAATCACCTTTCCATTGTGTATCGATATGCATTTCATAATAGATAAGACCAAACTTTTTAAATGCATAGCTGAATAGTAGTATAGGAATGCCTTTGTAATTATAATTGTGTATTGTTTCTAGTTTGTGTTGTTAAAACCCAAGGGTAGCATTTTGTGGGTATAACATCCCTCATCCTGCTGACAGCAAAATCAACATAAAGAGTTCAGACTCAGGTACCGTACAATATAGCATGTGATCCCAAATTTTCCTTTTACTTTAATATTCATCGTACATTGAACTAAAGCTGTTATATAAATGTACAATTCTTTTTCTAATATTGTTTCATGAAGGTGCAAGAATTTCAAATAGTATATGCTTTGCTACTCATTACTGTGTTGATAGCTCAATGGTTATAGCTCAGAGTATTAATTATGGTGTGCGTTGTGTTTTGAATTTAATGGTTTGTGAATCTGCAGCTGAAAATAAATGCAATGTTTCTTGTATTTGGTTGGGGGGGGAAACATTTTTGATTTTGTGGGCATGTTCATATTGGATTCTGTTTCTAGAAGCCAAAGCTAATACGAACACCCTAGCCTCTATAAGCCGCTTCTACCAAACACTACTATTCATTAGCCACTACAATATGCGCTTTCACATATTGTAACGTACTTTATATTTTATTATATCACAATTCTATAAATCGCATGATGGTCTAAATATTGTAGTGCCTTTCGTTGCACTGTCTTTCTTACATAATGCACTATTATTCATCAGTCGTTTCTATCAGCCACTACTATTCATTAGCTACAGCTAAAAACCATCAACAGAAGTCAATATGAACAGATCTGTATTTATGTAGAATCCACACACTATTTGCTATGGTATTCCCATGATGAATAGTTTGCACATTATTACTTCACATGACAAAAAGAACCTATATATCATGGTTCCCTGTTGTTTTACAGTACAAAGTATTTCTACATCACTACCCTCAACTATGACGCTCTCCTAATGTGTGCTAGATATGTGGTAACAAATCCAACAAAGGATGTCCTGAAAGATGCTCTACATGACTTGATGGTGATGTGCCAGCATGTATGGGGGACATTTGATACTGTAGTGGCTGATTTTTGAGGGAACAAACTTGCAGAGAGCATGGAAATTGATTGAACAAAAACTAGAAGCTTCTGGATGAACCTTCACCAAATGGCACAGAATTGCCTAGACATTTGATATGTAACCGAGTTATAGGATAGTCTAGTTGTATGGAATGGTCATTAAATCTAATGTAAGAAATGTTATTAATAACAGGATAGTTGATGTGTTACTTTCAGTTTTCTTGGTCAATGGAAATTGTTGCACTTGATCCTGTTTGGAGAAAAAAATTAAATGAATACAAGCACCACTACTACAAAAGAGGCTATATTGGACGGCTATATCACAGACGATTCATAGAGAGCCATATGTACTATAATTAACATAGATGGTTTTACAAGCGTGACCATGTACCGTCTGTGATATGCAACTATGACAGACGGTTCATACGAATAACCGTCTATGATATTTTTACAGACTATTATTAATATGAACCGTCTGTGATAATGCAAAACATCATAAACGGTTTGTATCAATAACCGCATATGATAATTCATAGACAGTTATTGATACAAACCATTTGTGATAATGGCAGACATCACTGACGGTTCATATTAATAACCATCTATAAACAAACCGTCTGTGATAGTTTTATATCACAGACGGTTTGTGGTTGGAACGGTCTGAGATACACCACGTTATTAAATAGCCAGCATACGTGGTCTCGACAGATCTGTCTTCATTGTGCTATGTTGAAGGAGGTGGCCGGCTTTAGGGAGTTTGGTGAAAACATACTGGTTGTAGATCGATTTGGTCTTAGTGATTAAATGTTAGTGTTTACTTCTAATAACTTTTATGCCTTGTAATAGAGAAAGATGATAACTAGGTTTAGAGAGAGATGTTAGTTTGCTCCAATTTCAGAATGGGTCAGTACTCCTAGTTTACTACAGTATATTCTTGCTTGATACACACACACATGTGCAGTGTAGATGGACCAAAACTGGATGTACGTTGAGAACCGTGTGAGTGAAGAGTACTTTTAGAAGAGCGGCCGAGTAGGATATGTTGAAGAAGGGGATGGAATATATGTGTTGTCCATGTATTAATTACGATAATCTGAAGATGTTTACCAACTCAGCGTAGATCGAAACTCACTTGATTCGAAGGGGTTTAAAAAGTGGGTATACATGTTTTACTAGTCACGATGAAGAGAAGATTATACAGGAAGGTGTCGAGAGAGACAACGATATACCAATTGTAGACTGTGTTTTCGATGAGCATAGGTCGTATGATGACAATATAGATTAGATGCTACGTGATGCAGAAGGAAACTATAGTGAGAGAGAGTTTGGCAAATTCGAGGGCTTAATGGAGGACTTGCAGAAACCTTTGTTCCCAGGCTACAAGCCGCAATACACAAGGTTGTTATCTGTTCTTGAACTGCTGAAATTGAAGGCAAGCAATGGCTGGTCCGACAAGAGTTTCACGATATTGTTAGGTCTTCTAGCGAACATCCTTCTAGAGGGAAATGTGTTGCGGAGAACCACCTACCAAGCCAAGAAGATACTTTGTCCATTGGAAATGGAAGTAGAAAGAATACATGCATATCCGAATGAATGTATCCTTTACCATAAAGAGTATGCATAATTGCATGTTCGTCCGGTGTGCAAAGCATCCCGATACAAGCGTAAGAATGACTTCGATGACAGTGAAGGCATCAAGGTGAAGCAAGGACCTTCTGCTAAGATGTTGTGGTATCTGCCTATAATTCATCATTTGAAGCATTTATTTGTGAACCGAAAAGATACAAGATTGCTGCGTTGGTACTTGGAGGAGTGTAAAAAAGATGGAATGATAAGACACGTTGTTGATTCTACCTAGTGTAGGAATATCGATAGGATGTTTGTAAACTTTGGCGCAAAACCGAGGAATATAGGATGAAATGAATCATTTCGGTAACATAAGCAGCCGATATAGCATCTAGCTCGTGAATGTATGCATGTACAATCTTCCTCCTTGGCTATGTATGAAGCGGAAGTACATTGTGATATCACTACTTATCCAAGGGCCGAAGCAACTTGAGAACGATATTGATGTGTACCTAGCACCATTAGTGGAAGATCTTGTGACACTGTGGAACACAGGGGTATAGGTATGGGATGCGAACAAACGAGAGAACTTCACGCTACACGCCATGTTGTTTGCACCATCAATGATTTTTCCTGCGCTTGGTAACCTGTCGGGGTTGAGTACAAAAGGAGCCAAAGTATGTCCGCACTGCTTAGATTATACCGAGAGTGCGTGGTTGAATAACTGGCACAAAACTGTGTACATGCGTCACTGTAGGTTCCTTCCACGATATCACCCATACCGCAAGATGAAGAAACAATTTGATAAAAAAAGAGGATGACTCGGCACCAAGGCCTTTTAGCGAGAAAGAGGTCTATAATATGATCAAGGATATCGATGTTGTACTTAGAAAGGGACATAAGTTAAGGACCTATCAGAAGAACTTGTGGAAGAAGATGTCAGTATTTTAGGATTTGCCTTACTGAGAGCACTTAGAAGTTCGCAATTGCATCGATGTTATGTACGTAGAGAAGAATGTATGTGATAGCTTGATTGGTCTCTTACTGAATATTCATGACAAAATAAAGGATGGTGTCAACGCACAGTGTGACTTGGTCACTATGAACATTAGGTCCGAGTTAGCACTGATAGAGACTGATAAAAGCTGAATGTACCTTCCTCTAGCTTGTTACACTTTGTCAAAGTCCGAGAGAACTAAACTGTATCAGTGCTCGCATGGTGTGAAAGTTCCATTCGGTTACTCCGCAAAATGAATAAACTTGTTTTCATGCAAGATTTGAAATTAATTGACATGAAATCTCATGACTATCATGTGCTTATGACATAATTGCTTCCTGTTGCAATTAGAACTGTTTTGCTGAACAAGATTCGAGTGACAATCATGAGGCTGTGCTATTTCTTTAATGTAATTCCTCAGAAGGTCATCGATCCCGATGGACTAAATGCTCTGCAGACTGAGGTGATGATGACTCTATGTCATCTTGAGATGTATTTTTCTGTCATTTTTTGATATCATGATCCATCTCATTGTCCACCTTGTGAAAGAGATAAAAATATGTGGCCCCATGTTTCTACGTCATATGTACCCATTCGAGACGTACATGGAAATTCTCAAATCCTATGTATGCAATCGATCTCAGTCGGAGGGCAGCATCATCGAAGGCTATGCAACCGAAGAGGTCATTGAGTTCTGTGTTGATTACATGGCTTAGGTCGAACCGATCGGTGTGCCTGTATCTCGTCATGAGGGGAGACTAGAGCGCATCGGGACCATCAGAAAGAAAGCAATAACTCCCGATCTGGATATGTACACTCAAGCCTATTTTACGGTCTTGCAACACATGACTGAAGTGTGCCCATATATTGAAGAGCATAAGGACATCCTACGCCAAGAGAATCCAGGCCGGTCGGAGGTTTGGATTATGAGACAGCATAACCGTCAATTCAACGAATGGTTGAGGGTGTGATTCACTGGGAGGTCGTCAAGTGAAATGCGGCAATGGCTGGCAAAAGGGCCAAAATTTATAATTGTGACATGACAAAGATACGACATTAATGGGTACACATTTTATACAACAAATTAGGACAGAAAGGGTACAGTCCAGAACTCAGGCGTCCGTATAGATGCATTTCATGATGAGCCAGTACAACTAGCCCAAGCTCCTACTACGGGCTTGTAGAGGAGATTTGAGAGCTCAACTACGTGATTTTCAAGATTCCCCTATTTTAGTGCCATTGGGTCCAACTCCCATAGGGTGTAAAGGATGATAAGTACGACGTCACTACTATGGACCTCGAACGTGTAGGATACAAAGATGAACCATTTGTACTCGCGAGACAAGTTGTTCAAGTTTTTTATGTAACCGACCTGGCAAATGATAAGCGTCATGTAATTCTTGATGGAAAAAGAAGGATTGTCAGCGACAATGTTGTGGATGAAGAAAGTACCATCAATTTGACGAGTTGCCTCCATTCGAAGACAGCATCAGACTCGAGGAAGAACCAAGCAATGAAGTAAGCTATATTCGTATTGACCATCGTGAAGGGCTTTATTTAAAAGGAAATAGCCAAGTGTAATGATCCCACACGGTGAATACCTATTTCAAAATTATTCCAATATAATTATAAGAAACTCGGTATGTAATTAAGGAATTATTCCATTCTAATTGATTTAGCAATTAAGAAATAATTACACCTATAATTGTATATGTTGTTGAAACTAATCTTGACTACTAATTGCATTGAGGTGTGGTCTAAGTTGCAGTCGAAGGCATGGTCAAAACAACAATTGTGACTATGGTCGAAGTGGCCGTGGTCGTAGGAGTTAATTTGTAAGTGGTCAAAGCTTTCTTTTTTCATAGGGCATGGGTAACACTTACTGACGAAAATAGGACTATCACAAACGGTTCCATAATATAACCATCTGTGATACTACAACATCACAGATGGTTCTATTATGGAACCATATGTGATGTGGTTTATATCATAGATGGTTTTATAATATAACCGTCTGTGATACTAATATCACAGACGGTTATTTTAAAGAACCGTTTGTGATAATTCTTCCTATAAGTAGTGCCCCGCTAGGGTTTGTGCCCTCATTCACTTACTCGGCTACACATCCTTTCACCTCCTCAGCTCTCCTCCCTATCGCTTTAGTTCACCATTGCCCCAAGCCGGATCGACAAACTTGTCGTCGCCCCAAGCCGGATCTATCGTCGCCCCTGTTGGTTTCACCATCGCCCCAGCCGGATCCATCATGGCCCCCAACTGGTTCGACCACCTCTCCTCCCTATCGCCTTAGCTCCAGCCGAAGGTATGGATTTACTTCATTGTCTTTTCGTCGCACTAGTAATCCTTGTAGAAATAATTTGAGACGGTGTTTTTTCTATTAAGTAGAACATATTTTTGTTAGATCTATCTAGATAGTGTTTTTTTCTATTAAGTAGAATATATTTTTATTAGAAATACATGCCGAGAGATGAAATAGCTAGGGAATGAATTTAAAGATAAATTATTAGAGCTATTGTTTCTATTGTCTTGTAGCAATAATATACGTCGTCAAATGTTCTTACATGTCCCCTCCTCCGAATCAGAGTAGTAGTTGTAGCTAGGGAGTAGCTATGGATAAAATAGCTAGGGAATGAATTTAGAGATAAATTGTTGGAGCTATTGTTTCTAAGTGAGTTGGAGGGAGTAATTTAGTCGAAGGGCATGAAGCAAATCACACACTCTAGTGTCCTCTGTGATTCACTTTGTTATTGCCACAAGATCTATTTGGAATGGCAAATTACACATTTCAGTGTCTCAGGTTCTACAAAGTAAGTTATAGCTGTTATTTCTTCCTCATCATCATGTTGTGTGTTAGGCTTAGGTTTTGTCTTACGTATAAAAGAATCTTTGGGCTGTCGTGCCTTTCATTTGTAAATGGAGGGCGTGGTAGCCTAAAGGTTCTCTTACGCCTAAGAAAACAACCAAGCCCAATACGTAGAATGATAAGGAAGAGACTCCAACCATAACTTACTCTGTAGAACCTGAGACACTAGGCTGTGTGATTTGGGATGTTATTATTGCAAAGAGACCTTGTATCAATAATATACGTCTTCGGATGTTCTTATTTCTTGTAAGATCAACCATATGCCAATGTTTACGCTCACAACTCACTCTAATTAGTTTTTTCTTTTAAGAGAGATGTCATCATTGTCGATGTCATCGAATGGGTCTGATGCTCTGAAGACTAGGGTAACTAAGCATGACAAAGAAGTATCTAGAAGGCCAGCAGACCGAATGACCATCACGGAGGTATGTCCAGATGGGGTCCCTCTGCAACCGAAGAAAGCAGCTACAAATTTTTGGACTACCTACAAGATAATCATATGGCAACGGTTCCCCATCACCATAGCAAACTAGAAAGGTTTGATAGAAGACAAGAGAAATGTATTGCGGACGAAAATTTTAAACTCGTTCGAGATCCCAGCAGAAGTCCAGGAACACGTGCAATGTCATGCACTCCTCACAATGGGAAAAGCGTGATAGACCTTCAAGAGAACGCTTATCACGCAGTACATGACCAAGGATCATACGCCCTTCACAATATATCCTTTCATGTCACCGAAAACATAGGAGGTCTTTGTGTAGATGAAGACGACGACTAAATTTCAATAGGAAAGCGCGGCGTAAAAGGCTATACAGGCACAAAACACTCACCCCCATAGACTTAGCACTGCTAGATACGTGGGTAAAATCCCACAATGAAGGATGGAGGATGAGATCACAATTCGATCGGAGGCCTCCCCATCATTTGCCAGAATCACAAATGAGCGTGCCCGAAACTGGTTAAGAGCAAGGTCATCAACCACATCTTCGGGTGTCGCCTCTTTCAAAAACCCCGCAGACAAAGAAGTGTCCCAACACCTAGTAAAATATGTTAAACTACCTAGATGTTAATAGGTCTATAACTTCATGGGGTTTAAAATAACATGATTGCCTCTTGTAGTAAACATTGACTTGAGAACATAACTGTCTTACTTCAAGGAGTCATAGATGCATTGAGGAAAAACTGAGAGAAGTCCACAATCAGTCGCAAGTCATCCCCGTTATTACGGTACCCAGTCCCCTGAACACCGGAGTAGCTGCACGTCCGTCCCACTTTCTGAACATAGTGATGCACACTTACCTATAAACGACAATCATGTAATGTACATCTCTTAAATGCTACATAGATAGACCTGGTGGATGCCTCAGCTCATCGTGTATCATTATGTAGGAGGTCACACCGTGCATCTTCAGAATCAGGGTTGTTGGCTCCATTCCCGTTGACGCTGGGTGGGGGTTGGCGTATCCATGCCTGCCAGGGACGTTGTGCACGGTGCCCAGCTAGGAATCGATTTCGCGAAGGTCCAGGTGGACATGATTAATGATGTTTTTAGAGCTGTCCCGCTAGAGAGGTCCCCAAACAGAGAAATCATGACACTATGGGATGTCATCTACACATTCGTCGAGTGACCCAAGAAGGACATCACTTGGACCCTTCCGTGCCACGATCTCCACACGACCATGCCTTTCAAACAGAACACTCTATGACTCCACCTCAAACTCCTCTTCAGCAGGCTAGCGCATCAACTCCTATGAAGGCGACGCTGAAAATGTATCGCAAGCGAGGCGCCAAGGCCGAATCGAAGAAGATTAAGGCGCCTCCCAGTGAATGGCAGTTCATGCTCGGAGTGTTGTTGGTCCCCGAGTCACAATTACCCATCCTTGGAATGGTTTGTGGAACTTTGCATACCTGGTACATGCGGAGGTCCAACATGAAGCCAAACCAGCACAGTGGATTCACCCTAAGATACATGAAGGCGCATTTCCTCCACGACTCAGGCTACTTCGTCGTGACCTTCGAAGACTTATTTTTGCTATTCAACATCAATGAACTCGATGCCTCACTTCTACGATGTTGGACATTGTAAGTTAACTATATAATCAAGTTTTACATTAACATAATACCAATAAATATCATAACTCATTGCTTATGTATACATCTATGATCCAACAAGTCTGGCGACAGCGAGAACAGGTGGGTTTCCTCGATCCACACTTGGTCTCTAAGCAATCCATCAACGATAATGGATCATTTGTCCAAGATTATATAACGAGGAGATTGCTTGCTCACCGTGACAAAGACTACATCATGGTACCCTTCAACCAGAGGTAAGTGCTTCACTAGTTACCAAACAAGTTTCATTTGTACTTTATACACAAAATAAACTTAGGATTAACCACTATGGCAACATACATGACTAGAGGTCACTGGATTCTGATTGATATTATACCAAAGTGGAGGAAGGTAATATACCTTTATTCTCTATTTAGGAGCAACCACGACTTCACTCGTGTGCAACAAACAATTGATAGATAAATTCATTCTCTCTTGATCCATACATAACTCTATTATAGCCTTCCCTTAGTTTTCAATGGCCGAGGCTAACTTTTTGGAATCACAAAGGTCGTTAGCGCTTACGTTGCCTAGGGAGGGAGACACAAGGAATCTAGCGCTATACTGTGACACAGGACGTGATTTCTGATACCCACTACAGCACAACAACCCTATATCACACTTCGTTATAATGCCTCTAGAACTGACAATATGTATGTATGTAATTCCATTTTTGCAGTATCACCAGTAGCTATAGGGCAACATATGTGGCTTCTACATTTTCCGCAATATGGAGGAAATCATGGACGCTAAGTCGAATGATCCAGAGGTTTGTCAACATGCCAATAATTATTTTGTGATTATCAATTTATATATTGATGCTAACAATTTTAACACTCCTAGTAACAGCGCATGGAATTTGATGAGTTTGTTAAGATCGAATGTAGTTATGTCCTCGAATTTTGATGAGTTTATCAAGATCGAATGTACTTACGTCGAATTTCATGCGTTGTCATAAAATAATTATTGGCAAGTTGACAAATCTCTGGATCATTCGTCTTAGTCGCCATGATATCCTCCATATGAAAGCAAACGTAGAATCCACATATGTTGCCCTATAGCTGCTGGTGACACTACAAAAATAGAATTACGTACATATGTATTGCCAGTTCTAGAGACATTATTACCTCAGCGTGGATTAACACCACAGTAAAAACAACAAGTGTCATTATGTTTTGTCATCTTGCGCTCAATTTACCTTCTAGCAATTCATATTGAAGCATTTATATTTACTGAATTGATTAGAATACTTGTCTTCCTAGGATTGCTTATATTGATTTGGAATTATATCGTCGGTGTACTTAGTCAAACTTAGATGTTTTAGGCGTTACTTGTGAGAACCAAATAGTTCACACTTCCGCATTATAAATTTGGTAGTAACCTAAAAGAATTTTTAAGACCACCTATTCACCCCCTCTAACCGGCCTCCTCGATCTTATAAGTGGTATCAAAGCTTGGTCACTCATTTATTATGCTTCACCGCCTAGAGAGTTTAAAGGATGGCAACTAGTGGGATCACTACTACAAAAGAGACTAAACTAGACACTCATATCACAGACGGTTCCTAGGAACCGTCTGTGCTGCAAGTATCATAGTCGGTTTATACGAATAATCGTCTGTGGTATTTTCACAGATGATTTTTAATACAAATCGTTTGTGATAACATCATTATCATAGACGGTTTTTAATAAGAATCGTCTGTGATAATGGCAGACATCACAGACGGTTCTTATCAAGAAACGTCTATGAAGTATCACAGACGGTTCTTATTAAAAACCGTTTGCGATAATGATGTTATCACCGACGGTTTGTATTAAAAACCGTCTGTGATATGTTTCTCGCCTAGTAATCCCCTAAAATTTCATAATTTCCCGATTGAGTTCAAGTAGAATTCAGTTTTGAGACACTTTCAGTAAAACGGGCATAACTTTTACATACGGTGTCCGTTTTCGATGTTCTTGTACTCGTTGGAAAGCTAACGACGAGCCCGATTCAAAAAAAAAAGAGTGGTTGTGCCAGTCGCCCTCTAAGACCCTCAAAATCGGCCATCTTTAGCCCCAAATTTGTGTTGCAAGTTTTTGATTTCTATTTTTGCCAAAATTTTCAATCTTCCCTTTGGAATTTGGATTTTGCCTCAATTGCAAAATTGTAGATCTCGTCAAAACCTTTCAAATGAGTATCTATAAGTTATATAAAATTTTGCTATTTTATCTTTTCAGACTAGCTACCTATATTATACCGGTATATTATCTTTGTGATATTATAGACGGTTGTTGTTATGAACCGTCTGTGATATCTCTATCACAGACGGTTTGTAATCCGAACCGTCTGTGATGTCTCGCCACGTCAGCGATCCGCAGCATATCCCCCAAGATCTCGATCTCACCCGTCCATTCTCTCCGCATCGAATAGCAGGCATCGTTCTCCTCCCCACCTCGCCCCTTATTAACCCCCTTTCCTCTCCTACTCGAAGAACCAATACCACCAGTACTACTCCAACTCATTTGTGCGCGACAAGGGTAGGAAGGGTTCGGCAAGAGCAAGATGGAAAGGAAGAAGGCCGGCATGGAAAGTAAGAAGGCAATGGCAATGGCAATAGCAAGATGGAAATGAAGAAGGCCGGCATAGAAGCTAAAAATTGTATTCGTTGCTCTTTTGTTTCTGCTACTTGAAAATTTTTCCATACCACTTGTTTTAGATTGTAGTTTAATGTAGTGTAAGCATTTTTTGAATTTGTAGCCATGAAATTTATCTTTGTAAAATTGGAAGTGTCCTCTTATGTATGTAGTGCTATGGGTAACCTACCCGATTTGCGAAATGAATGTTTTATGTTTGTGAAATGAATTGAGATGTGAATTGGATGTATACATGTACATATTGATCTGCTTGTTTCAGAGGGCATGGCAAGCATTTCCTGAGACTAGCAAATAAACAGAAATATATTTAGGGGTAGAAGATAATAGCACAGACGATTTTTAACTAAAAACTGTACCGTCTGTGCTAGTTGATAATCATAGACGGTTTTTAGTTAAAAACCGTCTGTGCTAGTTGATAATCACAGACGATTTTTAGTTAAAACCGTCTGTAATATTTACACCACAGATGAATCGAAAGCCGTTTGTGATGACCTCGTATCATTACTGACCCATAAATTCAGACGGTTCACAAAACCGTCTGTGATGACGTTTCTGAACCGTCTGTAATAC
This sequence comes from Bonia amplexicaulis, assembly GCA_036346245.1. Classification (NCBI taxonomy): domain Eukaryota; kingdom Viridiplantae; phylum Streptophyta; class Magnoliopsida; order Poales; family Poaceae; genus Bonia; species Bonia amplexicaulis. Next base: position 3,032,644 of record CM070768.1, on the reverse strand, counting down.
GGTTTTCTGTCGTAGTGGATAGTGCACCTAGATGACACATCTCTATTCAATGACACAAATTATGATAATTGGAGAATCCACATGATTTGTTATTTTAAGGTCATGAGCCTAAAAATATGGCGGATTGTAGATGTAGGCTTTTTATTAGTTAAGATAACTAAAGAGGGAAGTGGAGGGGAGGGGTGGTTCGATCTGGGGACAGAGAAGAGGGGCATGATCCACATCCTATCTCGTGGCTAGATCTGATGGCTACGGAGATAAAAAAAACTTATTTGAAGTAGTATAGATGTTACCTCCTGCAAAATTGAGAAACGATAAATAGTATATATATTACCTCCTGCAATTGAGAAACGTTGAACACAGGATAAACTCCGTCGCACGATTTCTTCCGCCGAATCCGTCGACGTGGCGGACGGACCTCATCTGGATGGTTAGTTCTGTAATTCCTAGCTAGGGTACAGTTTATTCTGTGAACCGATGTACCTGTGTCTGTTCTTTTCCTCAAGCTGATGGCTTTTAATTTTTGTTACAGTATTTAACTTTTAAACAGATTATTTATTTAAGACGAGATCTACAAGTTAAACGATATATACGTTAAAAACCTAACATCTGTACCATCCAAAATCACAAGTGAGTATCTCTCTCATAATCTGTACCATAAACAATCAAAATTCAAAAATTTCAATCAAAAATCATAAACCACAGCTGTTACCAAACAGACCATAATTTAATTTCCTCTCATATCCTGGAGTCCGAAGTGTAATGGATCAAGTCTCTGTACTTTCATTATTGTGCCAGTACTTTGTTGCATTCGCATGCACGTCAGTACGATCGCATGCAATTGTAAATTTGTAAGACATGCATATATGTGGCACATAAATTATTAAATTTTGATCAGAAGAAAACACATATATCACAAATAAACTGAAAGAATATAGAAAAATTTATTTATTTCTCTATTCTCTTATTTGCTCCTCTTTTTCCTTGTTTTTCTCTTCTTCTTTTTTTGCAAAATTGACTACAAACCTTCTCAATATATAGGCTAATAATTTGCTATTAGCATTCGTATTTGAACTTTAAGTTAGACATAACTTCAACTTAAGTTACACACAGAGACGAACTCTACTACGTCTTAAACTCTAAATCAAGATTATTTCTAACACAAATGAAAATAATTTTCAAGCATGCATGTCTACGTACGAAATAATCATCTCATACATCTATCAGGCGAACGAAATCAATTGACCAGCAACTAAACACGCACGTTCCAGCCAGCATCTTGTATTGAAAAATCACATCGATTCAAGAAGAAATACCTTGGTTATTACAATTTGCAATGGCAAGCAACACACAAGTTAGGATCACACAGAACCTCAGGATGAACTAAAAGGAGACAAGCTAGTATTCCCTTTGTTCACAAATATAGGTATTTGCCATGAGTTGCAATCGGAGAGAGAGTATATTATCAACGAACTAATCAGAACACTGTCTTGAAAGGTGCAGCCGCCTTGAGGTTGTGCGCAATGTCCTGCACCGAGCCAACACCTACGGCGATGGAGATAAGCAGGCAGCAGAAGCTCAACGCCTGCAGCAGCCACCACCGCGGTGCGCGGGGCCGTATCTTGAGCCGCGCGATGTGCATGCTGACGGGGAAGTAGACAGAGAGCGGCCAGAAGCCAAGCGCGCCAATGAGCCCCAGCACGGCGTTGAAGAAGGGCAGCAGCATATATAGCTACAAACGTTGTCGACACTATGACCAACGTCCGCAGCATCAGCTTCATCGGCGCCACGCTCACCGTGGAAGATGACAGCCCGGCACCCCGCAGCGGCACTGGCACGTCGTACTTGGCGTTCGGCCAACGGCTCGCCACGCAGCTCTCCAGCCTCGCAAAGATGGGCTGAGCGAACACCTGGTAGGCGCCAACGAGGTGGACGACGACGCAGACGTTGGCGACGTCGACGAGCCAGTAGGGCTCGTGGAAGGCGAACCCGGTGAGGATGTTGCCGGGCGCGTCGTTTCCAAAGGCAGCGTAGCCGACGAATCCGAGTAGCATATAGAAGAAGGTCGTCATGGACAGGCCGTAGAAGGACGCACGCTTCATGGTCTTGTTCTCCGCCGGCGGCGACCGCAGCGTGTCCTGGATCTCGATTTGGATTTCGGCATAAGCGTAAGAGAAGGCGATGTTGCCTACTGCAAGGAGCATGTTGAACGCTTTGACCTTGGGGGAGCCAAGCCTGGCCCCGGCAAGCGTGCCGCCAAAGTCGCCGTGGGAAGTCCACTTGGCGGCGCAGAGGCCGAGGCAGATGAAGGAGTAGCCGAAGGAGGTGGCGACGGCGACGAAGGAGAGCCAGGTGATGTTGTGCAGGCTCGGCAGCTGGGACAGTAACAGCTGGAAGAGACCGAACATAACTATGTAGGTGCTCCCGGAGGTATTGCAGTCGCCGGCGACGAGGCCCTCCCGGTGAAAGCAATTTACTCTCTTCACCGCACTACAAATGCATGACTAGAGCTGGGACTTGGGCCGTGCTTTTTTGGGCTAGCCCGAAGCACGGCCAGCACGGCACGGCCCAAGCACGGCCCGGGCCGACACGTGGCGGGCCGTGCCGACCCGGCCGCGAATAGTGGGCGTCTGGGCCTGCAAATCCGACACGGTGGGCGGCACGCACGGCTCGGCGTGGCGTGCCGTGCTTGGGCTGGCCCGGCCCGTGTGAGCACGATCGGCACGGAGGCACGCCCGACACGGTGGGCACGCCCGGCCGGGGCACGGCCGGCGCCGGTGGCACCGTGGCGCCAAGCCTTCGACCTCCCGTCGGCCGCGCCCTGCGCCCGCCCGGCGGCGGCCGCGGCGCGGCGAACGACCTCTGACCTCCGTCGCCCTCCCACCGTCCTCTCCCAATCTCATTCCCACAAGCACAATCACAGGCGGAGGGAGGGAGCAAAGAGAGGAAAGGACCGAAGTCCGGTGTACCTCTCACGGCCCCGGCGACGCCTTGTCGCCGCCGCCTCGCCGCTGCCCGCGGATGATGTAGTCGGTGCGGCGATGGCCGCCAGAGCAAGCCCGACGCGAGCCATAGCAGCGGCCCCCCCCCCCGGCGGCCGCAGCAATGGGGAGGTGGGGAGGAGGAGGCGGCGGGGAGGTGGGGAGGACGCGGCGGCGGGGAGGTGGGGAGAGGAGGAGGCAGCCGGGATGTGGGGAGGACTCGGCGGGCGGGGAGGTGGGGAAAGGTGGGGCGGCCGGGAAGGTGGGGGAGGGCAGGCGGGGGGAGGTGGGGAGAGGAGGAGGCGGCCGGGAGGTGGGGAGGACGCAGCGGCGGGGAGGTGGGGAGAGGAGGAGGCGGCCGGGAGGTGGGGAGGACTCGGCGCGGAGGTGGGGAAAGGTGGGCGGCCGGGAAGGTGGGGGAGGAGGCGGGAGGAGGTGGGGAGAGGAGGAGGAGGCGGGGAGGTGGGGAGGACTCGGCGGGGGAGGTGGGAGAGGAGGAGGCGGCCGGGAGGTGGGGGAGGACGCGGCGGGGGAGGTGGGGAGAGGAGGCGGCCGGGAGGTGGGGAGGACTCGGCGGTGGGGAGGTGGGGAGAGGAGGAGGCTGGGGAGGTGGGGAGGAGGCGGCGGCGGGGAGGTGGGGAGAGGAGGAGGCGGCCGGGAGGTGGGGAGGGCAGGCAGGGGGAGGTGGGGAGAGGCGGCGGCGGGGAGGTGGGGAGGACGCAGGCCGGGAGGTGGGGAGGGCAGCGGCAGGGGAGGTGGGGAGAGGCGGCGGCGGGGAGGTGGGAGAAGGGATCGAGGAGGCGCGGATCGGGAGTCGGGAGGAGATCGGAGAGGAATGAGTTGGCGGCGGCGGCGATTGAATTTAGGTTAGGTTTGATAATTTTGCGATTTAGTCCTTCTGTTTTCTGAAATCTATGAATATGTTTTTATGTATTTTGATTTCTTTTGTTCTAGTCCTCGTAAATTCTAATTTCTTCACGAAATGATCCTATACAATGATATGTATGTATGTATGTATGTATGAGATGTATGTATGTATGTATGTATGAGATGTATGTATGTATGTATGTATGAGATGTATGTATGTATGTATGAGATGTATGTATGTATGAGATGTATGAGATGTATGTATGTATGAGATGTATGTATGTATGTATGTATGTATGTATGTATGAGATGTATGTATGAGATGTATGTATGTATGTATATATGTATGTATGTATGAGATGTATGTATGAGATGTATGTATGTATGTATGTATGTATGTATGTATGAGATGTATGTATGAGATGTATGTATGTATGTATGTATGTATGTATGTATGTATGCTCTGTATCAGCCAAAATCATAATTGAGTCTTAGTAACAATATTTTTAATAAGTTACCTCTAACATATTTCACAACAGCATATTTTTACTACTTTTCTTCTTAGTGTGCCTCGTCACCCTCACCCAATCACTTCTTTCTCTATCTCCTTCAACACCGACACATTACCACACAACTAAACAACCTTTCTTTCTCCTCCCGCCCTTCTCCCCCATGTCATTGGCCTCCTTCTTCCTCTCCACCATGCCTATCTACTTCTTTCCCTCGCTGCGACCCTCTCCTTCTCTCCACCCTAGTCTCCATCCTACTCATCACCAGTCTCGTCCTCCCTCGTCACCGATTTACCTAACCCCCTTGCGTGCCCATATTTTTATGCAATTAATTCAACTATTTCAACTAGTTTTAAGCGAGGCAGTGCGAGAGAAAGGAAGATGCCGACCGTCGTCACCGCCTTTGCGATATAGTAATTTCGGTGGGCTTGGGGTGGCACGGCACTGAACGCCGGCACGATGGGCTTTGGGCGTGCTTGGGCTGGCGGAGACGCCGCGGCCGGCAGACGCAGACGCAAGACGATGAGATGATGGGCGGCCGACGACACGAAGCGGCACGAAGCACGATGGGCTTGGGCGTGCGGCCCAAGTCCCAGCTCTAGCACATGACAGGGCATGCGCGCAGGCGCACACTTCATCAGTTCACAAATATATATATCGGATTTTGTTTTTTTATTGGAAAATTACGCCAGCTACTAGCATGGACTCCATCGGGTCACAAAAGAATATCGTATTAGATATCATCATTATCTTCAAAAAGTAACTTTGACTACTAATTTTTATTATAATAGATTATAAAACTTAATAAAATTATAATATTATAAAAGTTCTTTTCTGAGAAAATCTCAATCTAATATTTAAAAGATATGATAGCATGCTATCAAGTTTATAAAGTTTGACTTATATGTGCTTCAAAACGATATTCTTCTATGACCGGAGCAAGTAGCATTCCAAAAATACAAAATAAAAATAATGTGGAATATTAGCACTGCCACAAAACTAAACGGCTGTACTTACGTCATGCTGGCGCTCGCCGTGATAGTGTACCCAACGAGTGTCCCCCATATGTTGATGTACTGAGCACATCCACACAGCAACACGTTTCTCGGACCTTTAATTGACACGTGCACAAGTACCGCGCGTACGTACGTAGCGTCAGCAAGTTAATTAAACATTGTTCATGAAATTACGTAGCGAAGCATGCATGCGGATTACTGTACGTATTAATTGCAGCCTACCAAGGTAGCAGCGGACGGCGTCGATGTACTCGCGGTTGATGGCGCCGGAGACGGGGTCGGGGTAGCGGTAGCAGTCGGCGAGCAGCGCCGACGTGTAGTAGGTGATCCAGGAGAAGCCGAGCAGGACGATAGGGCCAGCGACCCAGCCCAGCTGGGCGAAGGTCCAGGCGAGCGCGAGCACGCCGGAGCCCACCAACGCCGCCACGATGTGCGCCATCGCCGTCCACACCGTCCGTGCATGTATGCGTGCGTGCGCTGGTTAACACCTTTTTAAGAACACCTGCCTACATGCATGCTTTTTAGTACATTATTATTCCTTTCGTGTTTTTTACTTAATGTTTTTGATGTTGTATAGCCTTTAAAATTCGATTTTGATTATTACTTTTATAACTTTACAATAAAATATACTAATAAAATTATAAATTATTTGTAATAATAAATCTAATAATATAATTTTTATATAATCAATCTAGATAGCTTTAGATCTATTGATAATTAAACTTTAAAAAGCTTGCAGGTACGATTTCTAGTAAGTCAAATCGGGGCATAGCTAGCCTAAAGCTCAGCCTCAGGCTCAACCCACTCGAAGAAAATATATCAAATCTTTTACTATTTATAACTATAGTAAAATATTGAGTATTTTCTTAGCTGGGTCTTGGTTCATTGCCCGGTGGCCTGAGGGCCAGCTCCACCCAAAATCAAATAAAAAGAACGAAGAGATTATTACTAGAGTTCTTCACCATGCAAATGTTTCGCATACAGTACGTGGCATTTGCATCCAATCTGGTTAGCCCATGAGAAAGCTCTAACAATTCTAGAAGAAAAAAGTCATGGATACACACTGTATACCTTGCCTCTCGTGTTCATCGCCGGCTTCAGTATCGTACACCTCTGCAACTCTCCTCTCCATTGCTCTGTCTCTGGTGTTTTTGAGTGCGTGAGAAGTCGCATGTAAGCATATCATATATATAGCTGACAAAAAGGTGATCTCTACTTAGGGCTGTGCAGTTTCAAACCGAACCGAAAAAACCGTACCAAAAAAACCGAACCGAACCGGTCAACTCGGTTTGACCGGTTTTCGGTATTCGGTTCGGTAGCTAGAAAATTAGCATTTCTCTGATTCGGTTTTTTCGGTAAAATCGAGGAAAAACCGAATTTCCCAAAAAAAACCGCCTGCCTCGTGTTCTCGATTTCTCGGTCTCGGCCCACCAGCCGGCACGAGCCCGACGGCCCACGCATAGCGGCGAACGCTACAACAATGCGAGCGCAGCCATCAGCCATGCAAGCGCCCCTCACCGGCTTGCCTCGCCACTCGCTCGAGTCTCGTAACCCTAGCGCCGCTAGCGATCCATGCTCCGCTCCCTAGTCCGGCGCCTCGGCCGCCGCTCCCGGTCCCAAGCTCGGTCGGTGGCGCGCGACGGCCACTCGCGCGCCAGATCGCACTTCACAATGGCGGCTCACTCTCGGTGCTCCCTAGCCCTAGGCTCGGTCGGCGCCCGGTGGCGCTCCGGCTCCCGATCCTAGGTCGGTCGGCGCCCGGCGGCCGCTCCGGCTCCCAGTCGAGCTCGGTCGGCGCCGGCGCGCGCTGGCCTCCCCGCTCCGGCTCCCCGGTCAGGCTCGGTCGGCGCCGGCTGCTCGGGCTCCGCTGCCCGGCTCCCAGTCCAGGCTCGGTCGGCGCCTACCGGCCTCGGACTCCACGCACGGCTCCCCGCCCCTGTGCTCGGTCGGCCAGTGAAATTCCTCTGAATCTCTGTTTCATTTGGCGAAGTCTGCGGAGAAATGCTCACCGTGAAACCGCATACCGATATGTGTATTGTGTAATGTCTTTCTTTAGTGGTTTATGATTTTAGTCTTTATTTGCTTCTTTGCTAGCTTCTTTCTTTCTTCTTGATCTTCTTCTTGGTTTATGAACCGCGCTAGTTCTCGGCTTCTTTGTTCTTTGGAAGCTCGAAACTGGAATGTTTGGTTGCTTGTCGCTACTGTTGGTTCATACTGATCATCTTGATCTTTGTGAGCTTTGTGAGATGTGTGTTGTGAGCCTATGATCGCCGCTTTTTGTGATCTTGTCCGGGCCCGATGTTGTGAGCTGTGATGCTTTCATTCTAGAATGGAGAATTGGAGTCTGCTGCGTGATCTTTGTGATCTTTGTGAGTGATGCTTTCATTCTAGAATAGAGAATTGAAGTCTTGGAGATGAGATTAATGTTTAGCAATTCGCGCAAATTTTGGTAAAATTGGCATTAACCGATACCGTACCGAAATAAAATGGTATTTACCGATACCACACCGTATTTTGAAAAATACCGTATTTCTCGAAATACAAAAACCGTATTTACCGATCAAACCGTATTTACCGAACCGTATAAACCGAAAAAACCGAACGAACAGTCCTATCTCTACTCGTACTTTTTACCTAGCTTGGTTTTCTCACAAAAGAACAGCACAAATGGAGGTAGAGTTACACAGTAGAACTCTGCAACTATTCCCGCTGAAAAAGACATGATAGAGACATTACGCTGAAGAACCAGAAGAAAGAAGGAATATTCATCGTACCGTACGTCCCGATCACCTTTGTGAACGTAGTAAAACGTACAAAAGCTACTGCAGAGATGCTAAAGGTGGGCGGCGTTGGAACCATCGAGCTGTGCTCATGCACAGACCAAGTCACCTTTGTTTTGTGCCATAAGTCAATTTTTTGACGTGAAGGTGATGAGTCCCAAGAAAAATCTGAGAATAGTATTCTTTTAAGATTTTAAAAACTATCTTTTATTTTTTTACAGTAACTAACTTTCAAACGAAATATCTTTTTAGGTAAAATCTACAGGTTGATTGTAGTACACGCTATAATGACTTTATTTATATCGATCAATTCTATTACTCTGTAATCTCTCATGAATAACTCAAAAAACTATAAACCACAGCTAAACGTCATAAGTTGAAATAAAAAAGAACATGATCCTATGCGACTTCCAGCTAGTTTTAATTGCCATGCATGGCACAGGTTAGGGTTCCATACACAAAGCACATGTGTCGACATGTCGTAATGTCGGTAGATGTGGATTTTAGAATTTTGATCCCGTGATCTCTCGTTGCCTTCAAATCAAATGACACCAGTGGGCAACAAAAAAGAGCTTCACTGATCTCTCAAGAGTTAACAAAATTAAACACAAATTTTAGAGCAAGAGGAGCGCTGTAACACCCCCGTTACCAGGGGTGCTACGAGGACACGGCATCCCGCAACTATTCACGCATGAACAGTTATAGAATGTCGCGCAAAAGTATACCATCACAAGCTTACAGCAAAAGACCAACTTATATTACCAGATAAGGTTTAACAACCCGCTTTACAAAGAGCGGGTGTGCAAGCCCAAATATATTACATTACAAAAGAACCTCCAGAAACTCGAGCGTAACTAAGACCTAGAACCACCGATCTTCGTCAAGAGCGACTCCTTAGGGCTTCCTCAACAGACAACCCTCACCAAAGATCTTGGTCATCGAAGTGTTCAACAAGTCGTGAGCTAACCAAATCGACAAAGCCACAAGGGAAGCTTATCTTAACTATTTGCACGGATCAACAAAGATTGGGAGTATATATTTGGTTTATTAATTGTGTGGACGCAGTTTTATTTGATAAATGTTATGGAAGATCAAAATCAAGACTACTCCTTAAGTTCACAGGGGTTTTCAAAGTTTGATTTACCAATTAATAAGTTAAAATGCTTATGAAAACTACTTTAAGCTTCACAGCTGGAAATCACCCAGTTGACACAACTCCATTAACCGGGAGCACGGCGTATTCGAATATCATTTATTTGACTCGCAGAGTTGCTCACTTTACCCAAAAGCATTCTTAACCCTTATGACCGAGTTAAGAAACCAGTCTTTTCAACGCTGACCTTCGCTTATACTCTACCCTTGGTTCGAAATCCAGATACCCTCGGTGTCCGTGAGGCCATAACGGAACGCTAGGCCCGAGGTATGGGGACCCATCGTTATTGCGTATGAGTTACTTGTCCCACATACCAACTTCCCATGTGGGCTCCACTTGGGTTTGAGTTACTAAACCGAGGTTGACACGTCAACACCGGTGGTTGAGCGATCACTATGTCATGTGCTCGGTAAGGTTTTAATCCTTATATTTTCTCATGAGGTCCGCAACCTCCACCTCAGGGTAGACGGTGGGCGAAGACCGTCTCGCGGTTTCCCATGACACCCTTACCCTAAACCTGTGCGCACCGGTACAACCAACCTAGGGTACGGTGTCCCATACCACCCTACCCTATCTTCGGGTTTTCAAGTCTATCGGCCCACGGCCGCAACCTTAGCAGTGTAAAGATTTGCATGATATGAATATAACCTAAAATTGATTATACAATAATGTAGATATTTCTAGGGTTATCAAGGAACTACCAAATTTAACATGGCATTTATCGGTGTGTGTTTTATCTAAATAGCATGTCATTCCAAACGCTTTTATTTTAGACAAACTAACATTTTACAACTAATAATAGTGCAAATAGTATAAATACATAATTTACTGAACATAGGATTCAATATGATCAAGGATTGCGACTTGCCGTGAATTTGGACGATTTCGGCGATCTCGTAGGCGGCAACTCCCGAATCCTGGTCCTGCACTGAGACTTCCGGGATCTCCGACACTAGCGCAAACATACAAAAATAACATAAGTCCAGCTTGAGTCTAATCAAGTAAGGAAAAATTAAAATAATCTACAAAAAGGAAATAAAATGCATCAATATCCAAATGAAAAAGGGCTCTTTGAATTTTTAGATTTTTCTGGAGGAGAATTTTGTGAATTGGTGGCCACAGGAGGATTCAGGAAATTGAAATGAGCAATGTGGTGAAATTTGGGAATTTTTGGGATTTTCTGTGATTTTCTAGGATTTTCTGGATTTTTGGAAATTGGTAAAACCCTAGAAAATCAATGAACAGTGTCGGGGCCGGCCCGGTCGCTCTGAGGCGACACAACCATGCGCCCACGCCAAAGGCTAGCGCGCCAAGAGCCAAGCGGTCATGCCTGCCCAAGCGCGCTCCTCCTCCTCGGATGGCCGACGCTCGGCGCTCAGCGGAGATGGACGGAGCAAGGCTCGGATCGGCCGGGTTAAGTGAAATCGGACGGCGGTGAGGAGGAGATCGGATCGAGCGGTTGTGAGACAGATCTTTAGTGGGATCGGACGGCCACGGGAAGGGTCATCCGACGGTGACTTTAAATGGCGATGAGGGAAGAAGGATAGGGATGTGGCCACATCGCCGTCGTCTACCTCCAGCCCGTCGTCCTCGCCGGGAAACAGAGAACGACGGCAAAAATGGAATGGAACCACCGGCGACACTCAGGGATTCAAGGTGGGAAAAGGTTCCTTGAGAGGTGGGGAACCCGTCTTGGTTTTGGACCGGACACCGAGGCTCAACGGCGATGAACGGCCAAGGGGAGTCGGGCGGTTTACGGCATCCGAGGCCATGAACGGCGCCCGAGCAAATTGACAAAGATCTGGAGCATCTCGGGGAGTGGGAACTCGATGGTGGTGGTAGCTTGAGCTAGGGGCCCTCGGTGGTCAGCCACGGTGGCCCCTTGCGGCGGTGGCAGCATCGCCGCCAGGCGGTGAGAGAGGCGATTCGACCGGAGGAGTCCACCATCGTGTTCAGGAGGTAGAAGAGAATAAGTCGACAGAGTGATCGAACTTTAAAGAAGAAATGCAAATGAGGCTCGGGGATCACCGAGACGAAGAAGTTGATCGTGGCAATGCAGGTGGTTAGGCTCCGATCGCGCTCGGAGAGCAACCGGGAGTGAGGCGGGTGTTTGGAGGGTGGCTGAGCTGCGGGATGGTGTGAGTGGAGTCATGGCGAGAGGGCGCGGCGGTGTTGGGAGCTCGAATGGTGCGGGGTTGGCGAGGCACGGGGGCTGCAGAGGGTTAGTAGAGTGTCCGTGGCGATGTGATGTGGCTGGGCGCAGAGGGGAGTAATTGCGGGAGAGTGGGAGTGCGGGAGCAGTGAGCGCACTACGGGCGGGCGCATCCGCGAAGAGAGGGAGGCGTCGCGGCGGCCGACGAAGCGGGGCCTGGCGTGACCGGGCCATGGAGTCACCGCGGCGACGTGGCGCGCGGGCGAAGCTCACCGGCTGCGTGGCGAGGCGAGGAGGCGGAGTCGGGCGCAGCGTCTGCCGCCGAAGGGAGCATGCGAGGAAGTCGACAGCGGGACCCCGGGGGCATCCGCGACGCTGGCTCGGGAAGTGCCCCCGTTTCGACCGGGTTGGGCGGGCGAGGCGGGAAACCGCGGCGGGTGCCCCGGCGCAGCGCGAGGAGAAGGCGGAAAGAGAGAAGAGCCAAGGCAATGACAAAAGCGGAAAGACGAGAAGGAAAGTGGAAAGAGCCGAAATTTCCAAATTGGGAAAGTTTTCAAAATTCACCAAAATTGTGAAAAATTAGGAAAATTTTGGGTTGAAATTTTAGGGTCTTTCAACCTTCCCTTAAAAGAATCTCGACCCCGAGATTAACTTGGTCCCGGGAGTAAGTTGGGGAAATCCCGCTGCAAGTCTGACTCTCTTTCCCAAGTGGACTCATCGGCTGTGTGATTCTTCCACTGAACTCTATAGAATTTGACATTTCTGTTTCTGAGCTGCCTCTCTGACGTCTCAAGTATCTGTAACGGTTCTTCTGGATAGGTCCAATCGTCACCAGAACTCAATGTCCGACAATGGTACTTCATCCGTAGGTCGTCGTAGACATTTCAAGTTGGGATACGTGGAATCGCTGTGTATCCCGGATAAGTTGGGTGGAAGTCGCACTTTATATGCTACCTCCCAATTCTTCCAATTACTTGGAAAGGTCCCACATATCTCGGAGCTAATTTCCCTTTGACTTGAAATCTCTTGACGATTTTGAATGGGGTGACTTTGATGTAGACAAAATCTCCAACTTCGAAGCTTAAATCTTTTCTACGGTTGTCAGCATAACTCTTCTGCCGGTCTTGTGCAATCTTTAATCTATCCCTGATAATTTTGACATGATCTTCCGAATCTTGAACAATTTGGGGACCCACAAGTTGGCGCTCTCCGGTTTCTGACCAATTCAAAGGCGTTCTGCATTTTCTGCCATACAATGCTTCAAATGGGGCCATTTTAATACTAGTTTGGTAGCTGTTGTTGTATGAAAATTGAGCAAATAGCAGGCATGTGTTCCATGCGGCTCCATACACAATAGTGCAAGCTCTCAACATATCTTCTAAAATTTGGTTTGTCCTTTCTGTCTGACCGTCTGTTTGTGGATGATATGTCGAATGAAATTCGTGTCGCACCCATAGCTTCATGTAACTTCTCCCGAATTTGGATGTGAACTGCTCCTCTGTCCGAAACAATTTTCTTGGAAACTCCATGGAGCGTCACAATCTTTGTCAGATATAGTTCGGCGAGTTTATCCTTCACATAAGTTTGCTTGATTGGGAGGAAATGAGCTACCTTGGTTAATCTATCAACAATAACCCAGATAGCGTCATAACCTTCACGAGTTTTGGGAAGTCCAGTGATGAAGTCCATGTCGATACTATCTCATTTCCATTCAGGGATTGGTAAAGGTTGTAACAATCCTGAGGGTTTCTGGTGGTCTATTTTGATTTGCTGGCAGACATCGCATTTTGCTATGTATTCTGCCACTTCTTTCTTCATTGCCTTCCACCAATATCTCTTTTTCAGGTCTTGGTACATGTTGGTGCTTCCTGGATGAATCGAGAATTGAGAGGAGTGAGCCTCAGCTAGGATCAATTCTCTCAACTCTTTCTTGTTGGGGATGCAATAGCAACCACGGAAAACGAGAATCCCATGTTCGTCTATTGCATAATCTGTCAACCCTTCTTCTTGAATCTTCTTCTTAAGTTCTTGAATTTCTTCATCTTCTTCTTGTGCTGCCTTGATTTGATCTGTCAGCAGAGGTTGAATTTCTAGTCTGCTTCATCACCTTCTTCTCGTTATGACTAAGTTCACCGATGTATATCTTCTTGCAATTAAAGGATATTCATTGCCTTGGCCTTGTTTTGACGGGTCTTTCGCTAAGGGCATCGAGAACCATATTTGCTTTGCACGGGTGGTATCAAGATCCACATCATAGTCCTTGATCGCCCAACCATCTTGACGCCTCATGTTCAATTCTGGCTGAGTGAAGAGGTATTTCAAGCTCTTATGGTCAGAAAATATTTCGCAACGATTTCCTAGCAGGTAGTGTCTCCAAATTTTGAGAGAACGCATTACTACGGTGCTAGCTCCAAATCGTCGTTGGATAGTTCTCTTCATGCGGCTTCAACTGCCTAGATGCATAAGCAACAACCTTCTATCTTGCATTAGCACGCATCCCAAACCCCGCTTCGAGGCATCACAATAAATTTGGAATTCTTTTTCGGGTTTGGCGTAATCAAAATGGCGTTGTTGTTAACTTGGTCTTGATGTTGAAAGCTCTCTCACTGCATCCGCCCAAGTGAATGGCTTGTCTTTCTTCAATAGCTGAGTGAGTGGACGGGAGATTTTTGAGAATCCTTCTATGAATCGGCGATAATAACCCGCCAATCCAAGAAAACTTCTCACTTGATCCACCGTCTTGGTGGTTCCACTCCATGACTGCTGCGATCTTCTCTGGATCAACCTTGACCCCTTCTTCTGAAATGATATGACCCAAGAAAGCTACTTCTTTTAACCAGAAACTTCACTTTTCAAACTTGGCATATAATTGATGTTCTCTTAGCCTGGATAATGCCATGTGTAAATGTTGCTGGTGTTCTTCTTCGCTTTTGGAGTAAATCAAGATGTCATCTATGAAGACTATCACGAATCGGTCCAGTTGGTCCATATGCACCAAGTTCATAAGGTTCATGAAATATGCTGGTGCATTGGTCAGACCAAATGGCACCACCGTGAATTCAAACAATCCATATCTGGTTGTGAAAACTGTCTTTTCGCGATCTTGTTTTTGGATCTTGAGTTGGTGGTAACCTAAACGTAGATCGATCTTGGAAAATACTTTAGCTCCTCTAAGTTGGTCGAACAAGTCATCAATCCTTGGTAATGGATATTTATTCTTGATTGTGACAGCATTCAGTCCTCGATAATCAACACACATTCTCAATTCTCCACTCTTCTTCTTTACAAATAGGATTGGAGCTGACCAAGGTGAAATACTTGGTCGAATAAACTCTTTCTCTTGTAGTTCATCCAGTTGTCTTTTGAGTTCTTTTAATTCGATTCGACATCCTGCATCGATGTTTAGCGATTGGCTTGGTGCCTGGAATCAATTCTATGGCAAGTTCTACTTGTCTGTCAGGTGGTCTTCCGGGCAATTCTTAAAAAATACATCGTAGTACTCATGCACCACTGGCACTTGATTAAGTGTAACTGCCAGTGCATTAAGTACACGTTTCTTGGTTTTCTTTACCAATTCTCGATGCTTTTACCACTCACGTCGACCTTCCGGGGTGACTAACATGACCTGCCTTGACTCACAGTCTACGGTCTTTATTCTTGGCTAACCAATTCATACCCGAATGGCATCTAGCCCCTGCCATGTCTAATCGCAACAAGTCCGCTTTAAAATCTATTCCTTGTATTTTTACAAGAAGTCCACCACACCGATATGGGGCTCCATTCTAATCCCAGGGGTTTGGACTACATAAGGTTTTGGCAAGGAAACAGATGACAAGCGATTTCTTGAGGAAAACTCTTTGAAATGAAAGAATGTGTTGCACTGGGTCAAATAAAATCAATGCGGTATGGAGTTGATTGAAACATACCCGCAATGATGTCGCTGCTCTGTTGCGTCTTGCAGATACATGGTTGACTCGCTAGGAAGGTAGGTCTTGAGCGGCCTCGCCCGCCTGCACTGTAGTTTGCTATCTTGGTGGTGGTGAGGTCCTGCTGGCTTTATCTCAGGGAAACCTCCTCTTGCGGTCTTGGGTGCTGTCGTGGTTTCACCTCCTGCTGCTGATTGAGGACTTGTGTCTTGGCCACCCCTGATGGCAAATTTTTCTTGGGACACTGGTCTCTATAGTGACCAACCTCTCCACAATGGAAGCATGCATTCGCCCTTCGGACAATTCTTTGGATAGGTGGTTGCCACCACGTGGGGCACTTGGTAGACAACGGTCGAGGTGCTTGAATCATAGACCGATTTGGTGAGCTTTAGAAAATTCATAGTTGTCGCGAAGATTGGGGTCGAATGAGGATGACCCCATTGTCCGACCTCGTTGAGCACCATGTGCAGATGACTGAGGTTTATACATTGCTTTGCGTTTCTTGAAATCTTCCTTCTCATTTCTGGCTTCTTCCGAGCTGATAAGGCTATCTACCATTTCAGATAGGCCTTTAAATTTGATAGCAGAAATGTGAAACTTTAATGACTTCTGCAACCCGGTTCTGAATTTTCCCATCTTCTTATCTTCGTTGTCAACGTCATCCGGAGCAAATCTTGAAAGGTGATTAAACTGATGTAAATACTCCATTATTGTGTTCCCACCCTGTTTAAGCGCTAAAAACTCTCGGCGCTTAGCTTCGATGATTCCATCGGGGATATGTGCTTTACGGAAGGCCTTTGAAAATTCCTCCCAAGTGATTTCTACATTCTGATGTATACGTTGGTAGTTGATCCACCATGTCGATGCAGGGCCTTGTAACTGATGTGAAGCATATAGTACCTTCTCTTTATCTTCGCACTGCACTGTTTGTAGTTTCCTTTGTACATCTAGCAGCCAGTCCTCTGCTGCTAGAGGATCAGCTGAGGTAGAAAAGGTTGGTGGGTGGGTCTTCTGAAAATCAGCCCATCGAGAGGTGATTGGGGCACCATCTCGATTGGCATTATTCCCACCTTGGTATCCTGGGGGTCTAGTTGCAATCTGTTCAAGAAGTCTGGTGTGCTGTTCTAACACTCTGGCCATATTCTGCTCTTGCTGATATCTATTCTGTTCTATCATAGCCAACACGCTTGCTATTGTAGCACAGTGCGTGGCGGGTGCACCACCGTCACGTCATCTGCATTCACTCTGCTGTGTTGGGTCCATCGTGAGAGTCTGCCAATTGGAAACTTGAGATTAGCTTTGCAATGGCTTTGGTGAACAATAATAGATAAGTAAGACTTGAATACAAGGCAAGTATAGGATGAAAAGGTAAGAAATAAGACGAACGAGACAGGAGAAAGCTTTGAAGGCAACGAGAGTACTGATAATTAAACAAACAACATAAAAGATAGTTAATATAGAGTTTACAATAAGCAAGTGGCATACACACACCACTTAGGGTTCATGATACAACTTGCATTACATTCCAAAAGTACCACTATTACACAGGGTCAGACTAAACTAGCGGACACTAACTACTCCTCCTCGGTGTCTGTGTCTTTGGCGCGAGGGGTCAGTGGCGAAACCACGCACGGTACTCCCTAGCGATCGCCTGCGCCCGCCGAGGCCTGCACGTCGTCGCACGAGGAGGCGACGGGGACTCTCCGCATCCGACATCTCGCCCGCCTCAAGCCCTCGTGGCGGACAAGGGCGAGGCGGGCTGCCGCACCTCTGACGTGCCTCGCGCAGCTGTCAGAGACCGTGACTTCTTCATGGCCCGCCTCACTTGGAGCTCTGGCCGAGCCACGATGTTGGCGACCCCTGGCAGACGAGGATCGTCTCCCGCGAACTGGGAACCACAAAGGCTCTCCGCCATCCAATGATCGCGGATCGATCGAAGGAGACTCGCCAACTCCGTTGTAGTAGTCACGTGGGTAAATTGCGGCTTTCGGCCACATCCTGCAGGCGTCGTCTGGCGATGCGGCGAGCAACGAACCTCCGCTCTGGTCCCAAGGGCGGACGAGCAAGGGAATCAAGGTCACCCATGCCTTCCACTGCATCTCTCCAGTCGTGGAAGCAATGACGACGTGAAACACGGGGTGTGCCGGTGCCCCTCCCAAGAACCGCCGCATTTCCATAGTTTGGAAGGCCAACCCTCCATACGCTCGGGACGGGAGTGAATGAAGTGTACCATCTGCCGAAACGAAAATTTTGAAGTTAGACAAGTAAAGTAATAAACATTTTGCAAAAGTAAAAGTTAAGCTGAACTAAACTAAGACAGGTAAGATAGCAACAAGAGAGGAACAAGACAACCGTAATACTTATATTTTTCATCAACTTCTTTTAGGGTTTAAATTAGGTTTTGCGATAAAATCGCTTCCTAGATTGCCTTAGGTCTCAACCTACGGTCAAGCAACCTGCTCTGATACCACTTCTTGTAACACACCGTTGCGAGTGTCATGCGAGGACACGGATCTCGCAACTATTCACGCATGAACAGTTATGGAATGTCGCACAAGAGTATACCATCACAAGCTTACAAAGAAAAGACCAACTTATATTACCGAGATAAGGTTTAACAACCCGCTTTCTGGCGGCGCGTGCAAGCCCGAAATATATTACTTTAAGCTTCACGGTGGAAATCACCGATTGACACAACTCCATTAACCGGAGCACGCGATTCGAATATCATTTATTTGACTCTGCAGAGTTGCTCACTTTACCCAAAAGCATTCTTAACCCTCATGACTGAGTTAAGAAACCATGTCTTTTCACTGCTCAGACCTTCGCTTATACTCTACCCGGTGGGTTCGAAATCCGCATACCCTCGGGTATCCGTAGGCCATAACGGAACGCCAGACCCGGGGTATGGGGACCCATCGTTATTGCGTATGGGTTACTTGTCCCACATACCAACTTTCCATGCAGGGCTCCACTTGGGTTTTAGCAGTTACTAAACCAGGGTTGACACGTCAACACCGGTGGTTGAGCGATCACTATGTCATGTGCTCAGCGTAAGGTTTTAATCCTTATATTTTCTCATGAGGTCCGCAACCTCCACCTCAGGGTAAACGGTGGGCGAAGACCGACTCGCAGTTTCCCACGACACCCTTACCCTAAACCTGTGCGCACCGGCACAACCAACCTAGGGTACGGTGTCCCATACCACCCTACCCTATCTTCGGGTTTTCAAGTCTATCGGCCCACGACCGCAACCTTAGCAGTGTAAAGATTTGCATGATATGAATATAACCTAAAATTGATTATACAATAATGTAGATATTTCTAGGGTTATCAAGGAACGACTGCAAATTTAACATGGCATTTATCGGTGGCAGGTTTTACCTAAATAGCATGTCATTCCAAACGTTTTATTTTAGACAAACTAGCATTTTACAACTAATAATAGTGCAAATAGTATAAATACATAATTTACTGAACATAGGATTCAATATGATCAAGGATTGCGACTTGCCGTGAATCTGGACGATTTCGGCGATCTCGTAGGCGGCAACTCCCGAATCCTGGTCCTGCACTAAGACTTCTGGGATCTCCGACACTAGCGCAAACATACAAAAATAACATAAGTCCAGCTTGAGTCCAATCAAGCAAGGAAAAATTAAAATAATCCACAAAAAGGAAATAAATTGCATAAATATCCAAATGAAAAAGGGCTCTTTGAATTTTTAGATTTTTCTGGAGGAGAATTTTGTGAATCGGTGGCCATAGGAGGATTCAGGAAATTGAAATGAGCAATGTGTTGAAATTTGGAAATTTTTGGGATTTTCTGTGATTTTCTAGGATTTATTTGGATTTTCTGGATTTTTGAAAATTGGTAAAACTCTGGAAAATCAATGAACATGGTCGGGCGGCCTTGGCCGCTATAGTCTTGACCTAGCATCAGGCGGCTGGTACCAAGGCAATGCTGACCCAAGAGAGCGGCGGCTGCCTGCCAAGCGCCGCGCTCCTCCCGCCGGATGGCCAACGCAAACAGGCGCTCGGCGGAGATGGGATGGGAGCGAGCGGCTCGGATCGGTAGGGTTAAGTGAAATCGGACGGCGGTGAGGAGGGATCGGATCGGCGGTTGTGGAGGCGATCTTTAGTGGGATCGGACGGCCACGGGAAGGTCATCCGACGGTGACTTTAAATGGCAATGAGGGAAAGGAGGGTGGGGATGTGGCCACGTCGCGCCGTCTACCTCGGCCCGTCGTCCTCGCCGGAAACAGAGAACGATTTTAAAATGGAATGGAACCACCGGCGACACTCTGTGGGATTCGAAGGTGGGAAAAGGTTCCTTGAGAGGTGGGGAACCCGTCTTGGGGTTTTGGACCACGACGCCGAGGCTCAACGGCGATGAACGGCCGAAGGGGAGTCGGCGGCGGTTTTCGGCATCCGAGGCCATGAACGGCGCTCGAGCAAATTGACAGTCTGGAGCATCTCGGGAGTGGGAACTCGATGGTGGCGGTAGCTTGAGCTAGGGGCCCTCGGTGGGTCGGCCACGGTGGCCTTTGCGGGCCGGCGAGCTTCGTCGCCAGGGCAGGAGAGAGGCGCATTCGACCGGAGGAGTCCACCATCGTGTTCGGGAGGCGAAGAGAACAAGTCGGCAAGAGTGATCGAACTTTAAAGAAGAAATACGTAAATGAGGCTCTGGGATCACCGAGACGAAGAAGCCGATCGGCGGCAATGCGGTGGTTCGGCTCCGATCGGCACGAGAGCAACCGGGAGTGAGGCGGTGTTTGGAGGGTGGTGAGCTACGGGACGGTGTGGTGGGCCGGCGACGAGAGGCGAGCGCGTGTTGGGAGCTCGAATGGCGCGGGGTTGGCGAGGCACGGGGCCGCAGAGGGTTAGTAGAGCGTGTCCGCGACAGGGATGTGTTGGCGCGCGCAGGGGAGTAATTGCGGGGAGTGGGAGTGCGGAAGTAGGTGGCCAGCGGGCGGTGGCGTCCGCGCGAGAGAGGAGGCGTCGCGGCCGACGAGCGGGCCCGAGGTGACCGGGCTGCGAGTCACCGTGCGACGTGGCGACGGGCGAGCGCCCGTTGGGCTGCGTGGCGAGGCGGGCGGAGTCGGGGGCGCAGCGTGCTGCCGGCGAAGGGGCGGCGGAGGAAGCAGGCGGGACCCCGAGGGCATCTGGCGGCGCGTGGCTCGGAAGTGCCCGATTCGGACCGGGTTGGCGGCGGGCGGTGAAACATGGCGCTACTGTCCCGGCGAGGCACAGCGAGGAGAAGGCGGAAAGAGAGAGGCTTCACAGCGAGAAAACGGAAAGACGAGAAGGGAAAGCGGAAGAGCCAAAAATTTTCAAATTGGGAAAGTTTTCAAAATTCACCAAAATTCAGAAAAATTAGAAAAAATTTTGGGTTGAAATTTTAGGGTCTTTCAAGCGCTTACTTTGCAGCCATATCACGTACTCCGCTACCCTACCATTTGGGAATTGGGATATATAATTGAGTATTTGCCAATCCAATGAACGATGTTTCATAATTGGAGTGGGAAAAGACTGATTAAATCATATGAAACAGGCTAATCCTATAAAGCCATGTTAATTTTGGGGTGGCAAACACTCGATTAAGTATATTTTAAGATTTGTGTATTTTAGTTTTTGAAAAGTTGGAGAAACAAGTTATGCTAACTGGTTGTTCCCATTCCGGAAAAAAAAAACAAAATAAGTGAGAAGAAAACGAAAGGGACGTAGGAGGAGAGTTTGTGCTGCACGTGCATATATGTAGGCGGTTTGGTTGCTTTCGTAGAGAAGGACTGAGGGGAACATCAGTTGAGCATCGAAGATTCCTGTTTATATTTTGTGGCGCCAGTTAATTTTCTGTGTCATTCTTCTTTTCAGCAAAAAGAAATTGAGAAGATCTGTCGATCTCTCGCGCACACACAAAGGAGAATATAAAACTTCCTCCTCACCAATATTTTCTTTCTGCGATAGGAGGACTGAGCAAAGAAAAAGAATACTTTCCACAAATTGAACATTGAATTGGCTGGCTGAAATCTTAATTTGGAGCTGGGTTGTTTAAGGCCTTGTAGATATGATCAGTGCGCGCTGTAATTCTGTCCTAGCTAGCATTTCCTACTCTAGCGCAGTAAATCTTTGACCATCGGTAGATATAAATCCAATACAAACTTTTGCTTCAAGGAGAAATCAAATCGAACCTAAACTTTTGCTTGTATAAGTACCACACTTTCCAGAAGTACAAACCATTCATGCTCACTGTACAACATGAACGATGCATCTAGCTCACCTACCGGCTACCGACCCGATTAATTGCATGCATGCCCTTGACGTGAATGTTCTTCGTTCGGCAAACTTCTCAGGAGTTACGCATTTTCAGGCCCGTGAAAGTGAGAGAGGTCGCGGATTTATTATCAACTCCGATCCCTATTTCCAGACGTCTACAAGTAGGCACACTCGCATATGTACATTGTGATGGTTTGTGCACGTGTATATGTGTGCGCATCCAGCATTGTACTCGAAAAATTCAAATATTTTTTAATTTATTTGTGCATTTCATAATAATTGTAGCCTCTATTTTTTATTTTTAAAAAATTATATGATCTTTTAGCTGCTAGGGATAGGGGGTAACCTAGCAAGAGAAATTGTATTCCTAGTTTTTTTAAAAGGTATTCCTAGGTTTTTGATGTTTAGTTCCATCGTCGTCTTAGAGTCTGCTTGGGAGAGCGGAATTTTATTATGATATAGTTTAAGTTTAAAGTAAATTCGAAGGCAATCCTCACCGAGACGTCCAATGTCATTATCCTCAGAATATGACATCAGACAACAGATTACTCCTAATCCCAACGAATTAAGAAATAATAAGCCTTTACCAGAGTTGTGTAGTAAAACTATAATTAGATATTATGCTTTAATACAATAGTTAACCACGTAGAGCTATGATCTTAAGTACAATTATTTAAATATAAAAGGAGATATGGATAATTAGGTACCCTATCTCTCGATGACTCGGTGCCATTGGCCGTCTAATCATCCTAGCTATCGTATACTACGTCCACCTCATCCTAATCCTCGGCACGATCGTCCTTGTCCCCCGTGGCTTCATCGACACCCGAGTAACCTGAGTCCCACTCAAGGTACTCCCCGGTTAGACAGGAAACTAACAAGGGAAATAATAGTAAGAGTGAGTACTGATGTACTTAGCAAGTATTAATAGCAAAAATTACATTGTATGACTCATCTCTTCCTCTTTATCACATTTTCTAATTCATCTCTTCTCTTTAGAAACTAGTTTATCAAATTAACCGGAGTTTCCAATTTTAATTACTAAAAATGCTACTAGTCACTCGGTGAGAAGAAAGTCCCCTAGTAATCTCCGTAGCCTTCAATCCAGGAGACAGACATGAATTTATGATTTTATTTTGTACTGCGCAGGCTTGTGCTGCTGTACCTAGAGCTACTCTAAGCTCTCTTAACACTAGGTATCCCATATTTCCTTTGATGCAATGCCAAGTCCAGAGTGCAGAACGTTTTCCCATGTTACGTTATTAAATCTCTACACAACTATTTTCCGTCGATGACCTAGGGCGGTGTCTCACCCTCACCCGGCATCTAGAGATCTTAAATAGTGTTGATTGGGTCAGCTATCCCTTCACCCAACACTCCATGAGCGCTAATATATGCTCCTTGGATCCTCCACTTTCAGACTCTCTACCGGTCCTAGGTTCCTCCACAAATTAAGCTACTTACCCATTGTGGAAAGAAACAGTAACGTAACAGGATAGCACTTTCTGCCCATAAAAAACAGGAATATGACTGACACTTGAGTACGGCCCCCTTTCCATGTGAAAGTTTGTTTGTCCTTATGTTATAGCCACATGTAAAGGGCCCTAACTTTTTCCTCTCTTTCCTATCTAGGGTATCCTTTACCATCCTAGTATTTAACTCATATAGCCTAGCTGCTCCTCTTAGTTGGATTGCTCTTTTACTCTTATTTCTTTCTTTCATCTTTCCATCCGAATTGGTTTTGAAATATATTTCTAATGCACATAAATAATATACATTCCAGGAATGCAGCTTTTACCATTTAAGATAACTAGGTAAGTGACCAAAGAATAGGCTTGTCTTCGTAATCGTATAAAACCTCGATTTCAACCGTGGCCGGATCCGCTACTTCTGTCTATGCCGGTTCGCCTTCTACATTATAGAGTGGACTTACGATTTAAAATATTTAATTATTGGGATATTATTAATTTGATACATCAATTTCCCCCTTTTGGGTGGTTTTAGCGGGTTTTATTTAATTACATTCTATCCACTATTTGTTTAATTTCGCTCCTTCCCCGCTTTTATTTCCACCCGATCGGTTAGTTCTATGGAGTGGTCATCTAACTTATGCTTGCATTCGCTGGCTCGTACGCATGCCACGCTAACACTATCCTGCACACACACACAAAACACAACACCCTACGCAAAACATAGAACACCACAAAACATAGAACAATCACACTCACACCAAATCCAAACACCAAACACACACCACCCCAACTCAACCATCCAGACACCACACCACTGGACACATGCACGTACGCCTCCCCTATGGTGCCCTCTCTCCTCCTCCCAAATGTCTCGCTGCCACCTGTCGGATATGCTGTGGGTATGTCGACCCAGCCTCGCTGCCGGTAGGCAACTCACCGCCGTGCCTCCTCCCCGCTAATTCCTTGCGCACCACCTCCAACTTCCCTCCATTCCCAATTCCTCTACATTCACCCTCGGTCTCGGCTAGGTTTTCTTGGCTCATGTGGCACCGCGAGGACGCCAGCCCAAACTCGTCGCCGGTGAGTCCTTTGGCACTTCCCCTTGACTTCCCTCTTCAATTGCACCAGCTCTATTGCGGCTTGGTTTGATTCCTTGGGTGGTTTTGGGCGTGTCACCATCGGTAGCCTCGTCGCCGACCTCCCGGCTGCCCTCTTCGGCTCCCTTAACTCCTCCTTGGCTCCCGAACTCTACGGTGGTCACCGCCAGCATGGCTTCCGTGAGCTTGGTGCTTACATTCAAATGCTCCTTGTTGTTAGCCCTTGATGCTTACATTCAAATGCTCTATTTCTTTCTCTTTAATTTTTATCATGTTTCATATGTTATTTTCTGTTTGTACGGTCCCATTAACATTTTAACTGCTGCTTTGATCGTTTTTCGGTAGTTGTCTCCAATTGTGTAGCAGAGTAGGAGTTATTTAGAATGAATCACTTCACTCACGAGTAGAGATGAAATTGGGAATCGATGATCATCTCATCCAAATCAATCTTTCCTTAAGGGGCAGGTTGGTCATTTCACATGATTATTTAGCCTTAGAAAAAGTAGAAAATAAGTTGAAAATCTAAAGAGAGAAAATCATTAAGTATAAATTAAGAAATAAAATAAATCATTAATTAAACTAACTATAGAATAAATGAGTTAGTACCAACCAAAAGCGGAACAAACCATCAATTTTCTCCAAAGAGAAATTAGGAATTTTTTGTATGAGTAATCTTTTTTATTTGAAATTACGAACTATACTGCGCAATATTTTTACAAAAATAGGCTCCATCGCCTAATTGGGGGCGATCGAGCCAATCGACCAACCGGGGAGGGGGGGAGGGTCCACCAATAAAACCTACAAAATTGACAAAATTCACGAGGAACTGAGTGTAGTCGCCCACCCACCGGGCGACTGCACATCGAATCGCTTAATGGGGGCGATCGTTGCGCCGCCTCAGATAGCTTCCTCTTCAGCCTATGCCCTCTGATCATCACTGTCCATCTGCTCCACGATGTACTCAATATGCTCCCCTTCATCAGCTTGTCATGTTCCCTCTCTATGGCTTGACTATTGTACCTCTCTTCCATATACCGCATCGGCTTCATCACGAGCAACTTGATCATCTTCGCCAACATGCGGCCCGCCAGAGCTGCTAGCACCTCCCGGAGCAAGGGCGAACGTATGACCTTGCACAGCTTCTAATGAGCACAGTTGCACAAACAGGACACACTCGTATCCACGACGCCGGTACCCTTCCACAAAGCCTTTCCACATAGCAGTGCGCAGCAATGTCCTCAACTTCCATTTGATGTCTGTGGGAGACCGACTCCAAAGCCCTTGCATGACGACGCTGCACACCTCGGGGTCCAACGAAAGCTCTGGGTCAGCCAATGCATCATATATGAGATCCGAGCATTCTCGCTATCCGGATGTACTAGAGTGACTTGTGGAAAACCTCTCAAATCCACACCATTCGGACCTTCACAAACGGTTCCAACACCGTAGTGCACTCTCAATGTAGTGGCTATTGCCATTGTTGATGTCGGCCTGCATATATGTTTCAATTTTGTGCCATGTCAAATAACATCGCACAATACCAAAGTACCGACATACTGCAATTCACATTTCGTCGATCGTTCGCATTTCGCAACCCACTACAATAATCTCGTACTATGAACTTCCTACATACGAATTAATTAAATTCTATCATAAATATGTACTGATTTTTTTAATACGTATAAATTCTAGCGGATGATTAATTTGTACATTACGATGACTCAATTTTCTACAACTACAATTTTGTACGTATACAGATTTCCTGCAAATGCTAATTTTCTAAAACTATGTTCCCTAAATTATACACAACTACACGATTCTACGGCTGTTAATTTTCTAAAACTACATGTTTAATAAATTTTGTATAACAAATATTTAACTGTTTCTATCTATATCTACACCTACGGTTGCTACTTCCTCTCATCTCCGTTTCTATGCCTGCTAAAATTGTACTAAAAATTTCGTACTAAAAATTGTACTAAAATTTCTACACTACAAATTTTCTATACTACAAATTGTACACTACAAATTTTCTATACTCAAAATTGCACTAGAATTTCTATACTAAATTTTCTACATCTACAATTTTTACTAACACTAACACTTGATAAAAAAAATATTACAAATACAATATACCAAAAAATACCTGAATCTGATTGTTCCTCTTCTCTCCTCCCACTCCTTCCTCCCTCTCCTTTCCTCCTCCTCTCCCCTCCTCTTTTTCCCCTCCTTCCTCTCCTCTTCTCTTCCCCCTCCTTTCTCTCCTCTTCTCCTCTCTTTTCTTCTCTCGGCGCCGAAATGGATGAATGGGCTGGGGCGGCGGCGGTCGAGCGCACTGCCTTTTTAACCCCCTGTCGCCCGAGCGTTGGGCAACTGGAGCTCCAGTCACCCAACCATTCGGCGATTGCATGCCAGTCGCCCCCCGTTGGGCGACATCAATTATTCGCCGAACGGTGGCCGGATTACCCACGTGTCGTCCTCCGATTGGGCGATTGGCTCCAGTCGCCCCCTAATTGAGTGACTGGAGCCTATTTTTATAAAAAATGTAGCTGCAGATATATTTCTATAATTTTGAATAAAAAATAAATTATTTCTAAAAAACATTCGAGACCCTAGAGTCCATCCATAGGCAGAAGCTTCCCCACTTCCGCGATGGCGTCCGCACCAGAACCACTAGTCCTTCGCCCGCACGGCTCCTCCACCGTCTTCTCCTCCTCTCTACTGGCCCACCGTTCTGCAAGGACCCGCCTGTGCAGGCTCGCCGCGGCAGCACGCGAGATGCCGTGGCCGCACGTGCTAACGGTGGCCGGCTCCGACTCCGGCGGCGGCGCCGGCATCCAGGCTGACATCAAGGCCTGCGCCGCCCTCGGCGCCTACTGCTCCTCCGTCGTCACCGCCGTCACTGCGCAGAACACCGCCGGCGTCCAGGTAGGTTGCCTAAAATCTTCATTTCTTTTCTCTTTTTAATTCGCTCTCTTCGCTCCAATCTGATCAAGAAATGAATTGATTCCGTGGTGGTGCAGGGTGTCCACCTTGTGCCGGAGGAGTTCATCCAGGAGCAGCTCAAGTCGGTTCTTTCGGACATGTCGGTGGATGTGGTGAGCCTTGTTTCCCTTTCAGTTGTGATGCCAATTTCAAAGGTTTTTACTAGCATCTTGGTTGGTGTTAGCTATTGGAAGAGCTTAGTGCTCTTCGATGTTTTAGTTAGTAGTCGGTGTTAGTTGTTGGAAGAGCTGACTGCTCTTTGATGTGGATGCACGTGTGATGCTCAGAGATGATGTCGTGGAGGTACAACTACTGCTGCTTTGAATTACCAAGCTGAGCATATGTATGTTAGTTGTTGCAAACTTACTTAGCCAGAAACCGGAGCATGGTATTGGTAATCTGTCGTGGAAGAAGTTTGAAGACTGCTGCTTGACGTAGTTAGTTCTGCAACAAATTAGGTGTTCAGGGTTAAACTCTCGATGACATTGGAATGTTTCAATGTATTCTCATTTGCATGGTTGTCACGGCGGAGTCGGCGACCACGGCGAGTGAGGGGCGCCTGGACGCCTAGGCGACGCCATGGCGAGCGCCATAACTCCCGTCACATACATACGATCAGTCGGTCACATACTCACATACATCTCTCCCGAGTCCGGACCACTTGCCTCCGCCTCCCCATCTCTCCGCCTCCCGATCTCCTCTCTCCTGCCTCCGCCTCCCGACCTCTCCACCTCCTCTCCCCGCCGCCGCTTCCCACGTCCATCGCATCCTCTCCCCGCCGCCGCCTTCCCCGTCCGCCGCATCCTCTCCCTGGCGCCTTCTCCCCTCACCTCCTCCCCCCACCGCCTCCAGCCCCCGTGCCCGATCTCCTAACCCTAGCCGCCGCCTCCCGCCTCCCGCGACTCCCTCCCCTAGCGCTTCCTCCCCACCACGTCCTCCCCGTCACCTTCTCCTCGACGCCCTCCTCGACGCCTCGTCACCACCTCCCTATCGCCTCCCTCCCTCGGCGGCGGGAGCAAGCCGGAGAGGGAAGCCGCAGCGGGAGAGGCGGTGCGGGAGGAGGGAGGCGGCGCGGGTGGAGGGAGGTGGCGCGGCCGGAGAGGAGAGGGGCGGATGGCGTACTTGGCCAAGGCGAGGTGATCCTCCCCGACGTCTCCTCCCCGGCGTCTGGACGCCAAGGCGTCGCCTAGGCGACGCCGTGACAACAATTCATTTGGCACTGGTAAGCAGTATCATTGACTGTTTACTGGCTGTTTATTGTTTATGATTGTATATAGTCGCATGTGGCAGGTTGTTGTTGCATTCCTATAAGCTATGTTGCAAGATGATTCTTTTTGTGTGTGTATGAAGTAGTTACATTTTGGTTGACACGGTTATGCTTGTCTACAAGAAATCTTGCGGATTGTCTAATCATCCTACTATTAGATGCCGTCATATGAATCTGGAGTTAGAAGTGATGTGATACAATTTACTGTGCATTGATTCCATTTGAGCAAGAGTAACTATACAATGTTCATTACTTATTCTTGGGTTGATTAGGTGAAGACAGGAATGCTCCCTTCAACTGGAGTAGTTCAAGTTTTGTGTGAGAGTCTCAGGAAGTTTCCAGTCAAAGGTATGACACATTGTTTGCAATTGTTTGATTAAACATACTAGCTATCTCAGCCCATTTATTTACTTACTACGACTTATGTCTTTGAAAGCAGCTTTAGTGGTGGATCCAGTTATGGTGTCCACAAGTGGCCATTCTCTTTCAGAATCATCTACTATCGCTAAATATAGGTACATGATCAATATTTGTTTTATTGTGTATTTATAAGTTCTGCATGGAGTGGTGTTGCCATTCCATCCTCAATCTCATATTCTCATGGCACATACTGAGATACTGTTGCAATTGTTTGGAGCAGGGATGAACTATTTGCTATGTCTGATATAGTCACTCCAAATGTGAAAGAAGCATCAAGGTTACTTGGGGATGTATCATTGCGAACAGTTTCTGACATGCGGAGTGCAGCAGAATCCATTTACAAATTTGGTCCAAAGTATGCATTCCGTATTTCCATGAATTTATGCTGTTGTTCTAAAGTGCTTCTACCTTATTTACTCTCATAGACTACATGTGCACTATCCTGTATTTGTACATCCAGATGTTACACTTCTATGTGTAAATGTCAGCCATGTTACCCAGTGCTTTTATCCATAGATATGAACCTGAAGTACATCTATTGAAGCAAACTGGTTAATGTAGCTGTGATAAAATTTCGTGTTATTTACTCTGGTTGATTTGTCATGTCTGAATTTACAGAACATCTAGTAATTCGTACATTTTGGACCTCTCATAAGGTTTTCGTGGGATGGAGTGTTTTATCGTGTATTCTTAAGCCTGTCTTGGATGAGTGCCAAACCTTGTCAGCTCAAACCATGTGCCTTGAAAAGCTTTGCACTTATGACATATTGACATAGCTAATTGCATTATTGAATGACCTATTTAAGGATGCAATCACTACATTCCTATTGTTAATTAGATCCATGGTGGTTTCAATCACTAAAATGAATTATGTGTAATTCACTGATGCAAATTTACCATGTGCAGATATGTGCTTGTGAAAGGTGGAGATATGCCAGACTCATCAGATGCAATTGATGTATTTTTTGATGGTATGGGTTCTATAATTTAATAGGGTTATTTTTTCATCCATTATCATGACTCCTTCATGCTCTTTTAACAGCCTCATATAAGCTCTGAACTGCTTCATCAGGTAAGGAGTTCATTGAGCTCCGTGGGCATCGTATAAAGACCCGTAACACACATGGAACTGGCTGCACTTTAGCTTCATGTATAGCTGCTGAATTAGCAAAAGGTACTACAATGCTGAATGCTGTTCAGGTTTGTCTTCCACTTCCAGTACTTTTTACCCACTGATACCTGCGAACAGTGAAGAAACTAAGGCAAAATGTATATGTTTGTGTGATTTTTATGAAACAAAAGATTTAGTTCCACCCTTCTTCATGGTACCACTAGGAAAATAATTCTTTGGCAACTAACATGACATAGACTGAAACGGTTTTCCTAATCTTGTTGCTGTAGTACCTTACTTGAAACTGTTTTTGTGCTGAAAAAATCGCTACCTACTCATAGCCCCATATGATGGGTCACACTTTAGTACTGAGCTTTTGATTTTTTATGGAAACCGAGGTTTTAAAAATTAGTAGGTGACTGGTGGTAACTAGCGTTGTATTAGATGAGATATTAATCCTTGGCCGCTTGATCAAATACCAGTCTTAGGTGGCTAAATCAGTTCCTAGTGGTTTCCTGAACCTTGAGTGGTTCTATATTTATCTTTTCAGGCGCGCTGTTGAAAGAATCTTACTCTGTGTGTGTGTGTGTGTGTGTGTTTTGTCACATATGTGAACGCTGCAGGCCGCAAAGAACTTTGTGGAATCTGCTCTTCATCACAGTAAAGATCTTATCATTGGAAATGGACCTCAAGGCCCTTTCGACCACCTTTTCAGGCTCAAGTGTCCTCCGTACAATATGGGGTCACAGCCAAGGTTCAATCCAGATCACATCTTCCTGTATGCAGTGACGGACTCTGGGATGAACAAGAAGTGGGGTCGTTCAATTAAAGATGCCGTAAAAGCTGCCATTGAAGGAGGTGCTACCATTGTCCAATTGAGGTCTGTTTGTCAAAACAACTACAGTTTTGTTTGTGATGCAGTCTCTTCATTGTATTTCACTGATGTGCTTTTCATTTCTATTGTTCAGAGAAAAAGATGCTGAAACAAGAGAGTTTTTGGAAGCCGCCAAGGCTTGCATGGAAATTTGCAGGCCCAGTGGAGTGCCATTGCTGATCAACGATCGCATAGACATTGCCTTGGCATGCAATGCGGATGGTGTCCATGTTGGTCAATCAGACATGTCGGTACGGGAAGTGCGGGAGCTCCTAGGACCGGGAAAAATCATCGGTGTCTCATGCAAGACTACAGCTCAGGCCGAGCTGGCCTGGAACGACGGGGCAGACTACATTGGCTGCGGAGGCGTCTTCTCAACCTCCACAAAGGCGAACAATCCCACCTTGGGGTTTGAGGGCTTGAAGACCGTTTGCTTGGCTTCGAAGTTGCCTGTTGTTGCCATTGGCGGCATCAATGCCACAAATGCAGGTTCAGTGATGGAGCTTGGTCTCCCCAATCTCAAAGGCGTCGCGATGGTCTCAGCTCTGTTTGACCGTGAATGTGTCGCGACCGAGACGAGAAGCCTCAGATCCATCTTGATGAATGCTTGCTCCAGGTCCTAGAGCTACCTGATTGGTCTTCACTTCCTTTTCTTTGCTTTTCTAGAAGAGAAATAGGTCTTAACTTGTCAAGTGCAGTTGCTCATCCTTTTGTTTGTCAAGGAAAATAAGAAAGTTGTGTGCTCCTTTTAATAGTTGGGAGGCATGTTGGTGTTGGACTTGTAATAATGCATCGGAATAATATATGATGCAAGGCAGCAAGGAATGATCATGTTTTTGCATCAGTTTGATCCGAAGTATAATGGGAAATTTGCGGTTTATTAGGAGGTAATTTGAAGTATGAGAAGCTACTTCTGTTTCTCGAGTATTTGCTGGTCCCATAATCCCATTACGCTTGATTAAGAGGAGGAAAAACAAACGTGCCCACTACTGGTTCCGGCCATCACAATCACATAATTAATTAATTAATTAAAAGGATTTTTTTTCTGTTGATCTCTTTGCCTTTTGAGTTTTGAGCAATTCAACAGCACCAGATCGCATCTCCCAGTTCTGCTAAGGGATCAAGATGAACGATTTGATGACCGACTCCTTCGTTGGCGCCGCGGCCGCGGCCGCGCAAGCGCAGCAAGGCGGCGGGTCCGGCGATCCCGGCAACGAGAAGCTCCAGGCGTTCTTGGCGGAGGCGGAGGCGGCCAAGAACGAGATGGCCGCGCTGCGCGACGAGCTGTCCCACCTCCAGTCGGCGCACGAGGCGTCCAAGTCCCTCCTCCGCCCGGGCGCGTCCCGCGCCGCCACGCAGGCCGCGCTCGTCCGCCTCCTCGGCTCCGCCCGCCATCTCCGCGCGCGCCTGGCCTCCATGGACCGCCGCGCCCCGGCCCCGCCGCCCACGCCGCCGCCGGCCTCCGCGGCCGCCTCCAGGACCTCACCGCCGGCGTCCAGGCCTCCGGCGCCAGGTCTCCGCCGAGCGCCGCGGCGACGCGGCTCACTGCTACCTCGCCGTCGCCGGCGAGGACCCCACCGAGGAGCAGCTGGACCGCCTGGTCGCCAGCGGCGGAGCCGGCGCCGCTGACGCCGACGCGGTGGTGCGGGCGGCCATGCTGTCCTCGTCGGAGGCGGAGGAGGTGGAGGGCGGGCTCCTGGAGCTGCAGCAGCTGTTCCTGGACATGGCCGCGCTGGTGGAGTCCCAGGGCGTGCGCGTGGGCGACGTCGAGCGGCACGTCGCGGCAGCGGCGCAGGAGGTGGGCGCGGCCGAGGGGGAGCTTCGGGAGGCCCGGCAGCTGCGGGGCGCCGCGCGGCGGAGGAGGATGTGGCTTATCGTGGGGCTCGTGGCGCTGCTGCTCGTCGCACTGGCCGTCGTGGTGGCCCTCGCTCTGGCGCGGCGCAACGGCGGCAGGCTGCCGCTCGCCGCTGCTGACCTGTCGTCTGCTTGGTGAATTTACCCTGTGCTTGTTTAGATGTGTATACACTGTACACATTGGCCTTTTAATTTAACACTCAAAAGTCTGTATTTATTTGGCTTCTTGGCTTGTGACTTTGTGAGATTTTTTGCAGTAGTAATTCGTGTGGATTGAAATGGATATGGATCGAAGAGTGCAAATGTGCTCAGTTCGTATTAGTTTCTAAAAACTATTTTTCTATATTAAATAGTTTTTCTATAGTAATTTTTTTAAGCAGAGTGTTTTTTTAAGATGAGGTGATTATAGTATACACCATATTAACTTTATTTATATTGATTAAAATTATAAATAAGTATCTCTTTATAAGTTTCTATGTAAATTATTACTATTTATAAGTTGAAGTCAAAAGCAAATATAAACGAGCCTAAAATTCTGTATTCATATTCATTCAAGCAGCAGCAGCAGCGCTGATTAGGAACGGAATTGAATTGTAGTACGTAGCTCAAGCTTCATGCTGCTCAGTCAAATTTTGGATCAGCTGACTCAAAGCTCATAATGCTCAAATTATCAAATATGCGGTGGAGTTCAAAAAATAAATAGAATTTTGGATCAGCTCAATCTCATAAATGCTCAAATTATCAAATATACGGTGGAGTTCAAAAAATAAATATAATTTTGGATCAGCTCAAGCTCATAGATGCTAAAGTTATCAAATATACGGTGGAGTTCAAAAATTAAATAGGTATAACAAAAAGACAAAAATTGGGAAATGGAGATGCGGGGGATCGAACCCCGTGCCTCTCGCATGCAAAGCGAGCGCTCTACCATTTGAGCTACATCCCCGAGTTCCTACCTGTTTGATGCCAAATGAAAGAGATGTGATCGGAGCACCTTCCTCTTCTCCGAGGAAAGGTGCGGCATCTCCAAATTTTCTCCGAATTGGCAAACTCCTATGCCACCTAATAAGCAGCTATATAACTAGATGCAAAAGTGTTCTCGCGCATTCTTATTCGTATACTACACACACAGCAACACAACCCATAAACAAAAGCAGCAAAACAGCTATGGATTTGGATATTTAACATCCTAAACATTCAAAATCGGACTTATTTCAACCAAATAGTGGTGTCCATGGTACATAATAGTCGGTGATAGATGCGATTCATTAGCACATAATCTTTTTTAGAACATTCTTAATGTACAACTATGCTTTGTTGAGGGTAGGTGACCCAAATCAGTGTGGGAGTTGGTGTCTGCATGTCTTACGAAAGACATTTCTATTTCAACCTCCCAGACGTACAGCATGCTCCCATTTCTAATGGTAATGGTAATGGGCATGAATTTGCGTTACATTTGGTAAGGTAGATGCTCCCATTCTAAACATGCTACCTAGAAGCGTATGAGCCTGAAGTTAGTGGAGATTTTGCTGACTGTTGCAAAACATCTGTTGCTTTTCGGTTGAAGGTTGGCTGCTGGGTAACAGAGTACGGGAACCTGCTGACCTTCGCAACAGTGGGTGGCGCGGCTCACATGGTGCCGTTTGCGCAGCCAGACCGAGCTCTCGGTCTCTTCCGATCGTTTGTGAATGGACAAAGGTTTCCAAACACAACCAACCCGTCCATTGGATGATTGCTTCTTGATGAGTGTATGATTGATTGTTGATCTCATACATGGAACATTAGAACTAAAGGAAGGAAAGAAACGAGATAAGATACGCAAATTTTAGGATGTTTTGGTTCTGCAGCAGTAGATGGATTCATAGGTCATTTATTAGTCTCTTTTTCTATGGAAACAGAAGGAAAATAATAGCAAATGGCGTTCATTCTTCTGGAAGAGAGAGGGAGGGAGGGAGAGATGATAATACCTAATGTCACTCGTTCATTCCTTATTACAACTGTCGGTGTGTTCCTCAAAAAAAGTCCTTGAAAGAAAAAAAAAACCACTGTCGGTGTGCAATCTTGGATGTAATTCGTGTGATTGTATCTGTTATTACCTCCAGAATCAGTGTCTGAATTCAACATTCTGTCAGCACTTGACAGGAGCAACAGAGAATACATCCTATAAAGCGCTGCTGCTAATAAGCTGACCACATAAATGTTCTTTCCCCTTGGTGTGATCTGTTCAAATCTTGAAACACGGCATTGGACTTGAGCTCTTGAAACTTCAATTTGCAGTCAAGACGACATATATAAATTGCCGACGGAAGAAACAAGCAGCAAGGAGCATTCAGTAATGGAATATTTCTAAAAAGGCGGAGGGTTTTCCGGAAAACCGAGGACCAGACGTAAAACCGGGGACCAGCGATTTCAAACGCGGGGCTATCCAAAGAAATGGAGTGGACAAAAAAAATTTGGAAGGACCTTTTCGCGAGAACCAGGGACCTGTACGTAATTTTGGGAAAGTTTGGGTAATGACCACGGCCGGCCGTACCGTTTTCTCGCGTCACACGCGTTGGCGGGGCGTTGGCGTTCGCACGGGCGAGGCGACGTGGCTAGGGCGCCTGGGCGGGGAGTCCCCCGGTTATTAGATGGTAGGTATACCATTGTGCGGTGTGAAAGCAATGCTTGGTTTGCCAATGGCACTCGGCTCAAAGAAGCAGCAGCAGTCTCTCCCAATTAAGCTGGTCCCGCGTGCGATTCGGTAGAATGGCCGGCCCATTTGTATGGGCCTGAGCAGCCCATGGCTGGTTTGGCTTTTGTTCTCGGTAGCCACTGTAAGAAACGGAGGTTTTTAGTCCCACACCGGCAGGAGGAAGCGAGCACGTGGAAGCGAGGGTTTTAAAAGCGGCCGGGGTGCGGTCCAAAGAAGTCCTGATCCTTCAGGCAGTTAAAGGGAGATGAGGAGTGGTATCAGCTCGCAAATTTGTATTGCGAGAGGGTGCCCGCCCCAACCAAGCCTGTTACGACAACAGGGGCATCCCCGTCATTGCACCATCTGATCCCGAAACTAAAACAATAAACTAGTGTTCGGTAGGGTAACGCCTTTTGCATGAAATTTTTTTAAAGATTGTTTTCGTTCGCATTTATTTTAGGTCTTGTATTGTATCTTTGGGGGTGAGGTAGTTTTTATTTGGTCAATATTTTTCTCTTTTCGTTTAGTAATGTTGGGAAAAATTTAGCGATTAATCTGGCTACTTACCCAAGACGAGGAATCGATATTCTGGGTTGGAACATAAAGATATCAATTATTTTTCTTTAAAGTTTATGTGTTTCTACAATGAAGTGGGAACCAAGTATACTTTTTTTACAAATAAGAGCGAGGTAGTTGAAAATTTATCTTAGAAAAAAAGAAGCAGTTGGAATTCGAAGAGAAATAGGTGGTGATCATTTTGGCTTATTTTTGGTGGCTTATGGTGAAAAACACAGTAATTTACCGAAAAAACATCAGAATGATAGAGACTTATTTAACATAATTAAATTTAAAAAAATTAAAAAATATGTTAGCCCATCACAAACAACGCAAACGAATACGGCAAAAAAAAGAACCGGCAAAAAAGCTCAAAAAAACTAAAAATTTATAAAAAGACGAAATTATAAATAGTAAAAAATAAACCAGAAGCCGAAACGAGCGGGGCCATAAATTGGTCCACTTGAACGCCGACCGTGGGGATCGAACCCACGGCCACGTGGTTAAAAGCCACGCGCTCTACCACTGAGCTAGGTCGGCTTGTATCCTACACTGCGTTAAGCCAACATAAGTAGGCAGCTGCGTTGGCCGGAGTGAAAAAGGTAAAAGCCACTGAAAAATTAAAAAAAAGAAGAAAATCCCCGGAACAGTTAGCCAGTGTTTGAATAAATAAGTTCTACGATTTTTTGTCATCTTTTCGAAATAACTTATCAAAACAGTTTTTTTCAAACAATTTACCGATATTCCATTCATTTGCATTAGAGCTAAAAGACAACAGCCGCAGCCAAAAAGTACAAAAAAATATGAGAGCATAGACCTCACGAATCTCGAAGCAAAACCAGCAAACGGGCTTTGCACGAATTGTTAGAACTCACACCACAAATGAATGAAAGAGCATCAGTAAAGAGTAAACCATCTAAACAGCAGAAAATTTGAGAGTTGGCCGTCAAAGCTTTTGTTGACTATTTGTTCATTCCCAATGGTCAGGCGAAAGAACAGAACGAACTCATGAGTATACACGCAGCCTTTGTTGGATACACATCCAGTTACAAATGAAAGTGGCTTGTTTTCCACCGTCTTCCATGACTTACTACGGCAAGATTCGCAGAAGAGAAATCTAAGATGAAGTTAGAGGTTTTCAATACAACGAGTTAATTTAGCTATACTTTATCAAGGAGACTTTCAAAAACTCAATGTTAGTTATGGAGATAACTAAATTTGCTATTTCAATTACCATTTAGATATGTTGTAATTTGGATTGATTGTGTGACCATTATGGAGGCCTTGGCAACATTCTATTCTTAGGAAGTTTGATGACACATTGATGACAGCTGTATGATGCTCTGTGGAGTTTTACTATTTGAAAGTGAATGTCTTACTTCAATTTCTATTTGAGATGAAGGATGTAAGTGTAAGGAGTTTTGTTTTTGTATAGATACTACAACATTTGTTCAGTTGTCATAACTCAATATGAGAGGTCTACTATAATTTATACTCCAGTGACGGCATAAGAGTTCTTTTCATCTAGACAGTTTTACAGAAACAGTTTCAACCATGTTATGGAATTTAATTATGTTAGAAGTCGACAGTTTGACTAACGTAATGCCACACGTGCAAGTTGCTCTTTCAATGAGTATTTTTGCGAGTTTTGTGTTCCAGGTGGAGCATACAGATTCCATAATATGAGTTCTTCTCTATCTATCCAGCGTCACAGATGATGTTTTAGTTTATGCCGTTCGACGATTGAGCATTTGTTTCAAGAAGTCAGTTGCAAAGACTTAAATTTTTGCTAGGGTTATAAATTATTGAAGGCCCAGATTTATTCGTCTGCTTTGTTGAAAGCTGTGTGTGTTAGATCTGCTGATGTTTGCTCAATTTTTCTTTTAGAGAAGTGTTTGGATAAGACTGTTCTAGACTTTCTTGTTGGAGATTAGTCCGATGGATTTTCGTGTAGAAGGTGTTCATCCCAATTTAATTGGAGGAGTTTATTGTATTTTTAACTACTGAAGGAAATTCGGCTCAAGTTAGAGATTGTTGAAGTTTGATTCGAATTGTAATATGTCTGTGTAGGACATTGCATCGTCTCATACCAGACGTGGTATGACCGGTGCCAGATCCATGCGCAAGCTGTATCAGATGTGGTGTCAACCGACTTTGATTCGGTTTCCTCTCCACGTGGAATTCGTTTCTCTCACGCTATATATGTACTTAGTAGTCCATATGAATAGCAAGAGTTTTATTGTAAACATCTCATCATATAGTGAATTTTGTCTTTTGTGCATCCGTAGTTTTTTGGTAAGGGTTTTTCACTTTAAATCCTCGTCTTTCATTCTTT
Source organism: Bonia amplexicaulis (assembly GCA_036346245.1). Taxonomy (NCBI): domain Eukaryota; kingdom Viridiplantae; phylum Streptophyta; class Magnoliopsida; order Poales; family Poaceae; genus Bonia; species Bonia amplexicaulis. The sequence goes on along the minus strand of CM070768.1, from coordinate 2,994,340 downwards.
TGATCATCTAATTTTGCGATGCGTTTTATAACAATCACCTATTGAGAACCTTATATTATTCTGCAGGAGCCTTGCTCACCAAGGTAACAGCACCCTTCTAGAGCTAACCTTGTCAACATGGTAGACTATCCTAAGTTTCCACAAATCTCATCACATAACCAACCTCTCACTTTATATAAACAATTCACAGCGACAATTCACAACTACAAAACAACATCATAGGAGATTCAGAGCGAAACAAGTGTACTCAAGGGAGAGGAGGGATTTATACCAAGATTTCAAGAATTGAGAAGGTTCTTGGCCTAGGTTGCATTGGTGCTCTTGAGAGGAAGGCGTCACAGTTGTTAGAATGATCTCAGGGGCATTTGGCCCAATGGCCAAATGCCCCTCTCTTGACCGCATACGATCGGGCGCCACCAATAGGTTGGTGGGCCCCTATCGCCGCCATATAAAACAGAGGTGGGGGACGGGGTGGCACACACGACGAGGTTGACCGTGCCGCCGCCACACCTCACCTACAAACCCTAGACCCGATCTAAGAGGGGGCGCTCCAGCGACGAGAAGCTCCACCGTGCCGCCACCGTCGCCTCTGGGATACGCCGCCGCCAGGGAGATCCCTCTCCACCGACCGTCGCTGCCCTAGCGCAGATCACCGCCATGGCCAACCCCTCCTCTACATCGGACGGTCTGTACCTCTACTCCCTCTCTCTCTCTCGGTTTCTCTCATGAACACCAAAAGAAAAGAACAAAGAAGAAAGAAACGATCCCAACAATGGTATCGAGCCTTGAACATGAACCCTAGAAAATCCGGATCGGATCGGCAGAAAAAAAAAAAAAGGGAAGGGATCGGGCTTCAGAGGGCGCCGCGCCGCATTGCGCCGCTTCCGTGCCGTCGCTGCGCGAGGGCCGCCGCCGCCACCACCACCGCCACCGTTCGCGTCGCGCCCGCCGCACACACACAGCGTCGCCGTCTGCGGAACCCCCGCCTCCTCTTCTTGCCGCCGCCAGCCTCCGACTTCATTGCCGCTGCGTGCGCCTGCTGCTGCGCCGGCCGCCGTGCTCTGTTGGGGCCGATGGGGCCGCCGCGCCGCATCGCGCGCTGCTGCGTCGCCATCGCCGCTCCTCCCGAAGCGCCTGCACCGCCGCTCGCTCCGCCGGGCGTCGCCATGGCCGCTTTCGCCCGGACATCGCCGCCATTTTTTCGCCGCCGCTCACTCGCCTGTGCCATCCGCTTTTTCGGTAATGCGGTTAGGGTTGGGGCCTTTATTTCCGTACGGAGGATCTCGGCCGTCCGATTAGATCGGACGGCCAATTCTTTCAGTGCGTACGGTTGGTTGTCTTAGGCGTGCCAATGCTGCAGTTTGGGCGAATTGGTAAATGAACAAGAAACCGGTTTTGGTTTTAATTAATTTCAGAAGTATTATTTGGATGAATTTGATAGAAATTTGAATGAAATCTCTGTAAATTTTTTGCACCAACGTGTTATTTTCCAGAGATTAAATATGTACAGTAATAGTGCTTCTGAGAATGAATTATTTTTTGAATAATTTCATGTTTCCGCTGCAAAAGATATTGTTGATTACTCTTTCAATTAAATTCGAACCAACGGGAGAATTTAATTTTTTGAGAATTGTTGTGAATTATGATATTATTATTTTCTGACCAACGTTGATAATAACAATATTATAATTTTAATTGATGATTTTTATGCATTATTTCTATTTCGGCCCAACGGTGATGTAGATTTAATGCATAGATAAAATTGTATGTTTTAATTTTAACCAACGTTGAAACTAAGGCATGCAATTATTGTTATTATAAATGTTCTCACTATATATGAATTGTGTTTTCAGGAGGATACTCTTTGATGGGCTACATCAGAGATATCCTTGTTCTCAAAGGAGACAACTACGGTGAATGGAAGAAAAAGATTGACCTTGCATTCATCCTAGCTGAGGTGGACTGGGTAGTCACCACACCGTGTCCCATGAGCCTGTGGCACCGGTGAGAGATGAAAATGAGGTCGATGTCGCTTTGGCGCACTGCATGAGGGACTTTGCTCCCATAAAGATGTCATATGATCTTGATAATAAAAAGTGGGTCACTGCCAACAAGAAATGTTTGGCTGTGATAAAGAACACGATTGAGCCTGCAATTGTGGGATCAATCTCAGAGTGTGACACTGTCACAGAGTACCTTGATAAAATAAAGAGTCAGTTTACTGGCTCTTCAAAGACTTATGCTACACAAATTAAGCGACTTGTGATGAGAGGTATTCGGTGGTGGCGGTGCATAAGAGAGCACATACTAAGGATGAGTAACTTGGCATCCAAGCTTAAACCAATGGATTTGGCTCTCAAGGATGAGTTCCTTATTCATTTGATTTTTGCTTCTTTGCCGAAAGAGTTTGACACCTTTGTTGTCAACTACAATATGCAGCCCGAGAAATGGGTCTTAGAAAAGTGCATAGATATGTGTGTGCAAGAGGAGAAAAGATTTAAATCCTCACATAGTGGTTCCATCAACTATGTGAAGGATAACAAGAAAAGGAACTTCAACAGTAACTTCTCCTCAAAGAACAAGGGAAAAGCCTATGTTTTTCAGCCTCAACAGAATAAATTTGCTGTAGACAAAGATCAGTGTCTTCACTGCAAGAAGACGGGACACTACAAGAAGAACTCACGATTACTTAAAGATGATAATGGCAAAGAAAGGTGAGAACATTATTACCTTTATAAATGAATGCCTGTATGTGCAATATTCGAAATCCACTTGGTGGATTGACTCAGGAGCAACTGTTCATGTTGCTAATTCCTTACAGGGATTCCGTTCGACGAGGACTACGCAAAGAAACGAAAGATGCATTAAAGTTGCAAATGGAGTCCAAGCTGAAGTTGAAGCCGTTGGCGATCTTTCATTAGAGTTAGCTAATGGCTCCAATCTTTTACTTAGAGATGTCCTTTTTGTTCCCTCTTTACAGAGGAATTTGATTAGTATTTCAAATTTGGACAAAGATGGTTATGATTGTAATTTTGGAAATGGCAAGTGTGAAATAATGTTTAATAAAGAATGTGTTGGTCTTGCCATTAAACAAGATGAGCTTTATTTATTGTCACTTCGTGAAAGTGTGAATTCCGTATGTGATGTGAATGAGCGTATATCCTCGTCTGAGAATACGAATGTAAAACGAAGAGAACTCATAATGAATCGTCGAAATAATGGCACCGTCGTTTAGGCCATATTTCGAGGGGAGAATAGAAAGACTAGTTAAGAATGATATTCTTCCTCTATTAGAGTTCTCGATTTAGAACAATGCAGAATGCATTAAAGGAAAATATGTAAAGAAAATTAAGAAAGACGCCAAAAGAAGTACAGGAGTTCTACAAATTATTCACACAGACATTTGTGGTCCTTTTCCTGTGAAAAGTGTGGATGGATATGACTCGTTCATAACATTCACGGATGATTACTCCCGTTATGGATATATTTATCCAATCAAAGAAAGAAATGAAGCCTTGGATAAATTCAAGATATTTAAGGCTGAAGTTGAAAACCAACACGATTTAAAGATTAAGATAGTCCGATCTGATCATGGTGGGAGTACTACGGTCGACATACCCCATATGGACAAGTTCCGGACCTTTGCAAGGTTTTACGGAAAATGGCATAGTGGCCCAAGATTCTACACCGGCGAACCTCAAAAAATGGAGTAGGCGAAAGACGCAACCGCACTCGATGGATATGGTGCGAGCATGATGAGCTACTCCACACCGCCGCTGAGTTTATGGATGGGCGTTGAAAACCGCCATTCATATTCTCAACAGAGTGCCTAGTAAGTCGGTGCCCAAAACACCGTACGAGTTGTGGATAGGAAGAGTTCCCTCACTAAACCACTTACGTGTGTGGGGGAGTCCTGCTGAGGCTAAAGTATTTAACCCAAATCTTGTAAAGCTTGATTTCAAAATGATGAGTTGCCATTTCATTGGCTATCCCGAAAAGTCAAAGGTTTTCGTTTCTCCGTCCGAACGGATATACAAAGTTTGTAGAAACGAGACACTGCCTTCTTAGAGGATGAAATGATGAGGGGAGCATGGTAGCTCGAGAGATTGACCTTGAAGAGAAGCGGGCGATGCGCCCACCCGATGATTCAAGAGCCATTCTTCGCACTACCGCCGTCACCGCACCGACGGTACAAGACAACGTGGTGCCAAGACGATATTGTTCCTCCCGTGGCAACAATGAATGAGAATGAAGAACCTGTTCTTCAGATCCTATAGAACTAATTGCCACAGATGAGGGGAGCAACAAAGACCTCAAACAAAGATGTACCAAATGAGGAGGCCCAGGAGGTCTCAAAGAGTAAGAAGATCACTATTTCGATGATTATCAAATTTATCATACAGAGGAATTTCAAATGGAGGATGATCCCACCTTAATTGAAGAAGCCATGAGAAGCGAAAATTCTTCAAAATGGCTTGAGGCCATGAAAGAGGAAATGAGGTCCATGAAGGCTAATAAAGTCTAGGACTTGGAAATTATTCCTAAAGGAGCCAAAACAGAGGGTCGTAAATGGGTCTACAAGACAAAGCTTGACTCCCAAGGAATGTAGAAAGATACAAAGCGACTTGTGGCAAAAGGCTTTACGCAAAGAGAAGGGATTGATTACAATGAGACCTTTCTCCGGTCTCGTGTAAAGATTCCTTCAGAATCATAATGGTATTAGTTGCACATTATGATTTAGAGTTACATCAAATGGATGTAAAGACGGCATTTCTTAATGGGGATTTGGAGGAAAATGTTTACATGGCACAACCGAAAGGTTTTGTCGTGGAAGGAAATGAAAGAATGGGATGCCGCCTAAAGAAATCGATTTATGGGTTAAAACAAGCTTCAAGACAGTGGTATTTGAAGTTTGATAGTACAGTAAGAAAGTTTGGATTTAAAGAAAATGTAGAGGACAACTGTGTTTATGCAAAGTTTAAAGATGGGAAGTTTATCTTCCTAATCCTGTATGTGGATGATATCCTACTAGCTAGTAGTGATGTTAGTCTGCTACTGGAGACAAAGAAGTTTTTGTCCTCAAACTTTGATATGAAAGATCTTGGTGAAGCTTCGTTCGTTCTAGGGATCGAAATTCACCGGGATAGAAACAAGGGGACATTGGGACTGTCACAAAAGGCATACATAGAGAAAGTCTTAAAGAAATTTGGTATGCATAAATGTAGTCCTTCACCTGCACCTATAGTCAAGGGCGACAGATATGGAGATTTTCAATGCCCTAGGAACCAGTATGAGATCGATCAAATGAAAGCGGTTCCATATGCTTCAGCTGTCGGAAGCTTACTGTATGCTCAAGTATGCACACGCCCTGACTTATCATTTGTTACCGGGTTACTTGGCGATTCGAGCAATCACGGAATAGAACATTGGAAATTGATAAAGAAAGTCTTGCGTTATTTGCAAGGAACAAAAGGCCTCATGATGACATACGAAAGATCGATTACTCCATATAGTGGGGTATACAGATTCTGATTTTGCGGGAGATGATAGAAAGTCTACATCCGGATATGTATTCACTCGCGGAGGAGCTATATCGTGAAAAGCTCAAAGCAAACCGTCACTACATCGTCCACAATGTATGCCGAGTTTGTAGCATGTTATGAGGCTACAGGCGGTGTGAACGGCTTAAGAAGTTCATACCGGTTTAAAAGTGGTTGACGACATCAATAGACCACTTAAGTTGTCTGCGATAATGAACCCATGAGAATGTATGCCCACAACAATAAGTCAAGTGGTGTCGCCAAACACATTGACATAAAGTATTATGTTGTGAAAGACAAAGTTCGGGATCAAATTATAAGTCTTGAGCATATAAGTACCATAAAGATGTTAGCGGATCCGCTTACTAAAGGCTTACCACCCAATGTGTTCAGAGAACATATAGCCAGCATGGGTTTAAGGGAAAGCCTATGATTCCTAGACTAAAAGATGGCCCAAAAGATTAAAGTAACTATTTGAGCAGAGAGTGTATTGTAGTCATTGAATCTATCGGCGATTGACCGTGACGATGAGACATGTTCTATGCACTAACTGTGATGGAATGTGTAAAGGCAAAAGTAATTAAAGATAAAGTATAGATTGAGATCAAGAGGAGAATGTTAGAATAATCTCGGGGCATTTGGCCCAACGCCAAATGCCCCCTCTCTTGACCGCCTCGATCGGGCGCCCACCAATAGGTCAGGGCCCTCGTCGCCGACGCCATATAAAAGCAGAGGTGGGGCGGTGGCACACACGACGAGGTTGACCGTGCCCGCCACACCTCACCTACAAACCCTAGACCCGATCTAAGAGGGGCGCCCAATGACGGGAAGCTCCACCGCCGCCACCGCCGCCTCGGGATACGCCGCCGGAGATCCTCTCCACCGACCGTCACGCCTCTAGCGCAGATCACCGCCATGGCCAACCCTCCTCTACATCGGACGGTCTGTACCTCTACTCCCTCTCTCTCTCTCTCTCGGTTTCTCTCATGAACACCAAAAGAAAAGAACAGCAAAGAAAGAAACGATCCCAACAACAGTCACTTAAACAGCTGCAAGAAGCAGGGATGCAAAGAAGCAGAAGGAAGCAGTAGAAGAAGCATCACCTCTGGGCCTGTTTTGGCTGAAATTTTTGAATTTTGATTGTTTACGGTACAGATTACGGAGAGACAGATATTCACTTGCGATTTTGGCTGGTACAAATGTTGGGCTTTTAACGTGTAGATCGTTTAACTTGTAGACCCTGTCTTGAGAAAATATTCCGTTTGAAAGTTAGATACTGTAGCAAAAGCTAAAAGCTACTAGCTTCGGAGAAAAATAACAGGCCGAAGGATTGGAGAAGGAAAAGAGCAAGAAGGGGGAACGGCAGAGCGGCTCCCTGTGGTGCCTCACTTCCCTTGCCGTTGTAGCCCTGGCTTGTTCTAGTCTCAGTTTATTGTTCTTTCTTGGTGTCCTTCTGGGATGAGCGATGCTTGGGGACTTCGTATTTGAGTGGACATGCCTGTATGAGTATGGAAGACAGCATTTGCTGTCGATCCTGCGTCGAGGATGGTAACAATTGGCGTACTGAATTGATAAATTTTTACCAGAACATCTTATCTCTAGACTTGATATATATGCTTCGTCCTTAAGGCTAATTGTTCTATTTCTTTTGACTGCAAACTACTTTTTTAATTATAAACTATTAAGTTAATGAATTATGTAACGTTGCTGTAGGCATCAAATAAGTGTATAATGGTCTAGTGTTACATCTTTCAGCAACATCATGACACGAGTACTTTAGCTATTTTTGTATCGGTGCCTACGTTCTTTCTGAATTTATGACGGGAAGTGGTACTCCATTTTGCATTGAAAAAGTAATATGATACATGTTGGCATTCAGAAATAATTCAACTTGGTACAAAGCATTGTGTTTGTGCAGCAAACAAGTATTGACAATTTCACATTGCCTAGCAATCAGGACTCAGAAGAGAACTCAAGGCTTACTATACTAACATATCTGATCATGAAAATAAGTCCTTAAAGATGATAATCATTTGAACTGTTCATATAAATGTCACCGGAGCCAATTTTTTTAAAAAATTTGGACCCGAATATTCATTTTGCAAATCTAGTCCTCTTCGTACACCTGTCGAGCTCGGCAGACACCTACCAAGTTAGGAGAGCTCGACAGGCCGCCTGTTGTGTCCCCTATGCTCGGTGTGTGCTGGCCGCCACTGTGCGGTGAATATTAGTATTTAATTAGCGTTAAGTGCATTTAATTAGTACTAGTCATAATTAATTAGTATAAATTATATTTAATTAGTGCTAATGAAAGAACTAAATTAATCGTATTTTATTTAATGCTAATTGTATTTAATTAGTACTAATCACAATTAACTAAAGCTAACGATGAGATTAATTAAGTGCTAATCATGTGCATGGTTGCTGTGCTTAATTACATAGCATTATCCATAAGATTCAATCATACAAGCCATGTTACTTTGGCCATTATAAAGCCTCCTAATTATTACATTTAATTTTATTGTCCTAAGGCTTCCGGTGTTAAACCTATAGTTGCCTTGTAACATCTAGGAAATGTCGGTATTGGTAATAATAATGTACTTTAAAAATATTGGAATCATTGGCAATTTAATATATGCATTCACTTGCCTCTGAATATTCAGCTACTAGCTTTGTAACAAGTAAGTACTAACCAACATAACGGTTGAACAAATCTTTGTACTAGGATAAGGTAGTCTACCTCATTGACTAGCTGTATGCACTTTGACCATCGTGACTAGTGTTAACAAAAACCTCTTCTACTTGCTGATCTGTTCTAACAAGTTACAATCTATATCAGTTTAGCTCTAGTTCTTGCTCTATTATGGGAGCGTTTGTATTGACTTTTGGTGATGGCTTTTGGCTGAAAATAAATAGTAATAGCTGAAAGAAGTTGCTTTTAGAAGGAGAGGCAAGCGGTGAAAAAAGTGAGGGAGAGATACGTGGGCATGACGGGAGCAAGAGGAGTGGGGTGCGTGATGCACCTGTGACCCCTATCTTATCCCTAGAGCGAGACGGTAGTGAGAAGAGTAAATCTTGAATTTTATCCTGCGAAAGACTTTCAATTTTATGCGAATAAAATATCAGTGCTCACATATACTTTCAAAAACCACAGTAGTGAATCACCAATATTAGAAGTGAATTCTTAAACGAAATATTGGAAGTACAGATATGAACTGTGATTTCCTCAGAGTAGTGCTCTTTTATTCAATCATTATAAAATACTTTCAAATCTAATTAAAAAAAATCATTGTGCAAGCTGCGATGTGAAATGTTTACATACATGCTTAATTAACACTGATGTGATTAGTGCTAATTAACTATAATTAGTATTAATTAAATATGATTAGCACTAATTAAATCACTAAATAAAATATGATTAATTTAGTGCTTTACCTAGCACTAATTAAATAAAGCACTAAATAAAATACTATTAATTTAATGCTTTAACTAGCACTAGTTAAATACGATTTTATACTAATTAATTACGATTAGCACTACTTAAATACTAATATTTGGCTGCACAATGTCGGCCGGCACATACAGAGCATGGGGGTCGACAGGCGGCCTGCCGAGCTACTGTAGCTCGTTAGGTCGCCTGTCGAGCTCCTCTATCTCGGTAGGTTTACAGAGGGACTAGATTTGCAAAAACGAACATTTGAAGGTTAAATTTGAAAAAAATGGCTACAATGATATTTATGTGAACAGCTCTCATTTGAGTATAGGCCCTCTACGACCAGATTATTTCTAGCATTTGAACCATGGACCTCAACATAAAATCCTATGTAACTTCTGGTCAGCACTGAATTGTGGCCTTGTGGGGCTTGTAGAATAAAAGGCACCTTTACAAGCAATATCTTGACACATTAAACCTGAATTCAGTATTGAGTAGCATGTCTTAATCAAACCGCTTCAGACATGAGAGTTCAGAATATGCTTTCACTACAGCGTGCAAAGCATATACATAGCACCGACTCTTTTGCACATAAGGCGTGAAAAAGTTAATAATGCACCGTGGCTCATGTTTACATTGCACTGATCTAAATATCACAACTTGAAAACCGACGTCTATCAGGCCAGCTATGCCTATGAGAAGTCTCAATCACAAAAATGGTACAAAGAGAAATGCAAGTAAATGTGGCCATGGACAGCCAGATCATGTACGTAAATGGGCCTATCCAGGTCCTAGTTTACACCTCGCAGCTTTTCTGGAGTGGCGAAGGGCCCATTTAATTTCCTCTCATAATTCAGTACTCTTCCTTGCATTAACAAGCCTCCAAATTGAACTAACAAACTGCTCCAACGCACACATGTAGTACAGAAATTGATGGCATGTGTATGTGCATACACAGCATCTTGAGTTCATCTCTGCTATCTAATACCTTTAGTTATTTTAATTATATGCAGTTAAGATTGCTTTTAGAGGCTGAAATTTTGGTTTAGACGAGCAAAGCATCAAAATCCATCCTGGTGTGAGATTGCACCCTTGGTCGTGTATCCCATCAATAAATTCCTGGCTCGCAAGCATCCCTCGATCCAAACTCTCGCCAAGTTAAACCCTATAAATGAAACTCTGTCCTCATTTACGCAAGTCCCCATCACTTGCTCTGTCTTGTGCCAGCTCTGAGTCTGGAAGAAATGGCCGTCAGCTGCATCCTGGCGCCCAGAGTGGCAGCTGCAGCACTAGCAATGGTGTTCTTGCTACTTCTGGAAATAATCGGCGTCTCCCATGGCCAGCTCCAGGTGGGGTTCTACTCCGACTCCTGCCCCGACGCCGAGGACATGGTCACCGCCGCCGTCCAGGACGCCGCAGCCTCCGACCCCACCATCCTCCCCGCCCTCGTACGCCTCCAGTTCCACGACTGCTTCGTCAGGGTACGTATACTCTGGTACTTAGTCGCGTCAAAGCCAGGGTAGTGCTTGATGTGCTTGTTCTCCGGCGACGTCGGCACGTCGCGTCGCGCGGCGATGCATGCAGGGATGCGACGCGTCGGTGCTGATCACGAGAGCGAGCAACGACGCGGAGGTGAACAACAATAAGCATCAGGGCCTTCGCGGTCAGGGCGTCGTCGACGCCGCCAAGGCGGAGCTCGAGGAGCAGTGCCCCGGCGTCGTTTCCTGCGCCGACATCATCGCGCTCGCGGCCCGCGACGCCATCGCCATGGTACTCAAGATAGATATACACACGTTGTACAGAGAGGCGCGCGTCCTTGCACGTTTGTTGCAGCCTTGCAGGTGATGCGACTGACGCAATGCTTTTTTTTTTGACGCATGCATGTCAGACGAACGGGCCGTCGTTCGACGTGCCGACGGGGCGGCGCGACGGGCTGGCGTCGAACCTCCGCGACGCCGACGTGCTGCCGGACGTGAGCGACTCCATCGAGGTGCTCCGCTCCAAGTTGGCGGCGAGCGGCCTCGACGACCGCGACCTCGTCCTCCTCACAGGTACGTAGTTGGATATTTGTCACACACTGACACGACGGCGTGCATGGCTTCATCCATGGAATGCAACTGCAGCGGCGCACACCATCGGCACGACGGCGTGCTTCTTCGTGAAGGACCGGCTGTACAGCTACCCGCTGCCGGGCGGCGGCGCTGGGTCGGATCCGTCTATCCCGGCGGCCTTCCTGGCGGAGCTCAAGGCCCGGTGCGCGCCCGGCGACTTCAACACGCGCGTGCCGCTGGACCGCGGCAGCGAGGGCGACTTCGACGATTCCATCCTCCGCAACATCCGGTCGGGCCTCGCCGTCATCGCCTCAGACGCCGCACTCGACGGCAGCAACGCCACCCGCGCGCTCGTCGGCGCGTACCTCGGCTCCGCAGCTTCCAGCTTCGAGCAGGACTTCGTGCACGCCATGGTGAAGATGGGCAGCATCGGCGCCATCACCGGCGACGCCGGCGAGATCAGGGACGTGTGCTCGGCGTTCAATACAAACTGATCGACCAATGACATGTCATGACAATTCACAAATCCCTGTACATTTATTGGGAATGAGTGAATTAATTCAGAAATGAAATACTGAGGAATATACTTTTTCCCCCTTTCCTTGTATTGCATATTGTTTTTTGTCTGGAATGGACAATAAATTTTAAGAGTTCACTTAGAAATTGACCGGAAATTTTGGTGGAATTAAGCTTGCATTTTTGTTGGATCATCGGGTTGTTCACTACCTTTTCCGTTTTTTTTATTTGGCTTCCTAGTATCTATACCATACCACCATAGTTTTAAAACTATCTAAATTAGCCGTGCAAAAATTACATCATTAGATTTGTCGTTGAAATACTATCATAATATTATAATTTTATAAGTACATTTAAGTATAATGTCATAAAAATTAACTATCAAAATTGTATCTCGATAACAGTGAAAAATCAAACACAAGTAAAAATGAACGGAGAGAATAGTTGTTTCGTAGCGAGGAGAACATGCAGCATTGAGCAATGCAAGTACTCTGAATTAAGTAGTAGTGCGTCGATTTGGGCTGTCTCTGCCTGGTGCGGATTTATCCATATGAGGTATATTACGTACGTAGGCAAGTGCTACTAGTTAATTCCGGTTGTTGAGCTGCAATGCAATCCAACGTCCGGATTTATCAAGAGACCAACGACCATACCGTGCGGTAGTAACTGCTGGCAAGATCAGTGAACAGAGCAAACGGCGGTGAGTCAGTGCGTCTACTGTAGATACTAGTTGATCGTCAAAAGTTATATTTTGCGGACCATGCCAATGCCAACGTCCGAAACAACAATTATCTAGATTAACAGCACGATTCGAACTAGCAACCTGCAACTAACAGCTAGCTGTTATTTCTTGCCGATTTATCTCATTTATCGAAGTTATATCTTGCTGCTCTGGCAACCTTCAATGAAGAGCACAATTCGAACTAGCAAAGTGCTAGCAGTACGGTACGTGCGTGACATTCATTCCTCTGGTCGAGGTATCTCTACATTGGATGGCAGCCGTAGGACGGTCGAACCTATGCCTTTCCTCAGGTCGAGGTATCTCTACATGGCGTCCTCGATCAGCGGCCGATTCGACAATGGCAGTTCTTTTTAACTTATGATTAGTTTATAGTTTTTTAAAATAAATAAATAGAATGATTTTTTGTTATATTTTAAAATGATTTATCGGAACAATTTTTTAAAACGATTTATTGGTATTCACTTTATTTATATAAATGATCATATTAAGAGAAAAAATATTAATTATAATTATAAATTTTCAGTCGCGGCCAAAAAAGAATATACTGTACAAGTGGTGTACAAAATAGAGAGAAAGAGAGAGATTAATAAATCCAAAAAGAAGCTAACTCTTCTTGATGGGAAGCTTAATAACAAGTATGAAATTAAAAAAGATGACGACGAAGAGGAGGAGGAGGAGAAGAGGTGAAAATCATAAAATTAAATAAGAGTTAATCAATCAATCAATCAAAGAAAGAAAGAAAGTAAAATGATATATGTAAATATAAAATTAAAGAAGAAGAGGAGGAGGAGGAGGGATAATGAAAATCATAAAATTAAAGAAGAGATAATTAATCAAAGGAAAAAAGAAGAAAGAAAGTGAAATATATATGAACCTTCTTGAGTTCAGAGATGATGGTGGAGAGCTCGATGAACCTCTGGTTGATCTTCTCCCTCCGCCGCCGTTCCGCGATGATGTGGTCCTGCACGTGCCCCGAAGGCACTGTCGCCACCGAGCCCCCATCATGAAAATGATAAGAACATTGGATAGAGTGTAGAAAAAGATGCCGTCTTTTGTTTCTATTGTCTTGTGATTTAAATTAGCTTAATTCTGGTATATTTCATATGATCTAAATTTTCATTGTCAAATTTTCTATTATATCATTAATTTTGATATGTTTTATACATAGATGACTTATTACTACTCCACACTCATGGCGCTTTGTATTATCGAGATACCTACTTTCTATTTCTCTATTTTTCATTGTTTGTCTCCATCCAATTTATAATTTCTATATAAATTTAAAATTTTATAGGAGTAAAAAACTAATTTTGTATCAATTTAATTTAGATCTATAAACAAATCAATCACTTTTAATTTTATTCCTGAATTCGTCGCTGCCCCCACCCGATAGTGTGCACGCACACCAATGGGCGCACGAGATAGATGGCCTCATGCGGAAAGCAGAGGCGCCTCGATCGGGTCGAGGCTTGGAGCACGGGGTTGTTCGACAGAGAGTGCGACAGAGAATGGCGACGGCGGCGCCATCACGGGATGACATGCAGGTTGAGCTTGTTTCGCAGCGCGACAAAATGGCGACACGGGTAAAGGGCTAAAGTGCTAAAGGGCTCATCAGGCAGTAGAGATGTACAAAGGCCAACGGGCTTCGTGATGCAATCAGAAAGGACTAGGCGCTACCGCCGGAGGAGTTTCAATACACAGGGCCGGACTGGCTTTTGACCAGGACATCTTTACGGCTAGGCACACCTATATATGTTTAGTAATTCCTATAATTGTTTTGGTAATAATAAGGTAACTATGTTACTTAAGTTGTCTAGTTTTGTTATAAGAACAAAGGTGCTGTCAATTTATGGTTGTAGGAATGCTAATTGTTTATAAGGATTAAAGAATTGTTTATAAGGATTAAAGAGAGAAGATGTCATCCAATGGGAGGTGTGCGAGGAAGGACACCACAAGGAAAAATGATAACCACACGAAAGAAAGATGTGGGAACTCCTTTGATTAACCAGGAATCTCGTAATCCCACAACTATCCATGTCCCACTGGGCCTTTTAGCCCAACAAGCCGGATGGACTTTGATATGCAGTTGTGTACTGTGCTAGGGGCATACACGGCATACACGTCTTTGTTCATGTTCCACTGGGCCTTTTAGCCCAACAAACCGGATGGGTTTAGGTGGGGCCCGTCCCTACCACAGGAGTCTCTCATAGTAAAAGGCTTCCCACAGGACGGAACCATGTCGTCGATCCTTTTGGCCCCCTCCGTCCCCTCGGCCTGTGGTGCAATTGGCCCCTGGGCTGGGTGAAGTTTGACCATAGTCATTTGCCCATTCTGTGTAGTAGGGCACACGCCGGCGCATGATTAGCGCGTCGCGCATTTTGTTTCCTACCAGTTGCGTTCCCGAGGTGCGGTTGAAAAGAACGATAGGCTTTAAAGCCGTCATGCTCATCGAGTCACTGCCCTGCGCGCTCCGTCTTCCTGTTCCTCTTGCCACGATGCCTATTCGCTATCGCTCCATCGCGTGTTGTTCTTCTATACGCCGATAAGTGCCGTTGGGCACTTTTCTTACACCTCCCTTCTGCGTCGACGCCGTTCGCTCTGCCGTCCCGTGGACAGCCCGGTCGCAAGCGCATCCTCTGCTGCCACCGACCGCTCCGTCTGAATGGGTCACGACGATGAGCGTTCTCGTCGGTCCACCACCGACGCTTTGTTGAGCCGCGACGGCACTTTTAGTGTGCATACTTTTTGGTGTCTAAAGTCATAAAAAATATGAAGAGTTCCACAATGTAGAATGAATTTCACTGGGATAAGATTGAGCTTAATTGTTCATTTGTGTATTTATTTATTTATGGATGGATAATTATTTATTTTATTTCTGTTAATTGATTTGTGAAATGGATGTTCTTGTTTTTGAAATAAATGAATATGAATTGGATATATATATATATATATATATATATATATATATATACACACACACACTATGTTGAAGATGCTTGTTTCAGAGAGCATGGCTAACATTTCTTGAGGCTAGTCAACAAACAGAACTAGATTTAGTAACAGAAAATAATATCACAGACGGTTATTAACTTGTAACCGTCTGTGATAGTCGACTATCACAGATGATTTTTAGTACAAACCGTTTGTGATATATGGATTATTACAAATGGTTTGTATTTGAAACCGTCTGTAATATTAATATATCACAGATGGTTTATAGTTAAAATCGTCTGTGATATGTGGATTATCACAAATGGTTTATATTTGAAACTGTTTATGTTATTAATATATCACAAATGATTTTTAGTAAAAACTATCTGTGATAAACCATATATCACAGACGATTACTATCACAAACAATTTTTACTAAAAACCATCTGTGATAGTCTGCTTCACAAATGATTCGAAAGCCATCTGTGATGACTTCATATTATTACTGACCCATAAGCTCAGTCGACTCACGAAACCATCTGTAATGTCGTTTTTGAACCGTCTGTGATGAGTTTTTGTGCAGTAGTGTTGGAGAGTTCTCTCCTTTATTGTTCTTGCAATTTCTTCAAGATTGCTTGGATTGATAGGTCATGGTCAACCTCTCCGTGTGCTTGCCTCTATGTTGGTTGTGTGGATTGGATCAATGTGAGGGTTGTGGTGCAATTGCTGTTGTTGTGGTCGGTGCTCGACGCAAGGCTGCCTCATCTTCGTATCGTATTGCTATCTTCGAGTTGTCAGCTATGTTCATGTGATCGTCGTCATTGCAAGATCGGGCCACTTGGTATTAGCTGTTGCTGTTGCTGGATCGTGTGCCGGTGGAATCGAAGGCATATATTCTCCTGGTTTTGTGGCGCGCTTGGCATCGTAGCTCGGGACCGCCAGGGCAGTGTGTTCCTTAGGGCCTGGAGGTTCTTCAAGACCTGTGGAGATGCCGAGGAAGCGGACGTGCTAACGTGCAAGGAAGCCGTGCAGCTCGCTTCGGATGGATCCGCCTGCCTATAATACTTTAATCCAAAGTTGTCAATACCACTCCGTTTCGATCGGTATGAATCAGTATATACCATACCAGCCCCTAAATCGATACAAAGTACTTTTATATTCCGTATCAGTCCAAATACCGATCAATACCGGCTATACCGATTTTAATACCGATCAATACCGGTCGGTACCAGTGAAATTGATAATATCATCTATTGAATTATATGTTATATTTGATATTACTGCTATGTATTTAGAATAATATTATTGAAATAATATTTGGTGTGTATATAATCAAACAAATATATACTTATAAATATATATACTCGTATTATTATATTAAATCCAAACCTGTATGCTGGTATGAATTGATACCGAAATGTACCATTCTAAGAACCAAATCGGTATGACCACCCGAACGGTATTAACAAGTATGCTTTAATCTGATTGCAGCTCGGCAATCTACCGTCTGCAGTCGGCTTTGGAGGACAGGTCAAGAAACGGTGCTAATTTTCGAGAGAACAAGGCGATGTTGCAGCTATTGCCAGATTTTCGCGTGCAAAAGGTTAGGAAAGAGTGTAATAGGGTAGCTCATGAACTTGCACATGTAGCTAAGAGGAGTGTTCATTGTGCTGTGTGGCGAGAGTCAGCTCTTGATTGTGTTAGGCAGCAGCTACTCAAACGATTTCAATAACTTCCTACCCTAATTGATAAAGCTGTATCTTTCCTCGCAAAACAAAATGGTGACACGGGCTTGTGCTCGCGATGCGTGCCTCTATTTTCTTTTTTTAGATTACACTGGAGTACAACACTCACATTTTCGCACATCACACTCATACCATATATCACATACACATATATATACATTCTATTAAAACATACGATAAAACTTAATCGTATATCGATAGATAAATCCTATATTTAGATGCTACCTTACGAAACATGAATACATTCTTTCTCATTAAACGAACACATGTATAAGAAACGAGACATCCTGACTGAACAGGGATCGAACCAGGAGGGATAGCTCGCACGACAGCGAAGCCCTTGTTTTCTGGTTTCAAACACACCGTATGGACTGATGGGCCGGTAGGGTTTGGGCCAGCCCACTTAATTGGGAATGCACGTGCGGTGTTCTGGGCTGCATCCAGCTGGAGGGACTGGTTTCACTGGGGCCAACTCGCGGGCGGCAAGCACCCTCCCTGTTAGGCCGCTACCGCCCACCGCGTGGGTCTTGGGACGGCCCATTTTGCGTGCTCAAGCTGTTTTGCTTGAACGTAGGCTATTTTATTGTTCGCCCCCTCTCCACTGTTCATGAGACGGCCGGCACGAAACAGTTTCTCTTTTTTTTCCCTTTTATATTTCTTCCTTTTCTTTGGATTTTACTTGGGAATTTACCATAAAAAATGTTAATATTCCACAACTAATACTTTTAATATAGCAGTTTGTTGTGCCATAGTCTTTAAATCGTTTTATAGGAAAGTAGACAGTTAGGGAGATGAAATGGGATGATATCTGTAAGACCATATAGTACCAGCCTCGTAAGAGTAATGTAACATCCTAAATTTTGAATGTTTGAAATCGCGAAGAATTTAAAACTTTTGTTTGCATCTTGATAATATTTGAAGCTTTGTCAATATCTTATTTGGACTTTTCTGAGCTTTGTGCTACACCAAAATCATAACTGGAAAGAAATCTCAAATGCAAATAAGAATTATGACGGTAAAAGATACAAAATAATTTAAATGGGGTTTAACCTCTGAAAACTTAAATTCAATTAAATCTATTACATCAAAGTCTAATCTAAACACTAGAGAAAAGAAAATAGCTAAATCAGGAATTCGTTCTAGGATCACTCAGCTATCGTACAAAACTCAACGAAGGAAAGTATAACTTAACAATTTAAATAATGAGGGGCGAGTTCAAACTTTGAGAACTTAATTCAAAATTAATCTATCGAATCAAAACATGGTTTGTAAATTAGTTAAAGGGAAATGGTCAGATTAAAAGTGCAACTCAAGTATATATATATATATATATATATATATATATATATATATATATATATATATATATATATATACACACACACACCTAAGTTATACGCCAAAAATTCAAGACTATTCTCCTCCTTTTTCCCTCCTGCCGTTGGGTCCCAGCCTCTCTCTCCCTTCCTCTTCCCTCTGCAAGACGGGCCCCCCGCCTTGACCTTCTTCTCCCTCCTTTCTTTCTTCTTTTCTTTCCCGTGCGCACCGCGTCGTCCTCCTCCGCACGCCTGCTCAGCTGGCCCCGCCCCTCACTGTACCTCCGTCACCTCTGCGTCACACACGTCGCTTCCACCCACGCCGCCGCCCCATCGAAGCACTGCGCCTGCGTCATCATCTGGGCGCCATTAATCCCCCGTCTCTTCCGCCTCGTAGCCCATGCTGAAGACGGAACCGCAGCTCCGGCCGCCCACAAGACGCGCGTCGGTCCGCCTGCACCATGGCACGCCTTGCGCCACGCCGCCCACGCCAGCTTGCATCACCGTCTGGCCGCTCGTCCCGTTGTCCCCACTGTTGCCATGTCGCCGCCGAGCTCAGCTCCACCCGCCCGCCTGCCGCCGCTCCTTTTCCCGTCTATAAAAACCCCGCCGAAGCTCCCAATCGCACCGCAACACTTCACTCTCCCTCCCTTTGTGAGCAATCGACCTACCGTGCTCTTCCTGCTCGCCGGCGCCCCTTCTTCCCCACGGTCGGCCGACGAGCGCACGTCGATTGAGGCCACGCCGGTTCAACTCCTCTCTCCCTGAGCTTCCTAGGGGCAAGGCGAAGACGAACCCATCCTCCGCCGGGCTTCCTCATGCTTGTACACCGTCGACGCTGAGTTCCTTCCCAGGTCGCCGCCGCCGCACGTCGTTGGCCCACCTCGGCGCTCCTCGGCCCTCGCCAGCACTTCCTTCTGCTTCCACTCGGCGCCGATGTTCCATTTTGGCCACCGATGATGCCTCTCCGGCCGCCCCTCGCTGGCAACACTGCCGCCCGTACGCCGCCCCGAGCTCCTCTGTTCTGGACATTGGGAACCTCGGCTCTTCTACATTTCCTTCCCCTGGTAAGCCGAGAAACACCACGCGCCCGACTGGCTACCAAAGCGTGCGCTTACCGCAGTGACCCGAGTTCAAGTTCCCCAGGCCGCAACATTTAGAATATTTTTGTTTTTATTTTCTTGTTTTGTTGCTAGCTTATTGCAGCTAAGAAAAATCAAGAAAAATCTGAGATTAAGCCATAAATGATACTAAAATTAATTAGGATATAAATGAGCTTATTAAATATTTCATCATGGATTAATCATCCTATGTTAGTAACTAATGTGCCTTGATTAATTGTTTTAAATCTACTTTTAATTAAGAGGCATGAGTAAAAGGTGGTTTTGCTTAATGTCCAAATTTAATAAGGATCCTAATTAAATAGACAGCCAAGTTAAAGTGAAGAGAAATAAATTTGATATTATAAAAGCAAGGCTTTAAATTAAAGATTACTACTAATCATAACTAAAACATGTGCCCTACAATTTAACATGCCACAATTAATCTCAGTGGTAGATTTAATTAAATAGCAATATTGTGATATGGCTGTGTATAGCCAGATCGGCCCTAGGTAAATAGAAATTCAATTAAGATAAAATTTTGCCCGATGCTAAGAAAAGGATAAAACATCGATCCTACAATTGGTATTAGAGCTCTATTTGCTTTTTTTCTAGATCTTAACCGATCTTGAGCATGGTGAGTAGTATGAGGACTTGTGAGCAATTTTTTTATTTCTTGTCAGGATTCCTTTGCTGATGATGTTCGCTGTGACGAGTGGCTTGAGCTTAAGTTAGAAATGAAGGCAACAAAGCAACAAATCCTTTGCAAAGTTTGTGGTGGATTCTTTGCTATCAATTGTCCTAGTTTTAGGGATAAGAAACTTCTGGACTCTAAGGAGGAGATGGAGATCCATGGACATTGTGTAGTAGCGATTGAGGATGATCATGGTGAGCCAACCGAGGACGATCGTCTACTCATGTTACGTAAATTGAGCAAGGAGAAAAAAAATCATTGAGAGCTCATTGAATCTAGCAACCAAAATGCTTATGCTTAAGGAGAAAGTAGGAAGGCTAGAAAAAGACAATAGAGATTTGTCTCATGAAATTGCTAGGTTGAAATATCCTTTGCCATGTGAATCATGTGAGTTTTTGCTCAAGGATATGAATAATATGAATAAATATTTTGCATGCTTAAAATCTAAAAATGAATAATTGAAATTGAGGGTTTTTATGCCATGTGACTTTTGTATTTTCATACATTATGACCTTGATAGTGCTAAGGTAGAAATAGGCAATCTTAGGTCATTGGCTAGGAATTTATGTAATTTTTGTAAAATCATGCATGCTGAAAACAAAAATATGAAATTGGCTCATTCTACTTATGTGAAACAATTAAAAAAAATTCTAAAACTAACAATGAAAAATTAAAATTGAGTCTTTCCACTTATCTTAAGCAATTAGAGAATGTTAATCAGGATTGAAATTGTTGAGATTAGAGCTAGCCCTTATATCATGTGCTTAGAGAATAAAAAATTGCTTATGGATGATTTACTTTCTTGCAAGAATTATGCTAGTTTAAAATTTGAAATTGATGCTTTGAATTCCAAGCTTACTAAGAATGCATCATTGTCATTTTTAAAATCTTGCATTTCTTTAAGAGATGTAATTTTGTCTTTAAAGAAAGTGTGCAATGATATGAGCGCCAAGTCTTGAGATTCTTTTGGTTCTTCTTGTGTTGTCTAAAGGATTTCTAATAACAATGGTGCTTCTTCCTCCCGTCGTGCTACATCTTCCAAGAAGAAGTACTATTACACCATTTGTAAGAAAGATGGACACACATTTGAGTTTTGCTTCCACCATCTCAAACACGAGCGTCGAGTGCATCATCAAGCTTCTAGGGACACAGATTGCCCATCTCATAGCATGCGTGCACCTAGTACCGGCACAAGCATTAGAAGTGGTGGTGGCTTTTATTGTTTGTCTTAAGGGACTTCTCCTTTGAGGATGAGTTGTATTTTGTTCTCTAGGACTGTGTCTACCTCTAGACCTTTGAACTATTGCTTATTTTGTGAGAAAGATAGACTTCTTGTGGAATTTTGCTTTAGGAGAGCCAAACACATGTGTTGATCCCGTGATTTTAAGTCTCCAATGTTCATAGTTTTTCTCAAGACATGAATATTAAAGAGCCTATCCCAATGACTCATTTTGTTGACGACTTCTTTAATCCACCTTCTAGTGGCTTTGGACGGTGTCATGGACTTGATTTTCATGGTGTTAGACAATGTGGTGGTCTTGGATTTATTGATGATGAATAATTGATTTTTGGGTTGCATGAAATTTGTGTTTGGGAAGTTTCGGTCAGTGCTCTTTTACAGAACTGGAATCGTCAGACTTTGACCATGTCCGACTTCGACCATGTCCGATTTCGATTACGGCAGACTTTGACCAAGTCTAGTTTTGATCATGACAGACTTCAACCATAGCATCTTGGGGTTTCACTGGTGTGCACCTACCAGGTCTCCCTGTTAATAGATGTCTAGACGTGTAAACTGAACTTACTAAAGACCTGACCAAATTTTGCTGCGCTGACATCCCCTTGTCAGCAGTAAACCAGGTCTCCCTATTAATTTGGGGTTCCATCTATCAGTGTCTAGAGGTGTAAACTGAACTTACTAAAGACCTGACCAAATTTTGCTACGGTGACATCTCCTTGTCAGCAGTAACCAGAAAAATCCAAACTATTCAACTAGGATATCCAGACTCATTCCATGCGCAAACTATTTATACTCACTGTTATTTAGCTAGAGTAGGTGTTTTCCACCCTTGCGTGGATGAGAACCGAATACAAGACCTCACGCTTGTGCACTCCTTTTCTCCACAACTCGGGACTCATTCTAGTCCTAAATTTAACTAGAAACAGAAGCGCAGCGACACGCCGCGCTAGCTACCGTGTGGACCGAAATAAAAGAGGCAAAAATTCGTGTGACGGTGTTTTTTTTAAAATTAAGGATGGATGCGTAATTTCGGAGGAACCGGAGGGTCTTTCCGCAAAAAAACAGGGACCAAGGGTTCCTAAAAAACCGAGGACCTGTACGTAAATAAATGAGGACTCGTGCGGAAATTCAGAGACCACGGGGGGCCATTCAGCAAAAAAACAGGGACCAAGGGCTCTTTTGTGAAAACCGAGGACCTGTACGTAAATAACCGAGGGTTCGTGCGTATTTTCGGGAACCGCGGGGGGCATCCCGCCAAAAAAATAGGGACCAAGGGTGCATTTGCAAAAACCGAGGACCTGTACGTAAAAAACCGAGGACCCATGCGCAATTTTGGAAACCGCGGGGGCCATCCTGCAAAATGGAGGGGTAAAAAAAATTAGGAGGGACCTTTTCGCGAGAATCAAGGATCTGTACGTAATTTTAAAAAAGCTCAGGGGTTTTTCGCAAAATGCCTCCCCCGACCGTACCAAAATCTCGCTGGGCACGCGTCGGCCGGGGGCTGGCGCGGGGCGCGCGCGGCGTGACGTGGACGCGCTGGTATGCCCGGAACCCCCGGGTGTAATAAGGGGATTATGCACGCAGAGCAGAGTAGGTGTATCGACAAATTGATCAGGTTCCAAATGTGAAATCCAGCCTCAAAATTCTATCTCCGTTTAATGCAATCAAGCCGTTCAAGCCGGCTGCATCTAGTTGAGGTGTCGGCGTTGGGGTTGACACGGACCCGCACTTTGCACGGCTACGGCTCTGACTTTTCCCCGTCCATCATTAACACATAATTCTGTGGGCTCCGCTCGGCTAGTAGTTCCGGCGGCACGCACATACGTACAGCACGTCCATGACACTGTTCCTCGCAGCCCAACACACACGGGATTGAGGTCCTCTGGCTCGGAGAACAGCGATCCGAGCTGTACTTTTTGCTACAGTACCTATCGTTATTCTTGCTATAGTATCTGAATCGATTTTAGCCTTCATTTTTTATCAGATGTCTAGGAAGTGAAGTCAATGATTTTGTTGGCTCTCGTATGAATAGATTGTACAGGTACGGGTCTGCTTATTTACATTTAGTTTGGTAGAACTAGTTATGTTGACTTGTTAAATCTGACTTATTTAATTCGATTTTGTTAGAACTGACCCGGGCAACCTCGACCACTTGACCACGAGTATTCGATTTTAGTTTGATCGAAGGACCAGAAAGGAATGTTCGACATGCTTTAGGTGGTTGCAACATGCGTCTCACGATCGATCATTTCTGAAGTCAATTTTTCCATCGGATGGTCACTGGTCACGAGTCAGGAGCCACGACGTACGTACTAAGCCCTTCGATCTCTACGTAAATTTCCAATTCCATAGTACTACAGTGGAGCTAGATGATCGTTTCCTTTCTCCACCCATTAAATTCCATGGCCAAATATTCAAAACCGATACCTACGAAAGTCAGGCTCAACCTGACCAAGTGAAGTGTACATGCATGTGCACTTTGGGACGCACGTATAATAAGCGAAGTCCAGTCCGGTTAAAAGTGAGCGCAACATTTCCAATTTCCGTGCGGCGTTCCAAGTTGTAACTCATTCAAGTCGTTCGCACGCATTCAGCTAGGTACGTACGCGCGAGCTGCTGCATGCTGCGATCGACGTCGGATCAGTTGATCGGCATGTATGATACGCCCGGCCGGTGGTTTTCGGGTTCCAAATATACCTGATTCGACGCGCTCGTACATGCCACCGACGCGTTTGTTTGTGGATCTCCGCCTCTTTTTTGGACTTGGCTTGTCGCGTCGAGCTGTCAAAGTTGTACCACTAGTGGGATAGTAGTAGTACTGTTTAGTGCAGTATTTTTCAGCTGTCAACTGAAAAATTAAGTCCGTTATTCAACGTTGATGCGCTATGATATCGAGCGATCAAAGTTGAGTTTTCCCTAATAACATCCTTGTATGCGGTTGACGTAGTCATCTTTTTTGTATTAGTGATATGCCTTAGAAGTAATTATATAGATAATTATATTATTTTTATGTTTATAAATGTTTGAATAAAATACTATTTTATCCCTTAAATAAATATCTTTTATATTGATAAACAAATATGCGATTTATTCGTGAAACTCTTTATTTATGTTTTAATGTTATTCTAAATTATCCCTGATCTTATATCATTATGTGGGACGATTATGATTTATAGATCAGCACATGTATTGATTGATGATCATGTTGCACGGATCATGGATATGAGATATCAAATCAATAATGTGGACTCATGTTAGAGAACATGATGTTGGATTGACTCATCATGAGACACTACGAGAATTGTTATATTCTTAAGTGTCATCAGTTGGTCTCATACATAGTGTATGTAGGATCCTTAAACCTGAGGTCATCATTGTTTCCTACATGTGTAACAGTTTGCTTAGGGGTTACCAAACACTACTCCGTAACTGGGTGGTAATAAAGGTAGCTTTCGGGTTTGCTATGAAACATGCAGAGGAATATGAGCGATCAAGATGGAATTTCCCCCTCCTATATAACAGGAGAGATATCTCTGGGCCCCTCGATGTGGTTGGATTAAGAAAGTGCATGGCCATGCCAATGTGGTTGAGGAGTCAATAACAACTGAGTAATCTACTACATGTTCGAGTGAAGGATCGAGCTATCATAGGATGGCATGTTTCTCGCCTTGAGTTCGATCTGGTATCATGAGGCAAAGGGATCGGTACATAAGCACTATATATGTTCGTCCGATATGATCTTTATGTGTGTTTGTGAGTCATTATGTCCTGCTAGGGACCGCTATTGACTTATGGGCTGGAAAGGAGTTTTCGGCCTATGGCCAAATACACATGAACCTACAGGGTCACACACTTAATGGGCTGGAATGATAAGGGGTCAGATGATAGTTTCCGAGTAGGATTCGATCTCTACTCATATCGGATATGGATACGATTGGAGGCTATATAAGGAGAGGTGCGGGGGCTGAGGGAGGTATCCCAAAACACACCCGTCGAAACCCTAGCCGGCACCTCTCGTATCCCCTGTCGTGCACACTGGTGCTAGCACATCGACGCACAGTGTTCCATCCCTGGACATGTGGACTTCGGTAGAGGCACCGCTGCGACTGCGGCGCTGATCGGGACGATCACAAGGAGGAGATGGTTGGACAGAGGACGTTCGACTACTACCGCAACACTGACGTGCACTTCGTTGAATCGGCTACTTCAACCCTACCTCCGCTGCACTGCGCGTCTAGTGGTAACGATATATGATCTCTTACTCGCATGGCTTCCTGGTTTATGTTATAGAAAAATTATAATCTGCGCTAGTGTAACCTACCCGTATCCCAACATCTTATGCCACAATAGAAAGACGTCTGCAATCTAATCTGGATCCTACAGAACTTCGGCAACACAACAGGACTGCAAACCAATCTATAAAAAAGTCGAGTGGTGCTGATTAGTTGCGAAGAGATTGACCTTCAAATCACACTGCAGGACCTACCAGTAGTGCATACAACCTTCCCGTTGCACTAAAAAGACTCCGTCGGATGGACTTCTAAGTACTAGAAGACAAGTATGCTAGCCACCTAGCTGGATGGCATGACAAATTACTTACCCTTGCAGGCAGGAAAATCCTCGCCAAATGAGTCTTAACGGCCCACTCCACCTACTTTCTTACGGCCATCAAAGCACCAAAATGCATGCTCAAATCCCTCAACAAGCGGACATGTCGATTCCCCTGGGCATGATCAGAACAAGTATCGGGTGGCAAATGTAAGGTTATTGGGATAAAGTCAACAGACCAACCCACCTGGGAGGAATCGGTCTCTTGGACCTATAGCACTTTGGTAGGGGCCCACAGACTCAGATGGCTATGTGTAACATCCTGATTTTCAGAGCCTTTTTGAAGCTTTTAAAATAAAATTCACCTTTTGGATTTTTTGGAATTAATTCAAGCTTAAATGGAATTTTTTATGAATTAAAAAGGATTAATGTTACTAAATAAAACTTTAACATCTGCTGGAAGTATTTTATTTGAGTTCCTTGTGCTTCAATGATTTTTTGGATTTATTTGCTATTTTCTAGAGCTCAAATGAATTTATAGGAATTTCTGAAAATAGAAAACCCTAAAAACCCTAAAAGCGTCTTGGGCCAAAACCCTAGAGTCCAGCCCACATCCGCTCGGCGCAGTCTGGCCTGCCAGCCACCTCATCCCGTCATTCACATGTCGGTCATCTGACCATTCACCGCTTTGGTCGTTCGATTGCCGCCATGCCACGTGTCGGCCATCGAGCCGCACTCATACTGTTTATCTTCTTCCTGGCGTTCTCATCATGCACGCATCGGAGTCTGCCTCGATGTCTGTGTCGATAACAATCTAGACTCGAGCGTCGTCTCCACCCTGGACTCGGCGTTCGCGCCCAACATGACCTCGACATCCACGCCTATAAAGCCCTGAGCCGCCTCCTCGTTTTCCTCGTCCCGCAGCCGCTGCACTCGCCATCCTCGTTGTGCACCACCGTCGTTCGAGTCGAGTTCGCCGGTGAGCCATCCGACATCGTCGCCTCCATCTTGTTCGCTTCGCCGTTGTCTTCGGTCAACTCTCCCTCATCACTGGTAAGTTTCCACCATCCGCCGCCCCTCTTTGGTTCGTCACCGTCGGCCGTGCTCCCCTCGGACTGTGAGCACGTCATGCCACTTCACCGCCATCCGCTTTCCGCACCGACATGTCACCTCGGTCCATGTGCCAACTGCGTCATCCCGCACCACGTTGGCCATGCCCCTTCAAATTCCCGTGAACGAAATCCACCATGCACCTTTACCCTGACACATGGGTCCCACATGCCATCAATCACTATTTCGCAGACCCATGAGCCGAGCTTCGTCCACGTTAGCCTTAGATGCCACATCAGCCACCACGTCATCTAAGCCATGCACAGTTCATTGTTCCATACACCGGGTCCATCGTAGACTAGCTATTCCATGCACCGAGTCTATAGCACAGTTGAATTTCTCAATTTTCAGCCCTTTTTATTTAGATGAGATCTTTCCAAGAGCCCATTATTCTCCATCCTAGCTCAGATTGACCTGATTTTTTTCCTAAATTCATCTAAAATTGAGCTCTACCTTTTGGTTCTTGTTTTGAAATTTCTGGAGTTTATTTCAGTTTTGTTTGAGTTCATTTTGTGCTTCGTTTTGTTTTCTCTCTTGTTAGATCACGCTTTCGAAGAAGCTGAAGCATGCTTTGAAGTTCAAGAGCCATTAATTGAGCAAGGCCAAGGCAAGTCGTGTCATTTTGATCATGTTAAACCTAGTTTTCAAATCTATTATGTATTATTTTGTTTTAAATTATCATGCATTGTTGTTTTATTATAAACCCTTGTATATGGTAACTGTTATCCAATTTGATTAATCACTCAATTTGAGTCTCCACCATCCGCTGCCCCTATCTGGTAAGTTGTTATTGACCGTGCTCCCCTCAGACCACATGCACGCTGCACCACTTCACCACTGTCCGCTTCCCGCACCGACGTGTTGCCTTGGTTCCTGTGCCAGCTTCGTCATCCCGCACCATGCCGGCCACGCCCCTTGAAATTCTTGTGAACCAAATCCACCATATGCCATTACCCTGACACATGGGTCCCACATGCCAGATGTCACTATTTCGTAGACCCATGAGTCGAGCCTCGTCATCACCGCCATTGCTTCGTCTACATCAGTCCTAGATGCCATGTCAACCGCCACATCATTTAAGCCATGCACAGTGCACTGTACCATACACCGGGTCCATCGTAGACTAGCTATTCCATGCACTGAGTCCATAGCATAGTTGAATTTCTCAATTTTCAGCCTTTTTTTCTTTAGATTAGTTCTTTTCAAGAGCCCGTTCTCCTCCGTCCTAGCCCAATTGACCCGATTCTTTTTCCTAAATTTATCTAAAATTGAGCTATACCTTTTGGTTCTAGTTTTGAAGTTTTGGAGTTTATTTGAATTTTGTTTGATTTCATTTTGTGCTTCGTTTTGTTTTCTCTCTCCTTAGATCACGCTTTCGAAGGAGCTGAAGCAAGGTTTGAAGATCAAGAGCCATTAATTAAGCAAGGCCAAGGCAAGTCATGTCCTTTGATCATGTTGAACCTTGTTTATAAATCTATTATGTATTATTTTGTTTAAAATTATTATGCGTTGCTATTTTATTATAAACCCTTGTATATGGTATCTATTGTCCAATTTGATTTATCACTCAATTGATAATTTGAATGCCATGATTCTATTATCACCATAGGATGTGTAATTACCTAGTGATGCAATATTAGTTGTCACATGGGTTGTACAATTAGTATGCTTACCGGTGCTTGTAGTACATTGGGTTATCATTACATGTGATCACACTACTACAAAAGAGGAGAAGGGCCTGTTCTTTTTGGCTGCGGCTTATGGCTTTTGGCTGAAATTTTTGAATTTTAGCTATTTACGGTACAGATTATGGAGAGATCGATAGTCACTTGCGATTTTGGCTGGTACAGATATTAAGCTTTTAACGCGTACTACATTTAACTTGTAGGCCTCATCTTGAGAAAATACTCCATTTAAAAGTTAGGTACTGTAGCAGCTGCGAGAAGCCAACCGGCTTCTTCACTGCCGAACACCCCCTAAACTGGACGCTTACATCATAGACGGTTCCTAGGAACCGTCTGCGCTATAAGTATTGCGGACGGTTTATACGAATAACCGTCTGTGGTATTTTCACAGACGGTTATTTATACGAACCGTCTATGATAATACAATACATCATAGACGGTTCTTGATAAGAACCGTCTATGATAATGGCATACATCATAGGCGGTTTTTTATTTAAACTGTCTGTGATACTTTGCAGATGGTTTGTATTAAAAACCATATTTGACAATGAAGCTATCACAGATGGTTTGTGTTAAAAACCATCTATAATATGTTTCCCGCGTCATAATCTCCCAAAATTTCATAATCTCCCACCTGAGTCTGAGTAGGATTCAGTTTTGAGACACTTTAAGTAAAACGGGCATAACTTTTGCATACGGTGTCCGTTTTCGACGTTCTTGTACTCATTCGAAAGCTAACGTCAAGCCCAATTAAAAAAACCGACCCGCTAGCGCTTGTCGCCCTCTAACATCCTCATAATCGGCCATCTTTATCCCCAAATTTGCATTTTAAGTTTCACTTTCTGTTTTTCCCAAAAGTTTTTATCTTCCCTTCGGAATTTAGGTTTCGCCACAACTGCAAAGTTGTAGATCTCGTCGAAACCTTTCAAATGAGTGTATGTAAGCTATATAAATTTTTGCTATTTTATCTTTTTAGACTAGCTATTTATATTGTACCGATATATTATCTTTGTGACGCCATTATCATCGGCTGTTTTTGTGATGAACCGTCTGTGGTATCTCCAGTTATCATAGATAGTTTTTATTATGAACCATTTGCAACATCTCTATCATAGATGGTTTGTAATCCGTACCGTCTGTGATGTCCCACCACGTCACCGATCCGCGGCATATCCCCTAGGATCCCGATCTCACCCGTCTATTCACTCCGCATCGAACGGCAGGCACCGTTATCCTCCCTACTCTCGCCCCTTATTAACCCTCTCTCCCTACTCGAAAAACTAATACCACTAGTACTACTCCAACTCGTTTTTGCGCGGCAAGGGTGGGAAGGGGTTCGACAAGGGCGACTAAAATTTCGCTTGAAGCAAGATGGAAAGGAAGAAGGCAATGGCAAATCTGTACTATTCTACGTCGCCGGCATAGAAGCTATTGATTTCGTTGCCTTTTTGTTTGTGCTACTTGAAAATTTTCCCGCACCACTTGTTTTAGATTGTAGTTTAATGAAGGATGTGTAAGTCTAGTTTGCATTAGCCTAAAGTTTCTTTTAGTGTAAGCATTTTTCTGAATTTGTAGCCGTGAAGCTTATCTTTGTAAAATTATAAGTGTCCCCTTGTATATGCAGTGCTATGGGTAACCTACTCGATATCTTGTGATGTTGTAATAGTGGATTCTAATCTTAATGGAAATAAAATGTGTTCCTGTATTTGCTTGTTTTCAAATGATATAGTTAACATTTCCTGTGGCTAGCCGAAAAATAGAAAAAAATTAGGTATAGAATGAACTACCCTGATCTAGCCCTGGTCACCTGTCATTGACTATAGTTGCCTCCAAGCATCCCTGCACATTCAAAGACCAATAAATCATTTGTAGGCATAGGTTATTTACAATTTGACCCACGTTAGTATAAACACGCAATATGCAACTCAATGCAACCATGAAAGGAGTTTCAAGATCAACCCATGATCAAATCTTCCAATTTTCCAAAATTTCAAAACCATTCAGACTCTAGCTGGTCTGACCGTGACCTTAGTGACTGGTCAGACTGCCCTGCTTACCTTGGTCATACTATGACCCTGGTTGATCATACTGCTTTGGCTTGACCTAAAAAAACACCTCATCTGGAAAATGTGTATCGCCAATTAAGCCCCGATCATACCATAGATGGTACTACCATCACCCTGACCGGTCATACCAACCTTCGGTCAGACCACCATCTAGGCCGGTCTGACCGGCCTTGCAGCGGTCAGACCACCATGGATACAGCGGCCAGACCGCCAGAGACTAGAAAATCCAGAATTTGCAGAACCTTTGGAAAACTCTAAAATCAACTTACCCCTTGATACTAATTGTTCATCATTACTTCACCATAACCTTTTCAAATGGTCTCTCAATTAAGTTACTACTTTCAGCATAGTCTTAACTCGAGCGCCAAACTCAAGCATCAAACATATCAAGAACCTAACCTAGCCATAGGTTCCTCCAACACAAAACTGGCCGGCTAGCTATGATTGTAGCTAGCCTCCTCTACTACTAAATATACTATATGTCGTTTTAGAACACATATAATTAAATGTTATAAAATTTTTAACCACGGATAGACACGGCAAACGCATTTAGACTGGTCATTTAAAAATAGCATTTACAGGCTTGTCGTCAAAAGTACTTTTGCTGGTGGCTGCTGAAGCCACGGCTAAGAGCTTGATGGTAACTGTTGGGAGAAAAAATGTGATAGAGAGTGCAGGGCCAGGGATTAAGACGACGATGATGGCGGTGGCTAGCAGCCAGTAGGATGGGCCAGAGCTGGAGGTGGTGACAGCCATTTTGGGAAGCCTAGGTTGGCGTCAAAAATGGAAGATGAAAGTTAGAGTTTCTTCTTGTTACCAGAGATTAGTCATCAGTTGTACTGCTAGCTATGATTAAGGGTGAAAATGGATTGGATACGAATTGAATGGTATCTTTACCATATTCGTATTCATATTTTACAAGTCAATATGAATACGATTTTGAATATTCTCAAATACGAATACGAATCGAATATTATAATGAATATAAATTCAAATCGAATATTTACTTAATTCGGTCGGATCCAGATATCTTTATTATTTATGTAGTATAATGATATTAATGATATTTTATCGTCGTACAATCGCGTTTAACCATTCTAATTCATAGACTTTACCTAAAGAAACACGAATTCACATTCAATTAAAAAACTTATCCAACTGATACGAATAGTCCGAATAAAATAACATTTCAGATGGTAAAAATTCAAACCATATTTGCATCCATATTTTTTTATACGAATACGAATACAAATAGGAGAGAAATTATTAATCAAATGGGAAATTTATACTGTATCTTATCCTATCGAATACGGTAACCGGATAATACGGATAATTCATCTCCATTTCCCACCCCTAGCTATGATCAATCCTAGTTACTAGCATGTCAGTTTCGCGTGAACTTTTTAGCTTATAGCTTATAATTCATGGTTTATGGCTTCTTCTGAACATACAAACGGGACCGTTTCTTTGCTGCGTTTTGAAGCGACTTATTGTGACACCCTTTTTGAAACGGTTTATAGGTATTCGGTTCATTCGCGTAAACGTTCGCGTTAGAACCAAAAAGTATCGGCCACAGCCAAAAAGAACGCATCTAGCATAAGAAATAATTAAGGTGTCCTACTTATGTTCAATGATCCACACATTTACGATGCATACAAATTAAGGGTGGGTTCTTTTGAGCTGTAGCTTATGGTTTATTGCTATGGTTTTTGAATTCTAGCCTATTCGTAAGTGGCAATATGTAGAGAAAATAGTTACATATGATTTTAGCCAGTATATCTAAACTCGATATAGTATATACTTTAATTTATCTATAAATTTTATCTTAAAAATATACTATTTAACAGTAAGTTACTATAGCATATAGCGTAAGCCATAAGCCCCCAACAATCACATTTCCTCTGCTGCCGAACGACCACATCAGTGGTGTTAGTATGATCAGCACCGGCATTGCACAGAAATTCAAGGATGGTAAATTAGTATTTTTCCGTTCAGGAAATACATGACGTGTAGGAAGCTGGCGTAACACCTCTCTACTAACTTTGACCATTAATATATAAAATACTATTTAGATTAGATATGTGAAAAAGATAAACTATTATAATTTTTGTGAAAGATTTGTTCATAATATAATAATATTATAGCCTTTTACTTATATATCTAGAAGTATAAAAGTGATCATCAAAGTAAAATATTTGAGACAGTACCAGTGTAAACACGTAAAAGTAGTATGCAGTTTTTCTTTGGAGTGGTTATTAATCTGGCCAAAATCAAGCGTCAAAAGGACGCATGCATGCAAGAAATTAAACTGGCTAAGACTTGCATTTTGAGAGCTGCTGAACTGATCAAACGAAGAGCTAGTATTACTATGCAGTGACTAGCAAGACTTAATCCGATCGTTGATGCGCTTACGGTAAGCTTAAGACACATTCAACCAATAATTAAGCTGAAAAAGAGAGTGGTTTTTCCTCGACGGTATTGACCAATCTCGTGCGTGCGTATGCAGCCAGAGACCAGAGTCCGGGCGGTCAAAAATTAGCTAAAATTAACCACGTCGTACAGTATTTTGTAGTAACTTTTTTTCTTGAGTACTGCGATTTTGTGTGTATTCCGATAGCACACTGAAATACTATTCCCGTGCTGAGAAAAGTACGAAAAATATAAAAGAAAAGGGAAATGAGAATTATTAAATTATGGTGCACATGGACAAAATTGAAAATTTTATGGAACATGCCTATTTTGTCCCTCCCGTACTTAATTTGGGCCATAGCTCGTCATACTTATATGGTTTTTTAAGGTGTTCTTTTGTTGAAATTTGGCCAGGAGCGTAGGCACTTAGGTTGGTCCTTTATAACACGGGTACGGGCGAGACGCACTGGAATTGAAGGAAAGATCTCAAAGGTCAACCGTGTCAATGTGTAAAATGACATACACCTTTATACCAGACATCGGAAGGGGTATATCGAAACTGAAGGGAAGACTAGTATAGTACGTAGAAATACGAAGACTGTACGTGTGCCAGATTGTAGAAGAGGTAGGCACATTGTATGTTCATATTCGAACTAAAATTTGTAGATCGAATTCAAAGTCCAACCTCCGAGGCTGCGAAAACGTGAGTCAGCTTTTAGTGGCCTTCATTTTCAACACGAATCGGAACGAGAATTTCAGGCAGTTAGGGCCTGTTTGGGACTGCTCCGCTCCAGCTTTTTCAACTCTGCTCCAAACTTGTCTAGCCAAACGGGTCCAACTCCAAAAACTCTGCTCCAAGAAAAAGGTGGAGTTGAAGGCCTGCTCCACGTTTTTTCTGGAGCTCCTCAAGGGGTACTCCAGAAACTGAAGTTTTGTATCTCCTCATGGAGTTGGGGAAAATTACCCACCACTGCCATTACACAATTCCTCTCCGTACCGATTCATTTCTTTTCCTTCTCCCCACCCGCCCCCGCGCGACTCTCCTCCGCCCCGACTCCTCTCCTCCGCCCGACCCGCCCCCTCTCCTCCGCCCCCACCCGCCGCCTCTCCTCCACCCCCACCCGCGCCCCTCTCCTTCGCCCCCACCCGCCCCTCCTCTCCGCCCCCACCCGCCGCCTCCTCTCCGCCCCCCCCCCGCCGCCTCCTCTCCGCCCCCCCACCCGCCACTCCTCCTCTCCGCCCCACCCGCCGCCTCCTCTCCGCCCCCCCACTCGCGCTCCTCCTCTCCGCCCCCCCGCCGCCGCCTCCTCTCCGCCCCCCCCCCGCCGCCTCCTCTCCGCCCCCACCCGTATGGTTGATGTGCTGGCCCGTGCCGAAAATCTGGAACACCAGATTTTTATGTGCTGATGTCCAATTTATATACCTCATATAGGAGGTGGGATAAATCTCTTGCTCAATCCATGTTGAATGGATGACTCGAAGATGCTCAAAATACCATTAGAATTATATCTTTCACTTGATCAATCCATGTTGAATTATTGATTATTCAGGAAATTTATCTTTGTGACATCAGTATTGGATTGTGGTGGTTTGGCGATAGTGGTAATGTTATGCGTGATTTTCGATTAAGAGTCGGGAGCGTAATGTTGTGCATACCTTGACTACTTGCAAAAATCACCATGTCTTTTATTCTTCTTGAGGACCTCATAGTTATTGTTATTTGTTATTACACTAATAGGATGGTAGCTAAACAATATGGACCAACTTAGATCAACATAGTTGTACGTTGTATTGTTGATCAATTGGACAAGTCATTTATGTAACTTTCTTCCTGTGTTGAGATGCCCTGACAATATTAGTTTTTATTTGTGTCACAGGTTGCAGAATGGGGTGAGATGACCATGTGTGATGCTGAGAGGCGCCTAGTGGCAAATGCTTTGCTGGATATATCGAGCTGTATCTGATACCGAGCTGGAAAGACGCCGTGCCGTAGTGCGGTTGTATATGATATTATTGGCTGACTTAGTTGAGTGATCGCTTGGCAGTTGGGTTGAGTTCATGATTTTGTACCCTGTAATTCAAACACTGGAAGGCCTAACAGCATAGCGCATGCTTGTGTGCTTGTTTTGCAGAGGAGCTCAGCAGTGTGTGTGCTTACCACATGAGTTCTACTCATTACTTCCATGATTGATATATGAACTCAGAAACTATTGTAGATTGCAAGCTGAGTGACATTTCGTGGTTTTTTAACTTTATGTTGTACAATGTCATTTACTTACCAGATGAGTTACATATGCATTTGTACTCATTTCTGCCTTAAGACTATTGTCATCATCTCGGTATTGGCAGTGTGTGTGTTTCTCGTGCGACCATCTCAATTCTCCGACGTGAATATTTGATGCCTTCGATGTTCTACTTAAAACACTGAATTATGTATTTGATTCCAACCGACCTTTGGCAAAATCTTCAAAGTTGGTCCAAATTATTTGTATTCGAATGATGGGCTTTGTTAATTATCTATCATTAGTCTATGGACATTATTTGTATTCGAATTATGGACTTCGTTAATTATCTATCAAGCACGTTGTAATTTATGGGACAAAAGTACGGAATTATTTGATCAAAATATTTGTTTTTTTTGTTTTCTCCAATAAATTAAATGCAATTATGATATTTTACATCATATTTAAATTGGCAAAAAAATATTCAGTTACATATGCT
Organism: Bonia amplexicaulis; assembly: GCA_036346245.1. Classification (NCBI taxonomy): domain Eukaryota; kingdom Viridiplantae; phylum Streptophyta; class Magnoliopsida; order Poales; family Poaceae; genus Bonia; species Bonia amplexicaulis. Next base: position 2,958,493 of record CM070768.1, on the reverse strand, counting down.
CCGCATACATCAAAACATACACCAAACATCATTCAGGGGCATATTGGACCTTTCTCAGGAAAACCTCATATTCACGAGCTGGAGCTAGTGCGTGCCAAACAGACCACCGCTCCAGGAACTCCACAGTGGAGCCGCTCCATGGTGGAGTTGGTGGGCAGAGCTGGAAAAACTGGAGCAGAGCAGTCCCAAACAGGCCCTTAAGGACGGACGGGTCGGACTCGGTGTAAAACGAGGTAAAACCGGACGGACTAGCTCCGAATTTTTTTTGTAGGAACAATTTATTTTCTATTCGAAATTACATAAATATACATACAGCCATATTTTTTACATAAATAGGCTCCAGTCGCCCAATAGGGAGAGGGGGCGACTGGAGCCAATCGCCCAACGAGGGGGCGACACGTGGGCAATCCAAGCACCGTTCAGCGAATAATTACTGTCGCCCAGGGGAACGGCGACTGGCATGCAATCGCCGAATGATTGGACTACTGAAGCTCTAATCGTCCAACGGGCGGGTGACAGGGGGGTTAAAAAGGCCCGAGCGCTCGACCGTCGTCGCCCCCAAACACATTTCTTCGTTCGTTCGGCCGAGAGCAGAAGAAGAAAAGAGAGAGGAGAAGAGAAGAGGAAGGAGGGGGAGAAGAGGAGAGAGGGAGAAGAGGAAGAGGAGGAGGAGGAGAGGAGAGGGAGGAGAGGAAGAGGAGTAGGCGGGGGAGGAAGGAGAAACCGGATCTAGGTATGCTTTTTATTTGCTACATTATATTTGCAGTATATTTTGTATGTAATGTTAGTGTTAGTAAAAATTATGGATGTAGATATAAGTAGTTCAATTTTTAGTATAGAAAATATAGTTAACGTAGTTATACGAAATTAGCACGTGTAGAAACAGAGAGAAGCAAAAGATGCAACAGTAGGTGTAGATGTAGATAGAAATATTGTATATGATTGTTATTGGTAGTAGAAAATTATAGATGTAGATATAAATAGTTCAATTTTTAGTATGCAAAATTTAGTTAAAATGTAGTTTTAGAAAATTAGCAGGCGTAGAAGCGTGTAGTTGTGTATAAATTAGGGAACATAGTGTTACAAAATTAGCATCATTAGGAATTTTGGATGCGTAAAAATTTGTAGTTTTAGAAAATTCAATCACCGTAACGTACGAATTAATCGTCCGCTGATATTTATACTATTCAAAAATTCAATAAATATTGGAAAATTTTAGTACGGTTTATGTTAGAATTTAATTAATTCGTATGTACCAACGTTACTAAAAAAGGTGGAAAAACTAATAGGAAGTTCATAGAACAAGGTTATTGTAGTGGCTTACGACATGCGAACCATCGGTGAAATATGAATGCCAGTACGTCGATACATTGGTATTGTGCAATGCGATTTGACATGTTGGAAAATTAAAACATGTATATAGGCCGACATCAGCAGTGCCAATAAGCACTACATTGAGAGTGCATTACGGTGCTGAATCCATTCGTGAAGGTCCGAATGGTGTAGATTTGAGCGGTTTTTCGCAAGCCACTCTAGTACATACGGATGGCGAGAATGCTCGAATCTCAGATGTGATGCGTTGGCTGACCCGGAGTTTTTCATTGGATCCCGAGGTGTGCAGCGTTGTTGTGCAAGGGCTTTGGAGCCGCTTTCCCACGAACATCAGATGGGAGTTAAGGGCATTGCTGCGTACTGCTGTGTGGAAGGGGTTTGTGCAAGGGTGCCGACGTCGTGGATACGAGTGTGTGCTGCTTGTGCAACCGTGCTCATTAGAAGCTGTGCAAGGTCGTGCGTACGGCCTTACTCTAGGAGGTGCTAGCAGCTCAGGTGGCCCGGAATGTTGGCGAAGAGGATCAAGTTGGTCATGATGAAGCCGATGCGGTACATGTTGGAGAGGTATAATGGTCAAGCAATGGAGAGGAAACTGGATAAGCCGATAAAGGGGAGCATATTGAGTACATCGTGCAGCAGATGGATTGTGATGACCAAACGACATGGGCTGAAGAGCAGGCTATATAGGACGACGACGAGTGAGGATGAAGCTCCCGTCCAGCAGGAATGGAATCGGTTTAATGTTGAGGTTGTTTTCGTACATGATGAGCACGAATCAGCGTGGGAGTATCATGAGACGGAGGTTTGGTTATATTCTATGTTTGCTGATAAGGCAGCGTTGTAGGATGCCTTTTGTTGTAGCGGACTTTTCGGGTCGTGAAATCTAGCCAGGAGCAATACACCGTGAAGTGCGAACAGGCCGGTTGTTCTTGGAGGGTGCACGCACGTAGACCCAAGTATGAAACTCACTGATTGTATCGAAGGTAGAGCCGCACTCTTGCATTCTCAGCAGTGTTTTGGCGAGGCATCGTAACCTAACATTCATCTTTATAGTCAATTTGATGTACAGAGAGACAGTGGAGAAGAAAGACATAGATGCCACACATATCGTGGTAGCTATCGAGAAGAAATTCAAGTACAAGATTAGCTACACGAAGGCTTTGCGTGCTAAGCAGAAGGCGTTGGAAAAACATTTTGGGTCTTTCGAGACGGCGTAAGAAAATATTCCTCGTATGCTTAAGGTGTTGCAGGACAGGAACCTGAGAACGTATATCGCTATGGAGGACAAGCTGTCCACAAGTCCACCAGGATATGCGGTGTTGCAAAGAGTCTTGTTAGCATTTGGTGCTTGCATCGAGGCATTCAGGCACATGTTGCCGGTGATCTCAGTTGATGGGACCTTTCTGACAGGCAAATACAAGGGGCAGATCCTGACGGCAACAACCAAATATTACCACTGGCCATCGCATTCGTGGAAAGTGAGAATTATGAAAGTCGGTTGTGGTTTCTCAGACATGTCAGGGTCGGAGTTGTCGGCGCTCGGCCTGGTGTGTGCGTAATCCATGATCACCACGCTGGGATTATAAAGGCTATAAGAAAACTTTAGGAAGACCCTGAGGAGCCCTTTCTTTGGCCGGATATGAGGAATAGGTGGTGCATTCGTTACTTAGGGGCGAACTTTTTCAAGCAGTTTCCGAAACAACCTTTGATGAAGCTATTAAAGAGGCTGGCTATGTAGAACCAGTGGAGAAAATTTGATGCTTTGTGGTCGTTGTTGGATGAGCACACTGGGAAGCATGTCAACGAGAGGAGCAAGGGGCCGGTTGTGCCTGCGGCAGCACAACCGGAATGCTTGGCAGCACTCGATGAGCCTAACCCAGCTGGTCCAAGAACGAGGAGCTCACGAAACATCAAGTGCTTCTCGCAGTGGATCGAGGGTGAACCATTGGAGAAGTGATCGCTGTTGCACGACACGGACGGCGCAAGGTATAACATAATGATGACTAACCTTTCAAAGGTGTACAATTGGGTGCTCAGGGGCCTTCATTCTCAACCCCTTGTCGCCATCATGGAAGGTGTTCTTCACAACACAATCGGCTACTTCAGAGAGAGGCACGCGAATGCCACACTTCATGCTGCAAATCCCCGAGCATTGTACTCGTCAAAAATTATGACATACATGGAGACGGAGGCACAGAAGGGCCAATTGCACACAGTGCTGGTAATAGGCAACAGGGAGCATCGTTTTGACGTGGTACTCCATGATAGAGTCGGATTTGGGATGACTCGTTCGCTTGTTACCCACGAGGTATGCCTTAGAGACCATGCAAATGAATCTAGCTACACGTGCAACAAGCTGAAGCTGTTACACAAGCCATGCTCTCATGTCCTTACTGCATGCGGGACCGTGGTATGGATCCTTCGAACTTCATGTCGGAGTACTTCTTGAAGGAGAGAGTACTTCAAGCGTGGTGTGGGGAGCTTCAAGGGTTCAGGGTTGTGGGAAATTTTGCCACCTTGGACATTGCAGGAATGACCTAGATTCCAGATGTTAACAGGCTGAAGGGTGGGAAGGGTCGGCGACAGAGCTGGCGTATTAGAAATTATATGGACGAATCGCAAGCCGGAGCATCTAGTGCACATTACGGGTGATGCAGTAAGGAGGGACACACAGTTAGACGATGCAACACATGTTTGGATCAGTAAGAAGAGTGGCATGGTGTGTAGTACTAGTTGTTGGAGACTATAAATAAATTTGCGTTGTATACTGTGTTAGTACGCACTGTTGACGTGCGGAATGTCGTACTAATTGTATCATATATTTCAAATACCATTTGTACAACCGCTAAGTTACATCCCCTTTTCAGTAATTTAGTTGGTGTTGTGCTGCTAGCGTAGTATTGCTCTATTTATTTACTTACAAGTTCTATTTACTCTTATTTTACATGCGATTTTTTTGTTTCGTACAAGTGCTAACTTCAAGTATTTTTGCAGGTATGGCTCGTGATCTTCCTGGGTCCGATTGGCCCTACCCCCTGTTGGACGAGCACGTGGACCGCGTGCATCGTGCTTCCCATCGTGTCCCGCGTGCGGGGAGCGCGGACGAGCCAGCTGAGCTGGGTGTGGTCCGGACACGCTGTAACATCCCAAAATTTGCAAATCTTCAAAATTTAAATTCAAATTAATTATTTTAAAATATTTGGATCTTATTTGAATTTTTCTGAGTTTTCCAGTTTTTAAAATCAATTTTTAGAATTAAAAAGAAATTTTAATATGAAAATATATCTTCAAAACATCTTGGAAATATTTTATTTAAGCTCAAAAGGTATCTAAAAACTTATATAAATTTTTCTAGAATTTTAGAAGTTTATTTTGTATTTTCTCGAGGCTTATTGAGTTTTCTAGTATTTTCAAATCGAAATTAAAATAAAATTTAAAACCCTCCCTCCCTCCGGCCGCCACGTGGACGGCGGATCGCCTCCACGCCGCCCGCCCATCCCGCCTTGCCCTCCCTCCCCACCGTGGCGGCCCAGATTCACCACGCCGCCCACCGCCCGATCGCCACCGCCCGCACCCTCTCTCACCGCCTCGGGCCCGCCTGTCATCCCGACCTCCGCCTCCTCCTTCCTCGCCGCGCCGCAACCGCCGCCCAACCGCCGCCCGGTCAAGCGCGCCCCCTCCCGCGCCTACTTCTCCCCAACCACCCCGCCCCCCACCCCCACTCTCCTCTCTCCCACGCCCACTCCTCCTCTCTCTCGGCAACCGCCGCCACCTCCCACTCCGCGACGATTGCCGCGGTTCCTCCCCTCGCCCTATAAAACCCTCCCGAGCACCTCCGTCCTCCCTCCACCTTTTCCCCACTCCCTCTCTCCCGACCACTCCACCGCCCCGCACTGTAACCTCCTCGAGCGCCGCCGCCAACTCCGGCGAGCCATCGCCACGCAAGACGGGCCCCGCCTCGCCTCGCCGTCCCCGCCACTGTCTTCGCCGCGCCCGTGTGCACCCCGGCCAACCCTCGGCTACGCCTCTCCGCCACCGGAGCTCCCTCGCCGACGACGGCCGAATCGCGCCACCGCCTCTCCTCGTCGCCGACGTGCCTCCATCCGCTCCGGTACCTCTCACACCCACCGCCACACTCCCCGTGTGCTCCTCTCCCTCCTGCGCCACTCACCGCCGCCGCCAGCTCACGGGCGCCGCAGCCCTGTGCCGAAGCGCCGCCTCCGGCCGGGCGCCACCGTGCTGCGTGGCAGACGAGGTGACGCCACATCCCCGGCCACCTCGGCTCCCCGAGCCCCGTCAACGCCACGCGGCCCACACCTGAGCACCCGTGCCACCTCAGCCGTTTTCCCTCACCGTGGACTCGGCCTATGGACCAGGGCCCACCGTCAGCCGGCCCACCCTAGGGCTGACGTCATGCTGACGTCATAAACCCGAATTTCCCGTTTAAAAATAATTCGGCCGAAAAGAAATTCTCTGCTGATGTCATAATTCTGAATTTTCTTTAGAAAAATAATTCCAAAAATCCAGTTTATTCATTTTAGTTGTTTTCAAACTTCCCAAGGCCATAACTTTTTCATCCTAACTCCGATTGAGTCCATTCAAATTTCTAAATTCATCAAAAATTCCAATCTTTACATTTCTGCCATCCTTTCAAATTTTTAAAATTTATTTGATATTTTGAAATTCAAGTTTCAAATTTCAAATACCCTTTCTCCCTCGTTTGAACTCCGATTCCATTGAAACTTCCTCCTAAATTCATCTAAATTTATAAACTTCATTCCAGTAATATTATTATAATATCTGTACTTTTATTTGTATTTATTTGTCCTTTGTGTTCTCGTTTTGCGTAGAATCCGATCCGGTCAAGAGTTCGCAGAATCATGAAAGAAGAGAATCGAAATTCACCCACAAAGGCAAGTCTCCTTTGACCATCTTGAACCTATGATTGTGAAATGTTTTTGAATATTTTAAATTTATTGCATTCGCTATGTTACATAAAATGTTAATTTCTGTCTTATGGTATTAGTTATCCCAACTATTGCTATGCCCTCGATTGAACTTTGAATACCATGTACCCTTGTAACCATAGGATCACTTTTGTCTCAACAATGAGAGTATTATGAACCTTTGATAATTGTTGTATCGGTAGTAAGATGCTTAGACAAGCTATATAACTTTAGTAACTTTGGATTGGGAACTACATTTCAATAAATTAGACTTTTGTTCAGAATAGATTGGCAAATGGAGTTGCCTCTGTTCATGTGAAATGAATTAAATTGTGAAAATTATTTTAGACTGGGGCGGATGGTTGGTTTGGATTGGTGCGGTTAGCACGAGATCTTGAAAAGTGTATGTTCCGCCCTAGTCAATTAAGGACCGACGCTTGTGTTTGTCTAGTCTGAGCACTACCGTACAACCACATGTCTATATGGGTACGACCTAGCTGATTAACTTATGATAGGCTAGTTTAGATATCACCAGTAGAAAGTGAGTGCCGTGGTTACTTGGTTATTCACAAGTGAGGGACGAGGTTACTTGCACTCATACGGCGCAAGAGGGGCTTCGTCGGGTGGTTAACCCTTCAGCGGTGAAACCTCAGCGGGTGGTGTCTAGCTAGACTAGAGTAAGGTAAAAGCTTTGTGATATGTTATCTGGGTCTCATGCCTAAGGAAGCATGTCGGCTATTAAGATGACTTATCTCTTGTGGGTAAAGTGTACAACCTCTGCAGAGTGTAAAACTATTCGAATAGCCGTGCCCACGGTCAAGGGCGGGCAAGGAATGCTTTCATATGGTAGATCTTTATCTTTGTTTTTTTTAAAATAAAAGTTTTGGGAATCCGGGAGTGGATAGAACTCTCGGGGAAATTGTCTTGGTGGTTGGAACCAGTGTGGGTGGTTGGAACCCGTAGTATCAAACTTGGTGGTAGAATCTTTATGAGTAAAATGCTTAATGATTTTAGTTAGAGTAAATACTTCAGTTAAACTGTCGCCTTCAAAAATAGTTATTGAAAATAAAATGTTGCTTTGTGCAAAATAGCCATATAGCCCTCTTTGTTAAACCATGCATCTATTGCATTTTCCCAAGACTTGCGGAGTACTTTATGTACTCACATGCTACACCTAAAATATATATCTCAGAGGAGTATGAAGTTCAAGATGGAGGCTTCGACTACTCTGCGGTGGGATTTGATGAAGGATTTCCAGACGTTTAGGTCGCGCTCCCCAGTCAATTGCCTGTGGCGTATTGATGGGTCTTTATCAAGTTTATTTGCTTCCGCTGTATTTATGTTTATTTGTGAGGTCTAGAAACCTCGTTTATGTTGTAAGACCTTTGGTCAAGACTTTTATATTATTGTAATATTCGTCTTTGGCAATGTAATCATCATCGTTAACCGTGTGCACTAGCTTTGATCCGGGACTAGTGTTTGTAATACGTAGGGTCCGGATTTGGTAATCCGGGGTCCCGACAGAGATGGTATCAGAGCCAATTTGACTGTAGGACGTGACCTAGTTTAGAATGACAAAAGCCTTAAGGACCTATATTTATTAAAAATATATATTTTAGAAAATGTTTCTATACTTCTTTATCTCTGTTCTATTTATAATCACTTACTCAAAATTGTTTGCTAAACTTCTCTATCTTTTCAAAATTTGTAGATGGCTGGCTCTATCTCCGCGGATTCGTGGGACTACATCTCCCATGCTGAGACTGAGGGTGCATTTGTTGAGCTTCTTCGCCAACTAATGCAAGACTGACAGTTCCGCTCACCGCCTATCTTCGAGGGCGGAAAGTCCGGATATTAGATCGAGATTCTTGGACAACGGAGGTATTCCTGTATGCACGGGAAGGGGAATTCGAATCCCATAGATACCCCATTGATCATCCTCGGACTGATCGTTCGGACGCCACTCAGGATGCAGCTCGTCAGGCCATAACTGGTCTCGTGTCGTTTACCAGAGATTCTCAGCAGATCGCCTTCTCGCTTTTCATCCACTTGTGCGGGGCGAGTCATCCGCAGCCCTTCGAGATCGCCGTGGGCGATCCCGCCTTTCACATCGAGTTCACTCACTCAGCGATGGCGACCACCTCGCCCGGCGCTTTGGAGGAGATTGGACGACGGATACTTCTCACTTCCGGCTACCAAGATTCCGACACTCTCGTGCTCGGCTCATCCAGAGCGAGCAACAGAGTTTGAGCTGTGGCGACCCCGAGCGATGCGGCCTCCACCCGACTACACACCATCTTCACCAAGACCACCGTTGTCCCCAACAACTGTGCTCCGACTCGTCGCCACAGACCCCGTACCTTACTCACGGCGCGCAAGAGTGTGCGGCGCCCTAGTCCTTTGCCCGACATCGACATCGGAGACTCCAGCAAGAGACGCAGTCTCTCTCGTTGCCGTTCCTGCTCTCGGTCTATTGCCTCCAGCAGTAGTGACCGTCTTCATACCCGTGCCTCTTGCAACCGCCGCGAGTGTGGTTGTAAGCTGCGCCACGTGGGTATCCTAGAGGAGGATCCAGAGGAGGATCCGGAGGAGCTTGTCTTCGAGGAGGACAAGTAGTTGCAGAGACCGTAGCACCCAATTTAATGTTTAATTCCTTAGAACGATTTGTATTTTATTCTAGTGTGTGGGATGGACTGTGCCAAGCACTTGTGCACACTGTGGTACAGCCATTTCCTTTAAAAATTTAATTTGAATTCAAGACAAATTTCCTTTCATTTTGTTGTCCGTGTTTTTCCTTGTGTTTGTTTGGGATGTGGTTTAGTCTCCCCTAATCTCTTACCTATGCTACTTCCTCTTTCCTTTGCTAACCCCGCTACCTCGAAGATGGTGAATACAAGGAACAAAGGCGGTAATGACGAGAATGTCAATGCTCACCAAGGCAATAATCCAATTCCACCCCGCCAGCTCAAGCCCCTAACTTGGAATGATGATGGCCATGCGATTCTGCTTACTCCAAGCATTAGCCCAAAACCAAGTCCAAGAAATTCGCAGGCACCCAATCAAGCACCACAATCCAAGCTGGGGGAGTTTATGAGAACTCGTCCTCCAACTTTCAGTGGGTCAGTAGACCCAATGGAAGTCGACGATGGATCAAGGACGCCGAAGGAAGCTGAATTTGGCACAATGCAATGGAAATGAAAAAGTGTTGTATCTTGCTCACCACCGAAAGGAATCGCACTAATTGGTGGGAGAACTATTGTCTTGCTCACCGAATGCACAAGATATCACTTGGGCTGAGTTTGAAGAAGCATTCCGTACTGCACATATTCCTCCGGAATCATGGAAATGAAAAGGATGGAATTCTATAAGTTGCAAGAAGGAAACCTCGCGTTCATCGAGTATCCGAACAAATTTACCCAACTAGCCAGATATGCTTCAGAGGATGTTGCAACTGATGCAGCAAAAATTTGGAGATTCATGCAAGGACTGGATCCCAATCTCAAGGTGCGATTAGTGTCTAATGATTATCCAACTTTCCAAAGACATGGTGAACAAAGCGATCATCCAAGAAGATGCCCAACGCCGCTACATGAAGTCCGAAGAGGAAATTTCAGCACGCAGGTGCCAATAACACTCGCCACCGTCCAAATCGCCCACACTTTTTCGGGCCTTCTATGCCGAGTGTGCCGAGGACACCAATCAGTGGACCTCGTCCAATACCTCAGGCTCCTCGACCAATCAATGGAGGTCAAGCCCAACAAAACAAGACTGCAACAAAGAGAATTCAAGCTTCAACTGCAAGAACATGGGGCATTACGCCAACAATCGTCTGCAGAACGCCCAAATGGTGACTCTGTCCGTTTCAACCAGGGACTACTCCAAAGACGAGCCCCACCAAACAGACAAGTCCGTGGAACACCGCAAGCGCAAGGACTCCACAAGTGATAAATAGGGACATGTCAACCATGTTACTGCAGAAGCGACTCAGAAGCACCGTAGTAGTTCGGTAAGTTCCTTGTCAACTCAAGACCGCCTCGATTATTTGATTCTGGAGCTTCGCATTCGTTTATGTCCAAAGGATTTGCTGAAAGAAACAATTTGAATGCTCAAATGTTAAAGAATAATATGCTAGTCCAATCACCGGAAGGAAATGAGGACTAATACTGTGCGCCCTAGAGCAACCGTAGATATAAATGGAGTTAAGTTCCTAGCTGATCTTATTATAATAGACTCCAATAGTCTAGATGTGATACTTGGAATGGATTGGTTAACCAAGTATAAAGGGCAGATAGATTGTGCCAACCGTGCTATTACTCTTACCAACTCTGAAGGAATCCAAATAGAGTGCAAGCCGAGTTTATCCACAAGGAATGGATGTGAGTTGAATAGCTTGAAGGGAATAACTATGGAAAAAGTGCCTATAGTAAAAGAATATCCAGATGTATTTCCTGAAGATTTACCGGATTGCCACCGACAGAGAAGTTGAATTTGTTATTAATCGGCACCCTAATGCCCCAATTTCAAGAGACCTTACCGGATGTCCGCCAATGATCTAGCGAAGTCAAGAAGCGGATCAAGAACTACAAGAGAAAGGATTTGTCGGACCAAGTTCTTCACCATGGGGAGCACCAAGATTTAGTGAAGAAAAGGATGGCGCTCACGATGTGTGTGGATTACGAGCATTGAATGATGCAACAATCAAGAACAATTACCCTCTACCCAGGATAGATGACTTATTTGATCAGTTAAAAGGATCATGTGTCTTTTCCAAGATTGATCTTCGATCAGGTTATCATCAAATGAAGATCGATCGGAGGATATACCAAAGACAAGATTTGCTACTCGTTATGGATTATACGAGTTTACGAATGTCCTTTGGTTTGACCAATGCTCTGCATATTTTATGAATCGATGAATAAGGTGTTTATGGAATATTTGGATAAGTTTGTCGTCGTGTTCATTGATGACATTCTGATATATTCCTAATGAAGAAGAACATGCCCAACACCGAGGATAGTATTGAAAACTCGAGAACACCACCGTATGCCAAGTTCGCAAGTGTGAGTTCGGTTAAAGAAAGTAGATTTCTTGGGTCATGTTATTTCAGCAGAGGAGGAGTCTCAGAGATCCCGAGAAGGTGATGATGTACTTAATCGGACACAACCCAAGTCAAGAATCGAGATCGAAGTTTTACGGAATTAGTGGTTATTACCGCCGCTTCATAGAAGGATTCTCCAAGCTAGCGGACCACTCACCCAATTACTAAAGAAAGAAAAGAAGTTTGAATGGAGTAAATCATGTGAAGACAGTTTCCAAGAGCGGAAGAAGAGGTTAACTTCTGCACCAGTATTGACTCTTCCAAATATCAGGAAAGATTTTGAAGTATTCTCGATGCATCCGGACAAGGTCTAGGTCGGTTCGATGCAAGAAGGAAGGGTGGTAGCTTATGCTTCAAGGCAATTGCGCCCGCATGAGCGTAACTACCCAACCCATGATTTAGAGCTAGTCACAGTATGCTCTAAAAATGGAGGCATTATTTAATCAAGAACCGCTGTGAAATTTATACGGATCACAAGAGTTTGAAGTATATTTTCACTCAACCTGACCTCAATCTGAGACAGAGAAGATGGTTGGAGTTAATAAAGGATTATGATGTGGGAATTCATTACCATCCAGGAAAGGCTAATGTAGTAGCTGACGCCTTGAGCATAAAAAGCTATTGCAATAATCGATGATCAAAGACAATCACCGCACTTCATGAAGAATTTCAATGCTCAATCTAGAAGTAGTAGGAGAAGGATTCCTAGCTACTTTGGAGATTCAACCAATTTTAGAGAACCAGATAAAGGAAGCCCAAAGAGAAGATAGTTATGTCAAAGAAATCAAAGAGATTTTGAAAAAGGGTAAAGCACCAAATTTTTCAGAAGATGAAGAAGGTATCCTTTGGTTTGGAAAAAGAATTCTTGTACCCGAAAAGAAAGAAATAAAAGAACTAATCTGAAGGAAGCTCATGAGTCCGGATACTCAATTCACCCCTAAGCACAAAATGTATCAAGATCTCAAAGAAAGATACTTGGTGGTCAAGTATGAAAAGAGAAATTGTTGAATATGTAGCCTTGTGTGATGTGTGCCAATGAGTCAAAGTCGAACATCGAGACCGCTGGATCTGTTGCAACCTTTGCGAGATACCGAATGGAAATGGAAGAGATTGGTATGGACTTCATAACAGATTGCCAAGAACCAAGTCGGGTTATGACTCAATTTGGGTTATTGTGGACCGACTAACAAAAGCGCACACTTTATACCGTGAAGACCACATACTGGGAGATAAACTCGCAGAGTTATACATGTCAAGAATAGTTTGTTTACATGGAGTCCCAAAGAAAATCGTGTCGATCGAGGAACACAATTCACATCAAGATTCGGCGGAGGTCGCATGAGCTCTTGGGACAAACTTGAATTTCAAGACATATCATCCGCAGATCGATGGACAAACAGAAAAGAGTAAATCAAATATTGGAAGACATCTCGAGAGCTTGTGCTTTGGCAAATAAAGCTAGTCAGTGATCAAAATTTGCCATATGCAAATTCTCTTATAATAACGACTATCAATCTAGCTTGCAAATGTCTCCGCTTGAACCATCATGCGGCGAAAATGCGAACACCATTGTATTGGAAAGAAACAGAGAAGGACAAGTATTTGGACCTGATGTGTTGAAGCAAGCGTAAGAGCAAGTTCGTCGGTTCAAGATGCAGTTAAAGACAAGACAAACAAGATGTAAAAGCTACGCAGACAATCGTCAAGAGCGTTAGAATTTATACCTGGAGATCATGTGTATTTGAAAGTTTCACCTCTCAAGGGTTTGCGTCGTTTCAGTGTTACTGGGAAACTTGCTCCGAGATTTATTGGACCATTCCCTGTTCTAGCCAAAAGGGGAGAAGTTGCTTACCAGCTAAATCTCCCACCTCAGTTGTCGAATGTGCATGACGTCTTTCATGTGTCTCGCTTAAGAAAGTGTCTCGAGTTCCGTAAGAACAAATGCCTTTAGAAGAAGTGACTTTGAAAGAGGACCTAACATATCCAGAGTATCCAGTCAAAATTTTGGATGAAGCAGAACGTCGAACCAGAAGCAAGAGCATCAAATTCTGTAAAGTTCAATGGAGTAATCATTCCGAGTCTGAAGCAACTTGGGAGCGTGAAGAAGATTTGAGATCAGAGTTTCCCGATCTTTTTCCCAGTCCATCCGAATCTCGGGGCCGAGATTCATCCTAAGGGGGGTAGGTTTGTAACATCCCAAAATTTGCAAATCTTGAAAATTTAAATTCAAATTAATTATTTTAAAATATTTGGATCTTATTTGAATTTTTCTGAGTTTTTCAGTTTTTAAAATCAATTTTAGAATTAAAAGAAATTTTAATATGAAAATATATCTTCAAAACATCTTGGAAATATTTTATTTAAGCTCAAAAGGTATCTAAAACTTATATAAATTTTTCTAGAATTTTAGAAGTTTATTTTGTATTTTTCTGAGGCTTATTGAGTTTTCTAGTATTTTCAGAATCAGAAATTAAAATAAAATTTAAAACCCTCCCTCCTCCCGCCGCCACGTGACGGCCGGATCGCCTCCACGCCGCCCGCCCATCCCGCCTTCCCTCCTCGCGCCACGTGGCGGCCCAGATTCACCACGCCACCACCGCCCGATCGCCACCGCCCGCACCCTCTCTCACCGCCGCCCGGCCCGCCTGTCATCCCGACCTCCGCCTCCTCCTTCCTCGCGCCGCCCGCAACCGCCGCCTGGGTCAAACGCGCCCCTCTCCCGCCCACTTCTCCCCAACCACCCCGCCCCCACGCCCCACTCTCTCCTCTCTCCCACGCCCCACTCCTCCTCTCTCTCGGCAACCGCCACCTCCCACTCCGCGACGAATTGCCGCGGTTCCTCCCCTCGCCCCTATAAACCCCTCCCGAGCACCTCCGTCCTCCCTCCACCTTTTCCCCACTCCCTCTCTCCCGACCACTCCACCGCCCGCACTGTAACCTCCTCGGGCGCCGCCAACTCCGGCGAGCCATCGCCGCCGACACGGCCCCGCCTCGCCTCGCCGTCCCGCCATCGTCTTCGCCGCGCCTGTGCACCGGCCAACCCTCGCACGCCTCTCCGCCACCGGAGCTCCTCGCCGACGACGGCCGACCGCGCCACCGCCTCTCCTCGCCGCCGACGTGCCTCCATCCGCCCGGTGCCTCTCACACCCACCGCCACACTCCCGTGTGCTCCTCTCCTCTGCGCCACTCACCGCCGGCCGTCGCCACCGGAGCGCCGCCGAGCCCTGTGATCGAGCGCCGCCCACGGGCGCCACCTGTGCTTGCGTGGCGACGAGGTGACGCCACATCCCGGCCACCTCGGCTCCCGAGCCCCGCGGCCGCCACGCTGCCCACTCCTCAAGACCGTGCCACCTCACTGCTTTCCTCACTGTGGACTCGGCTTATGGACCGTGGCCCACCGTCGGTCGGCCACCCTAGGGTCGACGCCATAAACCCAATTTCCGCTTAAAATAATTCGGCCGAAAAGAAATTCTCTGCTGATGTCATAATTCTGAATTTTCTTTAGAAAAATAATTCCAAAAATCCAGTTTATTCATTTTAGTTGTTTTCAAAATTTCCAAGGCCATAACTTTTTCATCCTAACTCCGATTGAGTCCATTCAAATTTCTAAATTCATCAAAAATTCCAATATTTACATTTCTGCCATCCTTTCAAATTTTTAAAATTTATTTGATATTTTGAAATTCAAGTTTCAAATTTCAAATACCCTTTCTCCCTCGCTTGAACTCCGATTCCATTGAAACTTCCTCCTAAATTCATCTAAATTTATAAACTTCATTCCAGTAATATTATTATAATATCTGTACTTTTATTTGTATTTATTTGTCCTTTGTGTTCTCGTTTTGCGCGTAGAATCCGATCTGGTCGAAGAGTTCGCAGAATCAAAAGAAGAGAATCGAGAATTCACCCACGAAGGCAAGTCTCCTTTGACCATCTTGAACCTATGATTGTGAAATGTTTTTGAATATTTTAAATTTATTGCATTCGCTATGTTACATAAAATGTTAATTTACCTTATGGTATTAGTTATCCCAACTATTGCTATGCCCTCGATTGAACTTTGAATACCATGTACCCTTGTAACCATAGGATCACTTTTGTCTCAACAATGAGAGTATTATGAACCTTTGATAATTGTTGTATCGGTAGTAAGATGCTTAGACAAGCTATATAACTTTAGTAACTTTGGATTGGGAACTACATTTCAATAAATTAGACTTTTGTTCAGAATAAATTGGCAAATGGAGTTGCCTCTGTTCATGTGAAATGAATTAAATTGTGAAAATTATTTTAGACTGGGCGGATGGTTGGTTTGGATTGGTGCGGTTAGTACGAGATCTTGAAAAGTGTATGTTCCGCCCTAGTCAATTAAGGACCGACGCTTGTGTTTGTCCGATCGAGCACTACCGCACAACCACATGTCTATATGGGTACGACCTAGTGATTAACTTATGATAGGCTAGTTTAGATATCACCAGTGGAAAGTGAGTGCCAGGGTTACTGGTTATTCACAGTGAGGGACATGGTTACTGTACTCATACGGCGCAAGAGGGGGCTTCTGTCTGGGTGGTTAACCCTTCAGCGGTGAAACCTCAGCGGGTGGTGTCTAGCTAGACTAGAGTAAGGTAAAAGCTTTGTGATATGTTATCTGGGTCTCATGCCTAAGGAAGCATGTCGGCTATTAAGATGACTTATCTCTTGTGGGTAAAGTGTACAACCTCTGCAGAGTGTAAAACTATTCGAATAGCCGTGCCCACGGTCAAGGGCGGGCAAGGAATGCTTTCACATGGTAGATCTTTATCTTTGTTTTTTTTTAAAATAAAAGTTTTGGGAATCCGAGAGTGGATAGAACTCTCGGGGAAATTGTCCTGGTGGTTGGAACCAAGTGGGTGGTTGGAACCCGTAGTATCAAACTTGGTGGTAGAATCTTTATGAGTAAAAATGCTTAATGATTTTAGTTAGAGTAAATACTTCAGTTAAACTGTCGCCTTCAAAAATAGTTATTGAAAATAAAATGTTGCTTTGTGCAAAATAGCCATATAGCCCTCTTTGTTAAACCATGCATCTATTGCATTTTCCCAAGACTTGCGGAGTACTTTATGTACTCACATGCTACACCTAAAATATATATCTCAGAGGAGTATGAAGTTCAAGATGGAGGCTTCGACTACTCTGCGGTGGGATTCGATGAAGGATTTCCAGACGTTTAGGTCGCGCTCCCCAGTCAATTGCCTGTGGCGTATTGATGGGTCTTTATCAAGTTTATTTGCTTCCGCTGTGTTTATGTTTATTTGTGAGGTCTAGAAACCTCGTTTGTGTTGTAAGACCTTTGGTCAAGACTTTTATATTATTGTAATATTCGCCTTTGGCAATGTAATCATCATCGTTTAACGTGTGCACTAGCTTTGATCTGGGACTAGTGCTGTAATACACAGAGGGTCCGGATTTGGTAATCCGGGGTCCCGACACACGCACACCTCGAGTGGCATGGAGACTAGACCCCTGTTGGACAATCAAGTTTGCACTCCGCCAGCGTTTTAGTGGTGCCGTGAGTACATTCTGTGTTGACCTTCAGTTCATTTGTAGACTGCGGGATGCCAGGCTACTCGCTCTCACCCGGATGGTGCAGGTCACTGATGAGGATGGATTCGCCATGGCCGCGGGCGGGGCGACGTCGTGGAGCGATCATGATGCTTCCCATTCGACCGTTCCCTACTGACGACTTTGGTGGATCATTGGCAGCCTGAGATGCACACTTTTGACCTCCCATTCGGGGAGATCACGCCTACCCTGCTAGATGTGTCCCTGCTGCATGGTGTCCCGATCGCGGGGCCGCTACTTTCCTACCGGAGGTCCCGGTCGAGTGGCACGCTGACCTGCTAGGCAAATTCGAGGGGGTCCTTTTGTCGGGTGCTGTGGATGACTACTACATCTTCCCGGTGAGTTACACATACGGGCCGTCATTGAGGTGTCTCGCATAGTTCTGAGTATGTGCTCTTTACAATCGGTCATGTCGTGTAAGCTCTTATTTCCGCTATTACGTACTAATAACTGCTTTTTTGCATTTAGGTGGAGTGAATGGATGCAGATGCGGACAATCATCAGGTCTCATGCCACTTGGAGGTGTACTTGCTATGGTTGTTTTGTTGGATCTTCTTCACAACCAGCCACGGCAACACCGTTGACGCACGCCTCATAGCTCATGCTAGGGCGATCGCGGACGACGAGGCCCCCCAGGTCAGCTGGGGATCGGCTGCACTTGCCTCGACCAACCGTGGCCTATGCGATGCGTGCTCGAGGACCAAGGCGAACTCGGTCCTCGCGGGATGTCCGCTGCTACTACAGCTGTGGTCCTTTAAGCGCTTCAGCCTCGGATGACCTTTGCTAGAGGACATGAGTCCATACAGGGGGAGATGTACCCCGGGGGAGACGTGGACCGGCCGACGATGGGTTCACAGTGATGTCGTAGACAGGTAAGTTCTATGACAATAAACTATTTCGTTCGTATTAACGATGGTCGTACATGACAACTTTCCTTCCTTGAAGGTGCAGTTCACGCATGTCTAGGGCACGCGGCGTATCTACCCTTTATTGAGCAGTTCGACCGTCTCACAGCCGATGACGTGCGCTAGGAGGCGTACTCACCTACGACATTGTAGGACCGTGCTCCTAATGGGCTGAGCACGCTCTGCTGGCGCGACTAGACTTTCTGGCTGACGCGCCGAAAACTCGTGTACAACATCTTCGTAGAGGACTACGTGCCGCAACGAGTGATGCGGCAGTTCGGTCTACGTTAGGCATTTTCGGTACCGGTCGGACCACCCCTACCGCAGAGCATGCACGCGTGAGTGACCGCATCTCATAAATGTATGCTCGATGAGGGCGCGGTCGACGCCCTTTATGTCATTTGGGGACCATGCGAAGATGTCCGTGTTGTCCCAGAGGATCCGGAGTAGACCTTGCTCAACTTCCGGAGGAAGGCCCCCGCCGATAGACCCACATTGATCTTCAGCTTGCAGGGGCACCCGCTTGACACCGTCGTCCAGACGGGGTTTAAGCGACCATCCTGGGGCGGAGGGCGTGTCTACCTTTGGATTGTCGGTGAAGACATGCACCTTGCGGTGCAGCCCCGAGAACCAAGCACTATGCACCGGGCGGGGTCCTGGTCACCGAAGTGGTGATGATACCTTGTGGGCCTAGGAGCTTCATGCATAGGAAGGCATGATGTGGGACTGCTCCGAATGAGTTGAGGGTTGGGCGTCCCAATATGGCGTTGTATGGGTATGGGATGTCTATGACGTTGAAGGTGACGTCTTTGCTCCTCGTGTTGTCGCCTTGGCCGAAGGAGACTTGCAGGCGTATCTGGCCCAACGCCTTCAGTGGCTGACCCTCAAAGCCTTGCAGTGGGATTCCCGAGGGGCCCAAACGACTTCGGGGGATCCCCATTTGGTCGAAGGCCGCCGCGAACAGAATGTCAGCGGAGCTACCTCCATCGACCAGGACGCGTTTGACATCACAACCTGCGATGGCGGCCTGGATGACCAGGGGGTCTTGGTGAGGTAACTCCACGCCCTCGGCGTTAGCATGCGTGAAGGTGATGTTGTGCCGCTCCCATGCTGGCGGTGCCTGCGCCGGGTGCGTTACCACATGGTGCAGCCTGCGTGCGTAAGCCTTCTGCTGCCGCACCGAGGAGAACTCCAGTGAAGAGCCCCAGAGATGACATTTATGATCCGGCGTTGGGCCCCCTCCGGGGCCTGTATCCGCAGGGGCCTCTTGGGGCTGCTGCACGTGGGCCACCACTGGTGGCCCCACTTTTAGGGCCATATCCCTGGTGATGCTCTGACGAAGTGCCGCAATGGTGGTGCATGTTCGCATGAAGTGATCACTACGGCCATGCACCTCGCACCACATGCCGTGGTGATGATGGTCTTCTTCCGCACGGGTCTGTCATCCCGACCTTGGCCGCGCCCGCGACCCCGGCCTTTGCGACCTCATCCTCGACCGGCAGGGGCGCTGTCCTCGGAGCCCCCTTCAATGTCGAAGACGTAGCGGGCCCTTTAGGACCTGCACTGGTTGCGCTTGGGCTTATCGCTTGATGGGTCCTACTTACGCTTGGTCACCTTAGAGGAGTCTTGCTTATGCTCGGGGACGTCCTTCGTGGACCCTTGCTTGCGCTTGGGGGCGTCCTTGGCAAGTCCTCCGCTTGGTTAGTGTCGGAGTCATCGCCCTTTCGTCGCCATGCATCCTCCTCCGCCCTCGCGTACTCCTCCATTTTGTCGAAGAGCTTTGCCACTGTCTTTATTGCCTTGCGCGCGTTGTATTCGGCCGACGGCCCCGGGCGCAGGCCTTGGATCACAGCGTTGATGATGCTAGTCTCATTGACATCCTTGACCTAGCAGCGAACCTTGGCAAAACGCTTGAAGTACTCCTGAAGCTTTTCCGAGGGTTTTTGCTTGATAGCGAAAAGCTGGTCAGCGTCGACACGCTCGACGTAATTTCCCTGGAAGTTGTTGTAGAGACAGTCGCGGATATGTTACCACGCGTAGATGGAGTTCGGCTCTATGGTAAAAACCAAGAGAGCACCACTCCCTGAAACACGAGGGGTAGCCCCTTTGCCTTGGTGGAGTCGTCCCCGCCTGCGGCTTCTATAGCGGTCTCGTACACGCGCATAAACTCCCAGGGGTTCATGTCACCTTTGTACGGCTCGATGGTGGTGGGGAACTTGAAGTCTTTCGGCCATGCCGATTGCTGTAGGCCCGCGGAGAGGGGGAGGGACTCCAGATCCACACGCCGAAGCGGGACGCGGCTGGACGTAGGGGCGTTGTGGCAGTCCGCCTGCTCTGGCGTAGGCTCTGCCGCTGCCGTCGGCGGGATTTGTTGGCTCCGAGCCTCTTATATCTCGCACACGGCTCCGTGGAGGTCCGCTAGCTCCCGTTGCAGCATGCCGAGGGCCGTCAGTAGGGCGTTCTCCACCATCAATGTGGTCGCGCCGGCCTGAGCACCGGCACGCACCATCGGGTTGGCGACGACCACGGCTTGCGCTCCGGAGCTGCCCGGCGCACCGGTGCGGTGGTCTCCGGAGTCGGTGACGAGGTCGACGTTGCCGCCGGAGCCACTTGTCGTTCCCACACCGGGTGCGGGGGCAGTGGCCGTGCCAGCGCGGGCATCAGCGTGACCGCTCCCGATGACCCGATCGGCACTACCAATGCCAACCACCGCGCCAGCAGTGGGGGCGACAGCCGATGCAGAAGCCCTGGCGTTGACGAGCGCCACCGTCATGCTTCTCTTGTTCCTCGCTGCCGATGATGAAACTTTCTTGGGTGCCATCCTTCTTCAGATCTCAGAGCTTGCTCAGTCTTCCCCACGGACGACGCCAACTGTTGTGGTTATAAAACAAACAGTAAAGTGAGAGTATGGTAGTGGAGATGACAGATGAACAATGCTTGCCCTTTCCCCTGCTTGGGGCATCCATATATATATTTACATGAGGGTCTTTTACAATTAAGCCCTTACAGTCATGTACCCCTTGTAGGGGTATTTGTGTCATCATACATATCCCATTTTGGGCTTTACCATCCCTTGTCAGGCCGGCTGGGCTTAGGTGGGGGCCACCCCTACAACAGGGCAATTATCGAATGGTGGTTAATCTACTCGATGGAGAAACCTTAGCTGGCGGAACTAGGTTAAGATTGAGCATTGTAAAAGCTTTGTTGTGATCTTGTTGGTCGACATGCCAACGGAAGCATGTTATACCGTGACATTACAAGATGGTCATATCATATGAGTAAAGTTGTGCAACATCTATAGAGTGTAGAACTATTCAAATAGTTGTGTCCCCAATTATAGACAATGCTAGGTAATTTCACACAAGGGGTAGAGTTTTCATAAAGCCTGGTTGGGATAAGTATGAGAAGTGCATGATTAGTTCACTGGTGGTTCATTACGTGAATGGTTAGTTCACAGGTGGTTCATTAGGTGAATGGTTTGTTCACTTGTGGTTGCTCTCAATTTCTTTGATTATTTACTTATTAATCATTTTCAAAGTGCGCTTTTAATCTATCTATTGTATTTACTCCAAATTGTTGTTTTCTGCAAAATAATCACTAAACCATCATTTGGTAAGCCTTGCATACTATATTGCATTCTTGTTACAAATGACTTGCTGTGTACTCTATGAGCTCATGGCTATATCCACATTTCCTCAGTTGAAGAGGAGGAACCATATTAACTAGAGGTACTTGAAGGAGGATACTTGGATGACTTCTCGGATTAGGGTCTCGCTTCCCAGTCGATTGTCTATGCCAGTTTTGTTAAGGCCTTCTGGCTGTTAAGTGTAAACTTGGCCATAACATTGCAACTTTGATAATCAATAATATTTGAGTCTTTTTCTTGGTTAAATGTGAATATGGTTGATATTCCATCTACGATTCCACTGTGTGCACTAGCGTGATCCTAGACTAGTCTAGAATACACAGGAGAGTCCAGATTTGCAGATTCGGGTCTCTACAATCCCCTGGTGCCATGATCTCTTTATTGAGGGTTCTCCAGCGGACGGCCCTAAAAATATCATTAATCATGTCTACCTGGACCTTCGTGAAACCAATCGCAAGCTGGGCACCATGCACCAGCGTCCCTGATAGGCTTGGATACGCCACCCCCCACCCAGCCTCAATGAAAATGGAGCTAACAAGCCTAACTCTGAGGATGCACGGTGTGGGCTCCTACATAACAATACATGATGAGCTAAAGCATCCACCAGGTCTATCTATGTAGCATTCTATAGAGGTACATTGTCTAAATATCGTCAATAGGTAAGTGGATGTCGCTATGTTTAGAATATGGCGTGGATGCATATCTACTTTGACTTTTAGGGGGATTGGCTACCGGAATAATGGGTGTGGCTTACGACTGGTTACGGACTTAATTTAGTTCTTCCCTTAATTAATATATCTCTCCTCGAAGTGAGGCAGATAGCTCTCCTTGAAGTTGTGCACGAATCTCCTGTTTCAACTATTCCTCGCACTCGGTCTTGGATTTCTTTCTACTCCTATATGCCTCGGAGTCATCTGGGAATCCCTGCCTCCAAGGTACTTAAACCCCAAGGCCTTGCGTGCAACCTGGGTGCTACTTGTTTCCCAGAGCTGTGGATAGTATATCCCTCTCCCTAACTGCTTCAAAGGAGCTTTGGGAAGATTCAGTAGTCAAGTTTGCTGCAAGAGGCAATCATGTTATTTTAGACCTTATGAAGTTATGGACTTATTGACAACTAAGTAGTTTGACATATCTTACCAGACATTGAGACACTTCCTCGTCTGTGGTAGTTTTGTGTCTAGAGAGCCTTATGTGCCGCACTTTGCTGTTGAAACTCGGGCATCGTCTTCATCCGCACATCTTCAAATTATTCTAATCAGTGCATGAACAATACATATATTCCACCCCTTTCTTCAACATATCCTGCTCAGCCACTCTTCTAAAAGCAGACACGCCATCAATGTACTCTTCACTCACATAGTTCTCAACGTGCATCCAACTTCAGTCCATCTATGCTACGTATGTAACATATTAGTATCAAATCAGATTAATGCTCCTATAGCTAGTTAGCCTAATACATACACATAATTGTTATTCGCCTTAATAAATCATCCATGTAAAGTAGCTAGTTACGTACTATTCATGAAGCAATATATATATCAAGTAAGAATATATTGAAGTAAACTAGGATTAGTGACCTATTCTTAAATTGGAGTAAACTACCAAGCTAGATCTAAATCTGGTTATCATCTCTCTTTATTGTAATGCATATAATTAGAGGTAAATACTAACATCAAATCACCAAGAATAAATTGATCTACAAGTACACTTGCAAATCTGCAGTATGCTTTCACCAAACTCCCGAAAGCCGACCGACTCCTTCAAGAGCACAATGCAAAGCAGACAGATCTGTCGAGACTGGCCTAGCGAGGTATTTAATAACACGACATATCATAGACACTTCCAACCATGAACCGTATGTGATAATTCACCGACAATTCTTAATATGAACCGTGTGTGATAAGTAATATCACAGACGGTACTTAATACGAAACATTTGTGATAATGGGATACTTCATAGATGGTTTGTATTAAGAACCACCTGTAAATTATCAGAGACAGTTCTTAATACGAACCATCAGTGATAATGGGAGACTTCACAGATAGTTCTTTATTGGAACCGTCTATGATAATTCATATATGGTTATTAATACGAACTCTTTGTGATAAGTATCTATCATAGTAAACGCATAGAGAGGTTTTACTATATTGGGATATGCCTAATGCTTTTATTGCACTCTTTTTGGCATGTTACTACATCATTCTTCATTTTTTTTGTTACAGTGCTGATGTATTTATGGTTTATTAGCGAGACTTATATTATTTTGTTCCTCTCGTCATCAGTAAGCTACCAATAAAAACCATTCGTGAATCGGATATATACCAGTCAAAAGTTATGGCTAAAACAAGAAAAGAAACATTCTAGAACTAACAAGTTACTCATATTTGTTGGTTGGTTAGGTACGTGTCACTAGTTGATTTAATTCCTGTACAAAATAGATGCATACAGGGTGTGTTGGGCGTTTGGCCGGTGCGTAGAATAAACTATTCTACATTCGGGAGTAGAATAGCGTCACCATAATTATTTAAGGAAGGCTGTATAAGTATATTTCACATCGATGATAATTATTTAAGGGAACTACCTAAGTAGGGTTGAATTTGGCGCAAAAATGAATTAGGCAAGGTCTAGATTTAACAAATAGCCAACACGAGATCCATATGATTTTATTTTCGCGCAAGTCTTTTTTTCTTCTTCTTGAAATCATACTGAAATCCTGTATTTGTTTAGGCGTATAGCTGTGAGAGGGAACCTGTCCTCCAGGTTTGTGCCGGCCAGGGTTACAAATTTCTTCCGAAATTTTGCATTTCAGACGAAATTTCGTCCCTTTCGTCCCCAGCGAAAGATGTTAAATTCGGATAAAATTTGGCCGAATTTGGCCCTATTTAAAATTTGTTCAAATTTCATTCAAATTTTAGTTAAATTTCATCAAAAATTTGAATTTTTTCGTCCAAAATCTGAACGAAATAAACGAAATTTCATCGTTTCGTTTGTTTCGCCTGGCCCCGAATTTTTCCTCACAACGAAAAAGTTTTCCCTGGTGCCGGCAACGTACCTTGGTCTCATGGAAGGCATTACAAGAGTCGGAGAAAAATGAAAATGTATCCTCCAATTGTATGATGCAAGAAGTTCTACTTAGCAAGATACTCTACTACCACTACCAATCAATTCATGGCATTAAACCACATACAAGGATACTTGGTCACCACAAGCAGCAGTTGCCTTGACCAGACATTAAATTACACAACTATTCCTCGTCCTCCCCCATTTCCTGTTCTTTTCTTCTTGCCGTTCAACTCATGTCCACTTGCCATTTGCTATATATATGTGTGCCCATGCAAGCCAGCCTTCAAGCCAACACACACAAGCCATTGCCATTGGTATTCATTAATTGCCAACAACATCCATTGCCGCCATTGCCATTGATATTGCTCCATCTCTGCAAAACTAAGGAGAGAATGCCATCTCTGCAAGAAGCTGCGGGCGCCATGGACCATGCTGCGGTGGAGGCGAGCAGTAAGGGCGCCATGACCACCACCCTGCTGAGCCTCCTCGGCGTGACGTCGAAGAAGGGCGGCATGGCGGCGGACGAGAAGGTGGAGTGGCTCCGGTCGCAGCTCATCGGCAAGGACGTCGAGTTCGACACGCCGTTCGGGCGGCGCGCGCTGACGTACGCCGACCAGACGGCGTCCGGGCGGAGCCTGCGCTACATCGAGGACTACCTCGTCAAGGAGGTCCTCCCATACTACGGTGAGCACGACCATATACTATAAGCTAGCACTCGTTTTGCGGTTTTTTTTTAATATAAAAGGGTTGCTCTATCTCGTAGCAGCTCGAGAAAAGCGAGCTCGAGAAAAGCGAGCTCCAAGGTGAAGCTGCTGTTATCCTATTTTTATCGGTTTATCGATTTTCTATTCATTGACATAATTATTTATTCTAGGAATAAATTTTTTTAATCATAGTTATAAACTATCAGCTGCAGAAAAAAATCCATTATTTTGCTTCAGTTTAAAAGTTACAAGCCAGAGCTTGACCAAACTGACGCTCAAGTACTACTTATTACCTTATCTGCTATTTTTTATTTGATGTTTTAAATTTTTTAGGGTCTTCAAGATGCAATTTTGACTACTATTTTTTAGAACTTTACGCTAAGATATACTAATAAAACTGAAATATTATGAAAGTATTTTAACGATAAATCTAATAATATAATTTTTATAGATAATCCATATAATTTTAAATTTATTTATAATTAAATTTTATAAAGTTGAATGGTACGAATTCTAGAAATACAAATACAAAAGGACGGAGCGAGTACCACGGTAGTACTTACTACTCGTGCTCATTAGTTAAACACGCATTCATTCGGAACTATTCTTGCACATATTGATCACAGTTCATACACTATGATCAATGTGGTATAAAAAAACCTATTACGCGCGGGGGAGTTCCGGCCTCCCCATGCCCTCATCAGCACAGCCACAAGGTGGCGGGGAATTTCTGTACGATCAGCCAAGGTCTTTTCCTCCCATTTTCTCGAAATTACGTACAGGTCCTTGGTTCTCGCAAAAAGGTCCCTAATATTTTTTTAGGTCCCTAGAAATTTTTTTTACCCCCTCCGTTTTGCAGGATGGCCCCCCGTGTTTTCGGAAATTGCGCACAGGTGCCTGTTTTTTTAGGTCCTCGGTTTTCCCGAAAAATCCCTCCACCTTTCTCGAAAATGCGTTTTGCCCCGTTTTTTAAAAACCTCGCAAATTATCGCCTTTTTATTTTTTACGTCGGTGGGCTGCGCGCGTGCCGCCGCCTATGCTTCTAGTTCTTGATTATTTTGGCAAGGTTGGCTGTGTGTATATATGACACGTGTCTCACATGTTTGTTTCTGTAATTCTGTGTATGTGTAGGTAACACGCATACAGAGGACAGCCACGTCGGGAGCAAGACGACGCGGCTGGTGCACAAGGCGGCGCACTACGTCAAGCGCTGCATGGGCGCGGGCCCCGGCGACGCGCTGCTCTTCTGCGGCGCCGGCACGACGGCGGCCATCAAGCGCCTGCAGGAGACGATGGGCGTGGCCGTGCCGTCCGCGGAGCTGCGCGGCCGGCTGGCGGCGCAGCTGCGCGACGAGGAGCGGTGGGTGGTCTTCGTCGGGCCGTACGAGCACCACTCCAACCTGCTGTCGTGGCGTCGGAGCCTGGCCGAGGTCGTCGAGGTAGGCGTCGACGCCGACGGGGACGTCGACGTCGCCGCGCTCCGCCGTGCGCTCAGCTCGACCGAGTACGCGCACCGGCCGATGCTGGGCTCCTTCTCGGCGTGCAGCAACGTCACGGGCGTCATGACGGACACGCGCGAGCTCGCCCGCGTCCTGCACCAGCACGGCGCGTTCGCGTGCTTCGACTTCGCCGCGAGGTGCGTACGTGACACCACAAAGTCTTAGTTCGTGGAAAATGACATGCATGGATTTGACACTCTCTAAACTTGGTCACATGAAAGCTAACCATCATTGTTTTTAGTTTAGGCTCCTATTAAGTGTTTCTTGGATAAACTAAGAAATTAAAGTGCATATTTGCTTTGCCAAATCCTCACCCCATTTTTTAGAATACCTCACTTGCAGTGCCAAAGGCCCCAAAACTACACTTTTGTGATGTTGTAAATTAGAACCTGCAAAATATTAAAACCTATTTTGGCAAATGAATTCTATGAGATATGTAAACTACTATCCAGTTTTTAATTGAAAAATATATTTATTTTTTTTGTTGTTTATATATATATGACATTGTTTACTTACCATCTCTCTATATATATATATATATATATATATATATATATATATATATATATATATATATATATATATATAGAGAGAGAGAGAGAGAGAGAGAGAGTTGGTAAGTAAACAATGTGATGTAATCAATGACCAACAGAGAATGCTTGAACCTCACCAGTACTACAGCTAGATTTTTCTACTCTTTGCATTAAATATGACAATAGAAGGCACCTGCCTACCTGACCCAAATAATATTGTGCAAATGATCTGACTACCTGACCCAAATAATATTGTAAAAATGATCTCACATTGACTTATGTGATCTGTACGTCTAGGCAAAGGTCTGACTCCTTGTGGATCTTGTTTGCGTGTTGAAGTAAGCTGAATTACTTGGGTGTTTTCATCGTAATATTAGGGGAGTAAAATAACGGGCACAAAGTCTATTGAATTAGCGCACTGCGACAGCGAAATATTTGACTTTACAGGGCACAAGGAATTTGAAAATTATTCGTAGTTTCTACGGTCTTCTCCGAAATTTCTGTTTTTTCAACATGGTCAGCACCTCGCTCATGAAATTCCATAACTATGATCAGGATTAATATTCAACCTGGCCAACTAGCACATCATTTTCTGATGTTTCATGTGCACGTCAAGAAATTCCATACACAGAAGACTTTAACTAGTGACATTTGTGCAGTGGCCCCTATGTAAAGATCGACATGAAGTCCGGTGAAATCGATGGCTACGATGCGGTCTTCTTAAGCCCGCATAAGTTTGTCGGTGGCCCAGGCACACCAGGCATCCTTCTGATGAACAAATCGCTGTATAGGCTCAATTCTCAGCCTCCCTCGACGTGTGGGGGTGGCACCGTGGCCTATGTCAATGGCTTCAACGAGGAAGTGAGCATTGAAGCAGCAATGTCAAGTACCTGAGTTCCAAAGTTCATGATCTTGCCCTAGAACCTGATCAAATTATGGTGTGTGATGTGCAGGATACATTGTACTACGACGACATTGAGGAGCGGGAGGATGCTGGCACACCGCCGATAGTGCAAAAGATCCGTGCATCGCTTGCATTTTGGGTCAAGGAGTACATTGGGTATGACACGATGGGCCTCCGCGAGCGAGTGTACTCTGAAATGGCGATGAGAAGGCTAGTTAGCAACCCGAATGTCAGGGTGCTAGGCAACACGAATGTTGAACGCCTACCAATCTTCTCCTTCCTCCTATACCCTCCGGTGGCGGAATCGCTATTTGATGGGGTCGATGAGCCTGCAAGTTGTGACACATCGTTGGAGAACGCGTGGCGCAAGAAACTACCCTTGCATGGGCGTTTTGTCACAAGGCTTCTTAACGATCTTTTCGGCATCCAGGCGAGGGGAGGCTGTGCTTGCGCAGGCCCCTATGGCCACCTCCTACTCCATGTCGACAATGAGCTCTCCCTTCGCCTTCGGTCTGCTATTCTCGAGGTACAACCAAACCGTACCATGGTCAAATTGGCCTACTTGTGTGGTAAATTTCAAGTTGTCGGAACAGGCACTAATGTTACTGTTCACCGTAACATATTTTCAGGGGTACAGTGGACTGAAGCCAGGATGGACTAGGTTGAGCTTTTCTTACTACCTCTCCAAGGAGGAGTTCAAGTTCATCCTCTCTGCCATTGAGTTCATAGCGGCATATGGCCACCGCTTCCTCCCGTTGTACAAATTTGATTGGATCACCGGTAACTGGACCTTCCGTAAACAGGCAGTCAAGTACCACATCACGAGGGAGGAGCTGTCTCTTGGCACAGAGCCATCAAAGCATCAATATGGCCAGCCAAAGGTTGCAGATAAACTGGACAAGCCTGAGGCCAATCATAACAAGTTTGAGAGCTACATGGAGAGTGCCAAGAAAATTGCACTCTCCTTGCCAGATATCAATCAGCAGATTGTCAGCATCCCAAAAGGAGTAGACCCTGACTTGGTTCTGTTTCATATATAGAGTTTGTTTGGATGTCATAATAAGACTACAGCTTGGTAGAGCATTTCAGCAGTTGCTCACCAGCAATGTACTATATGATAATATACCAGCGGAGTACTAGGCAGTACTTGCCGAGTTTAGAGTTAAGCTGCGCTGTTTCCTTCCAAAAAAAAGGTGCACAGTAAAATTTTCAGAAAATAATGTGTGCAGAAAATGGATGCCAAGTTATGACAATCCTATTTTCCATATCAGAACAGTTTTGCATATGCTATCCGTATATTTCCTACTTTTTTCCCGGACGACAAGCAAAAGACTAGTATGTCTTGTATATTTCTTGCTGTATCTCGACAAGAAAACTTATCAGAGATTTAAGAGGCAAACAGAATGTTATGTCAGCCAACTAAATTGACTCCTCATTCTCTCCCTGTACATGCTGATTTCGCTGTCTTACTTCCTGAGTCTACACCAAGGGCGGTTGTGGCAAGTCAATTACTGGTATGAAATGATTGCATCGTCTTACTAGTATTCCACGTTCGAATGTGATGGAAATCAGATTTACAATATTTGATCCGCAAACGTTGCATTCACATCTTGTGATTTGAATTTCCGAATGATCAGAGTCAAATAATGGTTTTTTTCTTTTTGTTCCAAAACATGATAGATGAGTATCATGCCAACAATATTTTCTTTTTGTTCAGCATAGTATCAGTATTATCCCGACAGAGTAGATCCTGGCATGATCCTTCTTCATCTATAGTAAATTTCGGACACAATAACAGGACTGTAGCTTTGGAACATCAGTGTTCTAAGAAAAAAAAGCTTTGGGACAACATTTCCATTATAAAATGTGTAATACGAGAATAGTATAACGCAAGAACAGTTGGACAGGTTTGAAATGATTGTGACGTCTGATTGGTATAACGTGTTTGAAGGCAGCAAGTTTGAAAGGAACTGGAATCAGATTTTGCAACATTAATTCGGTAAGACGATGACGATGTGATTTTCAGAATGATCAAGCTAGTCAAATAACTGATTTTTTTTTTCAGCGCTGTGATACATATCATGCCATGTAATGCTTCTTACTTGCAAGGAACACTATCTTGCGTTATTAATTACTTAGTTGCATAACAAACTCAAGATTTTCCTAGCTAGCACCCTAACAGATAAGATTTAGGCTAGCCTAACAATGGAAAACTTGGTTTCCGAGAACTTCAGCAACTGGAAAACAATGTCCAGGACATGAGAAATTAGATGAAGAAAAACACATGTGGTGTCAGGATATGATTTGTCAATTCCATATGATTTTTTTTGCCAGCTTTGTATAGAAAGTGTGCCAATTGATTTGGACATACATGGATGGGATGCTTGTCCTGTATGAATACAGTTTCAAATTATCAAGAAATTTATTAATCGGTTTCTAAATGTGCATTTGATCAACATTTTAGCAAAATATGGTTGACAGGAGCACAGAAACATGCAGAAAATCATTTGTTGAAATGACATGTTTTTTGTGGAATAATTAAATTTGCTCCATGTTTCAATAATTTGTATGATTTACTTCATCATATACATTTAAGCCCATGAAGAGCGTGCTCTAATATTAAAACATATATACATATATACAACGATGAAGATCAAGTATTACATACGGCGATATTTACAAATTAATAACTTGCCATTTAAAAATAGGAAAGAAGAAACTAATAATAATAATGTGAGTAAGAACAACTTGAATTCTCAAGATGTCTCTACGTACGTACAAGTGGTGATGCAAGCACAGGAGCTAACACACGCTCGTGCATGCAAACTATATACTAAGATCATGGAGAAGTCTCTAACTCTGTTATTTTAGGCTTTTGGTTTCTTCTAAAATCGAAACAAATGGGTCAGTTTTTTAAAGCGGATTCTTTAAATGACTTTCTAAGCTCAAAACTATATGCACTGTCTGTGTCCGCATCTCTGTCATCCGCTGCTGTATCAAAAAACACAGATAAATGTTATCAATTACAGCCAAAAATCATCAGACATAGCTCAAAATAACAGAGCTAGAAACGAGGTAGACGGATGCCACAATTAATGATGGCACAACTAAACTAAACCATTGCCTTAAGGAAAAAACTGAACTTCAATTACACCAGTCTTAATTTGCAGACGAAGAATTCCAGGTCGTACTCGCCGACAGCCGTGGACGACTCAGCTTATATTTCGAGACAGGAACATGTTAGAAATAATCTTCTCAAAAACTAACTAGCTAAGCATGTGATAGGAGATACTTGTTCACGTAGGTGTGTTACCATTTACAAGTGTATGTGTGAATCTACATGTAGTTAATTAGTGTGTTGTGTTTGTTAGCTAATTAGGATCAAGTCGAAGTGTGGACCGGATCATGTGGTTCATAGCACGCATGTAGGAGGGTTAGTGGTGTTGCGCATGCAGTTAGTAGTGGCTTGCATAGAGTGAGCTGAGGAGGTGGTTGAAGTTGTCGGCGAGGTATGTCATAGCAGTAAAAATGTGGAAGATGCCGGCAAGTTATGTCGCCGGTAGCATAGTCAGCAAGAAAAAGGCAAAACTCTTTGGAGACGTATTAGGAGATCAGGCTTCATCTTGTGAGTCAAAGTATCAAGATTAAGAGGGAAAATGTTAGAACTAATCTTGATATTTTAGACGTGGTCGTAAACTTAGTTTGGTTTCTTCATGTATAGTCATATGGTTGCTTAGTCATGGTCATAAGTTTGTTTAGTGGCCGTAGTTGTAAGCATTTTTAGATGTGGTCATATGCATGTTTGTAAGTGGTCATAGGAAGTAGTGTGGTCGGGCGCCGAGTCGAAGTGTTTCGGTCGGTACTCGAAGAGTACTGTAGTAGTCCAAAAATTGTAGCAGTTGTAATGAGCACGGTAGCAGTCATGAGTACTGTAGCAGGGAGCAGTCATAGGAGCTCGGACGTGGTCTCAGCGAGACCATGTCTTTCGGGTAGTGCACGATGTGCGCGAGTCGTGGAGTCGTGGCCGTTAAAACCAGATCACAGAGTGTCTATTTATATCTTTGTAATCAGTTTGTTAAAGAGGGGAGATGAATAATAGAAAAAGGAAAAAATGACGCAAGTCGAGTTCGCGTCAGAACAATTCTCTACTGTTTCTTGTTTTCGCCGTGTAGTGTATGTCCACAGACGAATCAAGTGTGCGGTTCCTGAATTGAGTTTTAACAATTGGTATTAGAGCATAGGTAACGTATAAGAATGGCAACAACGTCGATGGCACCGCGTCGTCGAGAGCGCCGTCTAAGGTACATGCGTCAAACACGGAGGTGAACCAGTCTTGGTAGAAACACAAATGCATCAAGGCCTCCACGTTGTAGTTGCGCGAGTGTGTGTGGAGCGCCCACGATGATGGGAGCGGTGCAGTGATGCGCGACACTCATCGTCTAACAAGCAGAAGGTGCTGCACTGGCACATCGACCTGACGCATAGGTACGTTGTGGTGTGACATATGGTGGCTGGTTGCAGTGGCTATATGCCACGTCTGGTAGCTGCCGTGAGGTATTGTGGAGGATAAAGCACAAGAGCACATGGAAAAGCTCCGGGCTGCCGAGTGCCAAAAACTGTGTGTGTGCTCATGACGTTCTTCTGTTTCCTCCGCTGTGAATTAGTTGTGTGCGTATCCAAAGCTTAGTAGTACAAGAGAATAGAAGTGTGTTCTCTCCGTGTACTCCCATCTAGCTGTTGTACATGTGTGTATTCTCGTGTTAATTGTGTCCATGAGAAAATATGAGTTCTTATAGATATGTCCAAGAAATCACTAATGTAAGCTCTAATCTGAGTCTCTGTCGCTCATGGTACTGGCGAAAAGACAAATTGTAACTGACAGTGAAAACGTCATCAAGTTACATCACCGGCGGCAAAGAAGTAACGGTTACACAGGTTTCGTACGACACGAAAGGTAAGAGTGTGTTGCAAACCCGATCATGTCTAGTGGAAAGGCAAGGCAGAACTTCTCAAATATGCGTCAGAAGATCAGCCTCCAAATTGAATGATGGTTGACAAGATTAGAGGGTAAATGATAAAAATAATCTTGTCAAAAACTAACTAGCTAAGCATGTGATAGGAGATACTTGTTCACGTAGGTGTGTTACCGTGTACAAGTGTATGTGTGATTCTGCATGTAGATAATTAGTGTGTTGTGTTTGTTAGCTAATTAGGATCAAGTCGAAGTGTGGACCGGATAATGTGGATCATAGCATGCATGTAGGAGGGTTAGTGGTGTTGCGCATGCAATTAGTATCTGAAGCTACCATCTTCTCCAAGATAGACTTAAGGTCAGGATACCATTAGCACAAGATCAGGGCATAAGATATCCCTAAAACAGCTTTTACCATCCGGTATGGCCTATTTGAATATACAGTCATGTCATTTGGTTTAACCAATGCACCAGCCTACTTCATGAACCTGATGAACAAAGTGTTCATAAAATATTTGGATAAATTTGTCGTCGTGTTCATAGATGACATTTAGATCTACTCTAAGAGCACCGAAGAACATGCAGAACATCTGCGAGTAGTCCTAGAGACACTCAAAGAACACCAGTTGTATGCCAAGTACAGCAAGTGTGATTTCTGGCTGCACGTGATTAGGACACATTGTATCCTCTAGGGGAGTAGCAGTTGACCCATCCAAAGTAGAGGAGTTCTAGAGTAGAGGCAACCCACCTCAGTCACTGAAGTGCATAGTTTCCTAGGTCTAGCTGGATACTACAGATGTTTCATAGAAGGTTTTTCCAAGATATTTAAGCCAATGACACACTTGCTCAAGAAAGAGAAGAAGTATGAATGGACAGAAGCATGTGAGAAGAGTTTTCAAGAACTGAAGAAAAAGTTGATAGATATACACAAGGATTTCGAAGTATATTGTGATGCATCACGCCAAGGTCTTGGTTGTGTGCTTATGCAAGGAGGAAAATTTGTTGCTTATACATCCAGACAACTCCGTGTCCCCATGAGGATAATTATCTAACCCATGACCTGGATCTAGCCTCAGTAGTGCACACTCTAAAAATTTGGCGGCATTACTTGATTGGAAATCATTGTGATATATACACAGACCATAAGAGTCTCAAGTACATATTCACCCAAATTGATCTCAACCTTAGACAAAGAAGGTGGCTAGAGTTAATCAAGGACTATGATCTGGATGTCCATTATCACACAAGGAAAGTTAATGTAGTGGTTGATGCCTTAAGTTGCAAGCCCCACTACAACAACCTTATGGTACAAGAACTTCAACCTGAACTCTATAAGGAATTGAAGCCCTTAACATAGGATTAGTAGAACATGGTACCCTAGCTGCCATGGAAGTACACCCAACTCTTGAGGAGCAAATTATAGTAGCCTAGAAAGGACACCCTGGAGTCCAGAGGTTTAAGCACATCATAGCCAAGGGAAAAGCCCCCAAGATGGTAGAAGATCAATGGGGAGTCCTATGGTATAGGAAATGCCTCTTTGTTCCCCATCAGAAGGATCTCAAGGACCCGATACTCAAGGAAGCCCATATCTCGGCTTATACCCTGCATCCAGGCATCACCAAGATGTATCAAGATATGAAGACCTTATATTGATGGCCCCGTATGAAGAAAACTGGCAGGCGAATGTAAACCTGACTTTGGAAATTTTCCTGGAGAGACTACTCCAGCGTTGTTGATAAGGTGGAAGTAACCTTATGATCAAAACCTAGCATAGTTGGATGGAACCATGTAATCGGTGGATGGAACCTACACCGCTATAAATGATATACAATTTCAAACTCTTTAAAGAATGTTTATAAAATGATAAGTCATAGGAATTTTAATCATGGTTATTGCAAATATCGCTTTAAGCAAATAGAGGAACCGAAGCCATCCTTACATCTATAATTATGTGCATTATATGTGTTGGCTCATGGAGCACGGTTGGTTGTGCTCACCTTCGCTCTTAACCCCCCTTTAGAGTCCGTGAACCAAGGCCACTATGTCTACTATGAGGACCTAGGCGATGAAGGCGATGAAGATGGTGAAAACTAGAGAAGCCTTTTGTAGTCTTGCCTCTCACCTTAGTCTAGCCGACCAGGCTAACTTGTGGGCGGTTCCAATATTAGTCAGGTCTCTGGACAATATCGAAGGAACCTAAGTTGTCTCAGTTGATTGCCTATGGTGGGTTCTACCCTACCACGTTTGTCTATGCTTCCGCTTCCGCAATTTTTGTAATGTAAACATTTGGCCTGACGTGCCTATTGTAAACTCGACTCGACGTGGTCTATTTGAACTCTGGTATTGTAATGGTATGGTATTTATCGTGCATGCAATGATCCGTCAATGTACATGTGAGCACCCATAGCATGCCGATACTCAGAACTGAGTCCTCGGCGGAACCTTTTAGCCTTCTCAAGGTCACCGTTATGCCGACGGCGTGCAAGCGGATCAAGTCGTTGAACCGCGCCTCGTACTCAGCTACTGTCATCTTTCCTTGCACAAGGGTCGACAGGGCAACCTCCATAATTTCCACAAAAGACTCTGGGTAGTGCTTCTCCTGGAACTGCTCGACGAAGACCTCCCAGGTGGCTGGACCTTGGGCAGAGGTCCTAGCTGAAAGGACTCCCTCCCACCAGATGTCCGCCTGACCTTTCAACTGAAAGGCCACAAAGCGAGCCCTAAGCTGTGAAGTCATCTCTAAAGCTTCGAATTGTCTTCCCATATAGCGCAACCAGTCTGCAGCTTGAACCGGCGTACCCATCCCATCAAAGGTATCCAACCGCAATGCCATCCATTCGCGAAGGCCCATTCTTGGCTCCGATGCGACAGGAACGGCAATCGGGAAGATGGCGTACGGCCAGCAGCGGCTGCAGGCGCTTGTCGTAACGCACGAACCTCCTCTATGAACTCCCGTAACAAGGCTGAAGACCTTGCCTGAACCCCAACTATAGACTGTTCAGCAGACCCAACTTCCACGTCGGGTGCCTCCTGCTGAACCTCTAGCGATGGCTCCGCTTGGGCACGGCCACGACCACGGCCTCGGCTCGTACCACGACCATGACCTCTACCTCTCGGCATCTCTGCTCACAACAGAGAAGCAATCACACAATCAACAACTGTAACAATACCAATCCACAACACGATTAGGGCAAACGCATATGCAATGCAAATCCCAAGCCCAAACCTCTTGTGCAACAAAGTGTGTCAAATTTAAGCAATTACTTGGCCTAAGTCAAGTTTTAATTGATTAAGGTAGCCTAGGTTACCAAATTATCCAGCACGGACCTAACGCCCGCTCTGATACCAACTGTAACACCCCGACCCTCCACAGGGTCCAAGATGCTACCACCACACCCTTACCAATTCAAAAATATTGCTAATTCAACTTTTAGCAGCATCTCTTCTGTTCTTGCTATAAGATTACCCACAGGAAGCAAACCCCAAATAACAATGGGATAATTGCAAAAACAACTAACTTCATATTTCACAAGTTATAGCATAAACAAAACCACAGGAACTTTAACACTATATTAAACATAAACCTCGTGCGGGCTAAACTGTTATGTACATGTGCAGTGCCAAAAGTGCTATCCCATTCCATGCATGTCGTCGTCATTCACCTAAAAACAACGACAAAGTAAGGGTGAGTCCGGAGACTCAGCAAGCACACGATAAAACAGTAACACCACTTTAGCAATTCAATCAATTTCACGAACTGTAAGTTGTAAATTAAGTCTGTAACTGTATACTGTAAATCTATCCTATGTCTGTAAACTGTAAGTTCAATTCTATGTCTGTAAACTATAAACTGTAAATTAGTGTCAGAATCAGAAATCAGAATCACAACTGCTCAGAATCGTAACACTTTCTCTGTCACTTCCATGCAATGCAATATCATGCAATGCATCTGTATGCTCAGAATCAGAATCACAATCTGCTCAGAATCGTATCACTTTCTCTGTCACTTTCATGCAATGCAATATCATGTAATGCATATGTATGCTCTGTAACTGTAGCTTATACCGGTATAGCGGAGTGTCCACCCGTCGATGGACCACTCATTTGCCTACCTCTGTAGGTCTTATTCCAGAGCACTCCAGCCTGGCTCTATGCATTTTGCATGATGCAATATGCCTCAAATATGAATGTCTAATCAGAAACGATACCCATCAAGGTATAATTAGCACAATTCATAAACATCATCTCATAAACACTGTAATTCATGGTATGTAAACATGAATAATAACCATTCCCACAATTTACTGTTCTACCGAGCGACTGGGTCTAGTCACTACTTCCTTTTCCTTGGCCGGATCTGGCGGATCTGGCGACGGGTGAAACTTTTCCTTTTTTCTCTCTCTCTTCTTTTTCCTTTCTTTTTTTTCCCAGCCGGCCGGCTCTCCTTTTCTTCTCTTCCTTTCCTCTTCTCTTTTCCTCCGCCGGCACTTCCTTCTTCCTTTCTTTGCGTCGGCCGACTCCCTTCTTCTTTTCCCCCTTTTTTTTCTTTCCACGCCGACGCTCTCTTCTTTTTCCTTCTTTCTCCAGTCGGCGGCTCGCTTCCTTCTTTTTCCTTCGCGTCGGCCGGCGTCTCCCGTCGCCTCCTCACAGTCGGCGCCTCCCGCGACTCCCTCCTCCTTCCTCACGGAGCTCGGCCGTCCCCTCGCTCCCTTGCGCGGCCGCAGCCGGCAGGGGGGCGGCAACGCAGCGAGCCGAGGCGGCGACGGCACAAAGCGGCGGCGGCGACGGCCGGGGTGGCGCCGGCGGCTCAAGAACTCGCAAGGCGGCGGCGGCAGCGAGGCGGCAATGGTCGACGACGGCGCCTCGCGGCGGCGGCGGCCGGAGCCGATGAGCGCGGCCTGGTTGGCGGCGGCGGCGCCGCGCGAACAACGTCTTGTGGCGTCGGCGAGGCGAGGAGAGAGCGGCAGCAGCAGACGCTAGAGTGGATAAGCACGGCGAGAAGAAAAATATCGAGTTCGGCTTATCCTCGGCTCTCTCTCTCCTCATATATATATATCGTGGGATGGGTCAATGGGCTTACCCGCCCGTATTACATTCTACCCCCTTAATGCAATTCGACCCGATTCGCAACTTGATAATCTAAACAAAAACAACTGAATCAAATAGAAATGAACTGTAACTCGTACTCGTGGAGAACAACTCCGGGTACATCTCGCGCATGCGAGATTCCAATTCTCATGTTGCTTCTCGCTCAGTCTGATGCGACCATAAGACTTTCACATACTTTAACGTTCTGTGCCTCAACACTCTCTCCGATTCCTCCAGAATCCGAACTGGACGGGACTCGAAGGTGAGGTCTTGCTTAAGGGGCAATGGTTCTAGAACAATCTCATGTTTTGGATCCCTTAAGTACTTTCTCAACATAGAAACATGAAACACATTATGAACTCCTCGCATAGACTCGGGAAGATCCAAACGATATGCCGACTTTCCAATTCGTGCCAGAATCGAAAACGGCCCAATGTATCGCGGGCTAAGCTTCCCTTTGATACCAAACCTCACAATCCCTTTAGTGGGAGACACTCTCAAAAGTACATGATCCCCCACTTCGAACTCTAAGTCTCGCCTTCTCACATCTGCATAGCTCTTACGCCTACTCGGGCGCCTAGCGGTTCTGTCTAATCTCCGCCACTCGCTCCACTGTCTGTTGGACCCAATCTGGACCCAGAACTGCCTTTTCACCTACGGCATCCCAACAAAGTGGCGATCTACATTTCCGCCCATACAGAACCTCAAATGGCGCGGCCCGAACACTGGAGTGGTAGCTGTTGTTATAGGCAAACTCCGTGAGTGCCAACTGATCCTCCCAGCTACCTTTCCACGACAAAACACAGGACCTCAACATGTCCTCTAGTGTTTGAATGGTACGTTCGGATTGCCCATCTGTCTGTGGGTGGAAAGCGGTACTAAACTGGAGTTTTGTGCCCAAAGCGCTTTGCAAGCTGTCCCAAAACTTGGAGACAAACTTAGCATCTCTGTCCGAAACTATCATCTTGGGCACACCATGCAATCTCACTATCTCACGCACATAGAAAGGTGCCAAATCACTCGCCGAATTCGTTGTACGAATAGGGATGAAGTGCGCGGACTTACTGAATCGGTCCACCACTACCCAAATTGCATCCTTACCTCGCTGGCTACGAGGCAAGCCGACTACAAAGTCCATGGTAACATCATCCCATGGCCACTGTGGAACATCTAAAGGCTGCATTAGTCCAAACAGACGCTTATGTTCAGCCTTCACTTGTTGGCAAATCCGCAGGGCGCCACATCTTGCGCAACATCCACTTTTATTCTCTTCCACCAAAACACTTTTTCAAATCCCGATACATCTTGGTCTCGCCAGATGTACCGTGTCTGGTACGATGAGCCTCT
Organism: Bonia amplexicaulis; assembly: GCA_036346245.1. Lineage (NCBI taxonomy): Eukaryota > Viridiplantae > Streptophyta > Magnoliopsida > Poales > Poaceae > Bonia > Bonia amplexicaulis. Next base: position 2,918,854 of record CM070768.1, on the reverse strand, counting down.
CTCAAAATATCATCCTTGACTCGAGCCTTTGTGGCACGCAAAGACGGCCCCTAAACCGCAATACGCCCGACTCATCAAGGCTGAAGTCCCCCAATTTTCCTTCATCGAGGCGCTTCCTCACTTTTTGAAGCAATCTATCGTGCTGTTGCGCTTCTTTCACCCGCTCGAATTGCCGATTCCAAGAATAACCGTGTCTCTACATCTTTGTCAAGCATAGCAATAGGAAATTCCCATCCGCTCAAAGTCGGCAACGAGACAGCCTACAGTGGAGGGTGTCGTCTTGCGACTAAGGGCATCGAGAACCACATTTGCTTTACCCGGATGGTATCAAGAGTGAGATCATAGTCTTTGATCGGTTCAACCACCTTCTTTGCCTCAAATTCAACTCTTTACGAGTGAAGATATACTTGAGGCTCTTATGGTCGATGAAAATATCACAGATTCTCCATACAAATAATGCCTCCAAATCTTTAGAGCAAAACCATGCGGCGCCACTCTAAATCGTGAGTAGGTTAATTCTGCTCATGTTTCTTTAATTGTCGCGAAGCATACGCGATCACTTTGCTATCTTGCATGAGCACGCAACCCAAACCCACTCTCGATGCATCCGAGTAGACCGTGAAACGCTTCCCTGGCTCAGGAAGAGTGAGAACAGGAGCAGTTACTAATTTCTCTTTCAAAACATTGAAACTGCACTCACATTCATCGGTCCACTGGAATTTCACGCCCTTCCGCGTGAGTTGAGACATTAGCTTAGCAATAATGGAGAAGTCTTTCACAAAACGCCGGTAATACCCAGCTAAGCCAAGAAAACTTCTCACCTCCTTAACATTGGATGGTCTCTTCCAGTCTACTACTGTTGAAATCTTGGTTGGATCTACTGAAATGCCCTCCTGGTTAATCACATGTCCTAGGAAGCCCACTTCAGAAATCCAAAATTCGCACTTCTTCAACTTGGCAAAGAATTGATTTCTCCTCAGAGTCTCAAGCACAAGCCTCAAATGCTGCTTATGCTCTTCCTCCGTCTTGGAATAAATCAAGATATCATCAATGAACACAACTACAAAGTCATCCAAATACTTGTGTAGCATACTGTTCATTGTTTCCATAAAGACAAATAGGGCATTTGTTAGTCCAAAGGACATAACTTTATACTCATAGTGCCCATACCTCGTGGAGAAAGTCGTCTTTTCAATATCTTGCTCCTCACTCGAATCGATTATACCCAGTTGTAGATCAATTTTGGAAAACACCTTGGCTCCCTTCAATTGATCAAACAAGTCCTCAATGCGAGGCAAAGGGTATTTATTCTTGATAGTCACCCGATTAAGAGCACGATAATCTATGCACATGCGCCAACTCCCATCCTTCTTCTCAGTAAATAGGACGGGGGCTCCCCAAGGTGACACACTGCGACGGATCAGCCCCTTGGACAACAACCCATCCAATTGCTTCTTCAACTCTTCTTGGAGTGGTCGTGCTAAACGGTACGGGGACATAGAGATAGGTCGAGTGCCAGGAACAAGTTCAATCTCGAACTCCACATCTCTTGCGGGTGGCATTCCGGAGCTCTTCAGAAATATGTCGGGTACTCACATACCACCGAATATCCTCAATGCGCAAAGGCGCACTCGATTTTTCCACAAGTGATAGAAGTAACCCAAACTTAAACATTCGTTGGCCAGAGAACAGGCTGGCCAACACAAAAAGAGAACCCGGAGGTGCATTCCCCTGAAGGATTATCTCCTCCCCTGAAGGAGCTTGCAAAGTGATTGTCCTCCAGAAACAGGAAATCACTGCCCGGTAGCGATGCAACCAGTCCATACCGAGGATAACATCAAAATTCTCTATCGGAATAACCATGAGGTTAGCCACAAAATCCTCGCCATCTATGGAGACTATGCATCCGGGACAAACCATAGAGCTAACAATAATACCCCCTGGAGAAATAACTGTAACCGACTGTGAAATCTGTTGCATACTCAATTTTGCCTTTCTAGCAAACTCACTAGAAACAAAGGAATAAGTGGCACCGGAGTCAAAAATAATGAGGGCACTGTGTGAATCCACTAACAAAGTACCTGTCACCACGTCCGGTCGACTCGCAGACTCAGTGGCAGGCAAGGTGTAAACTCCGGGCGGCACTGGGGTAGCAAGAGCCCCGATGCTCTGCTGTGACGGCATCGGAAAGGGAGGCGGTGCAGCATACTGAAGTGGAGTGACTGGAGTAGGTGGCCAGTAATACCCGGCAGGTGGCGCCCAGGAAGGAGGCTGCGGCGCAGGAGCAGCCGCCAACACCTGGACTGACCCCCGAGATGAGGCATTCGATGACGCAGATACCGGCTCCCACTTAATGATGCTGGAGGGATTCTGACGACAGACCTTCTCCATGTGGCCCATCCGCCACACGGTGTCATTCTTGTCTGTCCAGAACATTCGGCAGCGGTGCTCACCACCACACCTAAAGCAAATCATGCCCTGCCCGGGGACAGGACGCAAAGCTGGTGGTGTAGGAGACGACGATGTCAACGATTTAGACTTGGATGACTGTGAAGAACGTCGAATCCACTTAGGCTTCTTAGGAGCGGACCGCTGAGATGAACCACCCCTCTCACTATAGCTCCTCTTCTGGTCACCACCAGAAGCACTCGGATCACCAGAAGGTTGCGAACCTTTAGTGAGGTGCATCTCCATATCCATCCCTCTGGCCCGCTCAACCATAGACCTAAAGTCACGTGGTGCAGTAGCACCCATAACATGCCGATACTCAGAACTGAGTCCTCGGCGGAACCTTTTAGCCTTCTCAAGGTCACTATTTGCGACCGACGGTACGAAGCGGATCAAGTCGTTGAACCGCGCCTCGTACTCAGCTACTGTCATCTTTCCTTGCACAAGGGTCGACAGGGCAACCTCCATCCAACCGCAATGTCATCCATTTGCGAAGGCCCATTCTTGGCTTCGATGCGACAGGAACGACAATCGGGACAGTGGCAGGTACGACCGCAGCAGCGGCTGCAGGCGCTTGTTGTAACGCACGAACCTCCTCTATGAACTCCCGCAACAAGGCTGAAGACCTTGCCTGAACCCCAGCTATAGACTGTTCAGTAGACCCAACTTCCACGTCGGGTGCCTCCTGCTGAACCTCTAGCGATGGCTCCGCTTGGGCACGGCCACGACCACGGCCTCCACGGCCTCGGCTCGTACCGCGACCACGACCTCTACCTCTCGGCATCTCTGCTCACAACAGAGAAGCAATCACACAATCAACAACTGTAACAATACCAATCCACAACACGATTAGGGCAAACACATATGCAATGCAAATCCCAAGCCCAAACCTACTGTGCAACAAAGTGTGTCAAATTTAAACGAATTACTTGGCCAAAGTCAAGTTTTAATTGATTAAGGTAGCCTAGGTTACCAAATTATCCAGCACGGACCTAACGCCCGCTCTGATACCAACTGTAACACCCCGACCCTCCACAGGGTCCAAGATGCTACCACCACACCCTTACCAATTCAAAAATATTGCTAATTCAACTTTTAGCATCTCTCTTCGTTCTTGCTATAAGATTACCCACAGGAAGCAAACCCCAAATAACAATGGGATAATTGCAAAAACAACTAACTTCATATTTCACAAGTTATAGCATAAACAAAACCACAGGAACTTTAACACTATATTAAACATAAACCTCAGCGTACGGCTAAACTGTTATGTACATGTGCAGTGCCAAAAGTGCTATCCCATTCCATGCATGTCGTCGTCATTCACCTAAAAACAACGACAAAGTAAGGGTGAGTCCGGAGACTCAGCAAGCACACGATAAAACAGTAACACCACTTTAGCAATTCAATCAATTTCACGAACTGTAAGCTGTAAATTAAGTCTGTAACTGTATACTGTAAATCTATCCTATGTCTGTAAACTGTAATTCAATTCTATGTCTGTAAACTGTAAACTGTAAATTAGTGTCAGAATCAGCGTAAATCACAATCGCGTAGAATCAGTAACACTTTCTCTGTCACTTCCATGCAATGCAATATCATGCAATGCATCTGTATGCTCAGAATCAGAATCACAACTATGCAGAATCAGATCACTTTCTCTGTCACTTTCATGCAATGCAATATCATGCAATGCATCTGTATGCTCAGAATCGTAGCTTATACTGGGGATAGCGGAGTGTCCACCCGTCGATGGACCACTCATTTTCCTACCTCTGTAGGTCTTATTCCAGAGCACTCCGGACTAGTCATTTGACTTTCTCACCGACCTGGCTCTTATTCAAGAGCACTCCGGACTAGTCATGACTTTCTCACCGACCTGGCTCTATGCATTTTGCATGATGCAATATGCCTCAAATATGAATGTCTAATCAGAAACGATACCCATCAAGGTATAATTAGCACAATTCATAAACATCATCTCATAAACATTGTAATTCATGGCATGTAAACATGAATAATAACCATTCCCACAATTTACTGTTCTACCATGCACTTGCCTGTTAACCTGGCGGACGGTGCGTGGACGGCACCAGACTCGAACCGCCACCTGAACAAGTATTAACCATTTCAATTCATCGCTAATGCAATACACTCATAAACGAGCAAACGACATCGCCTTAACGTCCAACCCGACATAACCAAATCATGTCCCAAAGGGCGACCTCTCATTGTACTCGCCAATCAAAATCTACGCACTTAATCCCACTTTAATCGATCACACTATTGAACCTCAATTTATTCCCCTCCCCTCTCTCCTGCCACGGATCGACCAAATCAATAGTGGCAGTACCGATTTCGTCGTTCAGGCATTCATATTAATATACGATAATTAAATATTCACATGCATCAATTCTAATTATCGGTATACTAACATATGCCTGACTCAGCAAATAAACACGGAGAAGGTTTTCGAGGCGTTACCCTGGCCCCGAGCGACTGGGTCTAGTCACTACTTCCTTTTCCTTGGCCGGATCTGGCGGATCTGGCGACGGGTGAAACTTTTCCTTTTTTTCTCTCTCTTCTTTTTTCCTTTCTTTTTTTTCCCAGCCGGCCGGCTCTCCTTTTCTTCTCTTCCTTTCCTCTTCTCTTTTCCTCCCCCGGCACCTCCTTCTTCCTTTCTTTGCGTCGGCCGACTCCCTTCTTCTTTTCCCCCTTTTTTTTCTTTCCACACCGACGCTCTCTTCTTTTTCCTTCTTTCTCCAGTCGGCGGCTCGCTTCCTTCTTTTTCCTTCGCGTCGGCCGGCGTCTCCCGTCGCCTCCTCACAGTCGGCGCCTCCCGCGACTCCCTCCTCCTTCCTCACCGGAGCTCGGCCGTCCCCCTCGCTCCCTTGCGCGGCGCGCAGCCGGCGGAGCAGGGGAACGGCAACGGCGGCGAGCTAAGGGCGGCGGCGGCACAAGCGGCGGCGATGGCTGCGGGGTGGCACACGCGGCTCGGCAGAACGGCGGCGCCGGGCGACAGCGGAGCGGCGGTTGGTTGACGACGGCTTGTGGTCGACGACGGCGCCTTCGGGCGGCGGCGGGCCGGAGCCGATGAGCGGCGGCGGCTGGTCAAGGCGAGTGGCGGCGACGCAGCAAGGTGTGCGGCGTCGGCGGCGAGGAGAGCGATAGCAGCAGACGCAAGAGTGGATAAGCACGGGAGAAGAAAATATCGTGTTCGCTTATCCTCGGCTCTCTCTCTCTCCTCATATATATATATCGTGGATGGGTGGGTGGTTTGGCTTACCCGCCTGTATACACGAGTCTCCTCGGTTGTCACGGTGAGCCCGCCATCCCCGTGCGCTCTCCAGTCGGCCTCCCACGACGGCTCCCCCGTGCCTACGTGGTGGCTGACGTGGCGCCACGCCAACGCCACCTCGGCGCCTCCTCGCCCGGTCAATGCTACCCCGCCACCTCATCCTCCCCTCCGGTCCATGGACCTGGTCCATGTAGACCAGGGCCCACCTGTCAGTGTAATATGACATTTTTCAATGTAAAAATAATTCAGCCGAAAAATAAAATGGATGCTGATGTCATAAAAGGATTTTTCGGTATAAAAATAATTCAGAAAATCAGTCTTTTCCTTTTTCTTTAGTTTTAAACTTCCGGAAGCCATAACTTTCTCATTTTAACTCCGATTTGACCCATTCAGATTTCTAAATTCTTATAAAATCCTACACTATCCATTTATAGACTCTTTTTGAATTTTTGAATTTTATTTAAATTTATTTGTTTGGTTCTTCACACGTATAGATTTCGACGATCTCGGAGAGAACGACTTCGACGATTCAAACCATGTCTCCGAGCAAGGCAAGTTACACCTTTTGAAATTATTTATGTTGTTTTTAAATTATTATGCATGCTTATTTTTAATCAGGACTAGTTTAAATTCAATTTAAATTGTAGTTATGCCTAAATCCTTTGTATAGCCAAATTTGACATTGAATACCATTATACCTTGTCAACCCTAGATAAAACCTAGTTAGTACATTAGTATTAACTAGAAATTTGGAAAAATGCTTAGCCATGCTTAGAATAATTATGGTTTGGGATAATCTTTCACATGAAATGATAAACTTTAAAACTGAATTCTTGACTTTGGAGAGTCAGAAATATTTATGAAAATATTTCCAAACAAAGTATAAAAACTTGGTTTAGACTTAGACAAATGGTTAGAGTGGTGGGTGCTTGCTGGCATGCATTGTTGTTTGGTGACGCAATGTTGATTGCCAGACACAAGGGGTATGTGGTTGGTGCCTAAGTCAGTAAAGGACCGGTCTGTGAGCTACTGTTGCAAAGCCCTATTGTACTGTCACAAGTCTGGTATGGGACAGACCTGGCTAAGTAATTTGTGAAGTTCCATCTTGGTTTCGCTATAGGCTGAATGTGGGCATAGCGTAGGCCGTGAGAAGTCTCACATGGCACAAGAGGGGGCTCCAACATGTGGATTCATGTTGTGGTGAAACCTTAGTGGCGGCGTGACTAATTTGGTAATGGAACATTGTAAAGGCCTTGTCATGATCTCTCCGCCGCACACCTAAGGAAGTGTGTTAATCGCGTGGCAATATGAGATGATCATGTCTTGTGGGTAAAGCTGCACAACCTCTACAGAGTATATAATCTATCCTGGATAGCTGTGCACATGGTCATGGGCAAGCTGAGTAAAGTTTTTCATAGATTAGACCTTGTTTTTGAAAATGGTTTATGAAAACCTTACGGATGGATGGAATGAATGAGAAATTTTGAAAATCTTATGGATGGATGGAATCCATGAGAGATTTTGAAAACCTTATGAATGGATAGAATCCATGAGAGATTTTGAAAACTGTATGGATGGATGGAATCCATACGAGTTTGTTTTTGAGAAAAAATGGTCTGGGTGGGATGCCTGTGGATAGGTTAATGTAGGGGATGGACCTGCACTAACATTATTTATTTTGATTAAAAAGTTGTTTTACTTAACGTATCAAATCCAGCTTTTGCACTTACCTTATGATGTTTACTTCAAATATTGCCTTTTATGCAAATTAACCATATTATGCATTCCTTTGATATTCCTTATGAATGCATCAAATCTGTTAAACCTCCTGGTGTAACTTGTGGAGTAATTTTTGTACTCATGTTGCTCAATTTAACTCTTTTCAGAGGAAACTTTCAACGACTTCGGTGAGGATCAGAGTGTCTAGGCCACGTCTTACAGTCATTCGCCTTGTAGGAAGGCTGGATGGGCTGCCGCTTATGTTTATCTTCCGCTGTCTTCTTTTGCTATTATTGTAAACTTTGGCCATCAGGATCATATTAGTTAAATGAAGTTATCATTGTACATGATATTTGTCTTTGTTTTCACTGTGTGCATTAGCTTTTCCTGGGATAGTGCGATTAACACAGAGGGTTTCGGAGTTATTGCTCTGGGTCCCGACAACTATCTATTGATCCAGAGAATAGTGCGGTGAAACCACAAGGGATTTTGGGTTGGTAAAATCCAGTGTCCGACAACATGTATGCTCACATATTGAGCTATGAGTTGCGAAAGACGCATAACACAAATGTGCTTCAGATCTTAGAGATGGCAACCAATAATGTTGTGCATTACAGCAACGACGACAACATGGGCGACCGGAACTTCAACTCATCCCGAGGAAAGGAGTGTGGACGTGGAAGCAACCATAAGAACAACAATAGTGGAGGCTTCCCAAGAGGTAATCGCTCAGTTTGTCAGGTATGTGCCAAAACTAGGCATTTAGCATTTAAATGCTATCACCGGTTCAATCAGTTTTACTAAGCTAGTGACCACAACAATCACTCTGCTTCCATGGCGACACATTCTTATCAAATGGATCCTAGTTGGTATACTGATAGTGGTGCAATCGACCATACCACAGGAAATCTTGAGAAGGTATCCTTCAAGGAGAAATACAAGGGCAAGGAGCATATTCAAGTAGCAAATGGTAAAGGTTTTGCTATCTCTAATATTGGTCATTCATCCATTCAATCTTCTAGTCGTCCTCTCAAACTAAACAACATTATTCACATTCCTCAAATTGCTAGAAACATGTTATTTGTTCATTGTTTTATCACTAAAAACAATGTAAGCCTTGAGTTTCATCCTACATATTTTCTTGTAAGGGATCAACAGGCGACGAAACCTCTTCTTTAAGGCAGATGTAGAGGGGGCTTGTATCCCATGCTGTCATTCCTAAAGTCGCCCTCTTCCAGCTTCCAATATGCACTTACCTGTGTCAAAACTTCTCAAGATGTGTGGCATTGTCGGCTTGGGCATCCATCTCCGTTGGTTGTGTGTCGCGTTTTACAAGAGAATAAATTTCTGTTCCTTCAAATAAAAGCATTGTAAATGTGTGCAATGCATGTCAACAGGGAACAAGTCACTGGCTTTCATTGTCTCTAGTAGTACTTCATGTTTTCCTCTTGAATTCATTTTCTCAGATGTATGGGGCCCTACCCTTACCTCTGTCAATGAAAATAAATATTATGTCATTTTCATTGATGATTTCTGCAAAATCACATGGGTTTATCCCATTAAATGTAAATGAGATGTTGTTCTTGTCTTTCTTCACTTTCAAAAGCACATGGAATGGCTTTTAAGCAAGAAAATTCTCTCCCTTCAATCAGATTAGGGAGATGAATATCAAGCCCTTCATAGAGTTTTTCAAGACATCGTCATCAAGCATCAAGTGTCATGTCTACACACCCAACAACAAAATGGAGCAGCTAAACGTAAACATAGGCATATCGTTCAGGGAGGGCTCTCCTTGTTAGCTCAAGCCTCTATGCCTTTGAGATTTTGGGATGATGCTTTCCAAACGGCAAGTTTCCTGATCAATCGGTTACCCAGCCGAATCATAAATTACTACACTCCAACTTATAAATTATTCAGTTCCAAGCCTGATTATGCTTTTTTGAAAGTCTTTGGGTGTTCTTGCTGGCCTAATTTTCACTCTTATAGTGCTCATAAGCTACAAATTCATTCTCTATGGTGTGTCTTCCTTGGTTATAGTAGCTTACACAAAGGGTATAATGCCTACATCGACCCATTGGACGTGTCTATATTTCACGTGATGCAATCTTTGATGAACATGTTTTCCCTTTCTCCCTGTCAAACTTGCCAAGTCCCACACACATTTCATCGAGATGAGGTCCTTCTCCCTATTCCTCTTTTGTCCACTGCACTGTAGCCGTCCAGTCTTTCCCCGAATGACCATGCTATTCAAGATATCATTCTTGCTATTTCTGCTACTTCTAATCATGCAGGTATAGATTTGCCTCAAAACACAAAAGAGCACACAAGCCTAGCAGCTGCTCCAGAAGGCTTGCATACTTGACTATGTGATAACATTCGTGTACCCAAATGGCATACGGCTGGTGTTGTTTGGTATCCTCTCCATGGCAAAGGATTTGGAACAGTAGCCGAGCTGATTCATAAGACACAAAGTCATGTTGATGCCAGTACAGATGAGAATTGGCATCGAGCATGGACATGGAGTATGAATCCTTGCAAAGGAACAAGACTTGGCATCTCATTACACGACACAAAGGGCAAAATGTTATTGATTCAAAGTGGGTCCTCAAACTAAAAAGAAAAGCTGATGGTACCATGGACAGATACAAAGCCCAGCTTGTTGCCAAAGGGTTCAAACAATGGTATGGCATAGATGATGAGGATACTTTTAGCCCGATCATTAAGCCTACTACTATTCATACTATTATTGCTTTGGCAATTTCCAAGGGATGGCACTTGAGACATTTGGATATTCAGAGTGCATTCCTCCATGGCATTCTTGAGGAGGATTTATATATGAATCAGCCACTTGGCTATGTAGATCAATCCTATCCACATCATGTCTACAAACTTGACAAGGCAATATATGGCTTGAAGAAGGCACCTTGAGCTTAGTTTGCTCAGCTTAGTACTCATCTGCAAGAATTGGGTTTGTGCCATCATTGGCTGATACGTACATTTCATTTCTAATAGTCATGGTATCATCATTTACATCCTTATTTATATCAATGATATAATCATTACCAACTTTTCTTCTCAAGCCACAAATGCCCTGGTTCGGCATCTACATACATATTTTGCTGTCAAGGATTTAGGAGTGTTGCATGACTTCCTCAGAATTGGAGTTCTGCATCAACCGAGGGAGTTGATCCTATGCCAACGCACGTACATTAGAGATGTTCTTCGCCGAGCAAACATGGAGACTTGTAAGCCTGCTCTAACCGCCATGACATCTACTAAATGATTGGCAAAGACTCAAGGTACATTACTTTCTAACAGTGATGGCACAAGTTAGTTTATGTTGTTTATGAAGAACTAGCCTTAAGCAATGTTATTTATGTTTCTTCCACCGTGTCATGTTGCACATTTCAGTTTGGATGTTACTTTGAGTTTTTTTTGCACTGCATAAACTAAATTTCGTTCTTGTATCATGCACTATGTAATGTTATGCACTATTTATTTCAGATCATTCACGTTATTTGATAATTGCATGATATCATTGAGTCAACATTTGGGGGCCAGCTTTGTTGTTAAATTTGACAAATGAACGTCCCTTGGTTACTCATTTTGTGTAGTGATGAGCAGGACAGGCGATGGCATTGGAGACAACAACGGTGAAGAAGTTTCCACTATCTCCTCCGCGTTGTTGGCCTATGCCACCTACGCATGCCTAGATGACGACACGTCTTCGCTGTCTAGGCCCCTGCTGAGAATTCCTGTAATGACCAGAATTCAATGGGTAGAACTATAATTGGCCAACAATGCTACAATATGTTTAGGGTGTGCATATCAGTGTTCGATAGGCTGCACGACACTCTTGTTGCCAACTACGGTTTGAAGTCTATTGTAGATGTTTACTCTAGAGAAGCGCTTGCATTGTTCTTGTAGATACATGGAGTGCCACAATCTAATGGACAGGCTGTTAACCGATTTGAGCACTCAGCACAAACTATCAACAAAAAGTTCTCATGTGTCCTAAAGTGCGTGAATAGATTGGCTGCTATGAATATTACACCTGCTGATCCAACATTCTAGAGTGTGCATCCAAGGCTACTGCAACGAAGATTCTATCCACACTTTCATAACTGCATCGAGGTACTCGATGGGACCCATGTGCAAGTCAAGGTTCCATTTGAGTAGCGCACTAGGCATTTCAATAGGCTCAGGTACACTAGTCATAATATGCTCGTAGTATGTGACTTCAATGCTTGGTTCACTTTTATGTGTGCTGGATGGCCCGGATTGGTGCACGACGCATGTGTGCTGCCGGAAACACTAATGAAATATGGAGACCGGTTTTCACATCTGCCTCTAGGTATGGTGGTTGTATGTACAATCTTTAATGTACTATTGTACTTATATACAAACACAATTGATATTTGTCATATGGTTCTTGCAGGCAAGTATTACCTCATAGACTCGGGGTATTCAAATAGAGCGGGGTACCTAGCTCCTTACCGTAATCAGAGGTACCATCTGGCAGAGTTCCAAAATAGCAGCCACCCTATTAGGATGCAAGAGGTCTTTAACTTTCATCACTCCTCCTTGCTTAAATGTCATCAAACGTGCATTTGGTATGTGCAGGATGAAGTGTCGTATACTGGACAACATTCCTAATGATGATGCCTGAAAGCTGAAGGAAATAATTGTCACAATGATGGCATTACAGAACCTCATTTTGGACAGGGAGTTGCCTGACATAGATTTTGCTAACTTAGGAGGTCAAGATGTAGGTAATGTAGGTCATATGGAAGGCGATGCGCCACACAGTGTATATGGTGCAAACTTTGCCCACATGGACATGGTATGTGATCATACTATAGCATTTTTGCTGGCTTGGCGTAGGTAGAATTCTAGCAATTTTAATTATTATACTCTGTACACTACAAATGTCTACGTGTCACCTATAATGTTTGTAATCCAATTTGTATGTCATGATCGAACCAACGCAATTCAATGGTTTTGCTCGGTACCTCTTTCTAAAGTGCCAAATACAACATTTCTCAATTCAGATCAATAAAAAGCTAAAAGCCGAATTGAACACCCCTAGTTTTAGTCGTGGCTTATTGCAGCCGCAACGTGCTATTTCAACTAAAAGCCACAAGTCACAGCTGTTTAGAACAAGGCCAAGGGGAAGGGGGCAACTATGAAGTGGCCAAGAGGGCCCACTAGCCAAGTGGGGCAACTATGCAAAGTCATAAATAATTTTACGGCCAGTCATAAGTAATTTTACCGCCAGTCATAAATATTTTTACTACCAGCCATCAGTAATTTTATATCCAATCGCAAGTAGTTTTACTGCCAAATCACATGTTCGCGCTCAAAAGAGTGCAGTAGGCCTAGGCCTAACACAAATAATTTTATTGTCATCTGTAAGCAATTTTATTACATTACTACATAAGAGTTATTGTACACTTCTGAGTAGACCTAGCCTCCCAGGAGGGTTGGAGAGGGGGTAAATGGCGTTCTATGTTGTGCCTAGCCGAGACGTGCCTCGGCATGATACTATCCATCCTATACCAGGCCGACCCGCTGTGCCAAGGTGCTCGCCGAAGCATCGCACACCCGATTGAACTGGGCTAGCATGACCCATTTACCGTTTGTGCCATATTGTGCCTAGGTTGGACCAATAGTACCGTGCCTTAGGTCGGCACGATTGACCTAGCCCAGACCATGTATGAATATAGCATTTCAGGGCTTCACTAGTGTGCGCCTACCAGATCACCCTATTAATTTGGAGTTCTATGTATCAGTGTCTCACTTTTTCTTTAGTAAGCTTAGTTCACCTCTAGATTTCGTAAAACGTCTGCTCAACCCTTTAAAACTATAAAACTAGATATTTAACCTTGTTGCTCTAAATTTACAAAATTGGGTCAATTTACACCCCCTTAGGTTGAGTTGCTGGTTCTACTAATTTCAAGGCGGTTTTGTCACTTGTACAGCTTATATTACCAAATTTTGCTACGGTGACATGTCAGCAGTAACCATAAAAAAAATCAAAACTATTCAACTAGGATATCCAGACTCATTCCATGTGCAAACTATTTAGAGCGGTGCTTTTATATTTTTCTCTCTAACAAAAGTAGTATTAATTTCAAAGCAAATGAATAGGTAAATAATATCTATTTACTATTTATCATACTTTAAAAATTATATAAATCACTATTAAGAAATACATAGAAGCACCTCCTAGCTATTTATACTCACTGTTATTTAGCTAGAGTAGCTGTTTTCCACCCTTGCGTGGATGAGAACCGAATACAAGACCTCACGCTTGTGCACTCCTTTTCTCCACAACTCGGGACTCATTCTAGTCCTAAATTTGAGCAGTGTGATCGACGAACCAACATCAAGTTACGCTGCAGATTTAATGCGCGCAGAGCAGATCATCCATCCATCTAAGCCGATGGACAAATTGATCAGGTTCCAAATGTGAAATCCAGCCTCAAAATTCTATCTCCGTTTAATGCAATCAAGCCGTTCAAGCCGGCTGCATCTAGTTGAGGTGTCGGCGTTGGGGTTGACACGGACCCGCACTTTGCACGGCTACGGCTCTGACCTTTCCCCGTCCATCATTAACACATAATTCTGTGGGCTCCGCTCGGCTAGTAGTTCCGGCGGCACGCACATACGTACAGCACGTCCATGACACTGTTCCTCGCAGCCCAACACACACGGGATTGAGGTCCTCTGGCTCGGAGAACAGCGATCCGAGCTGTGCTTTTTGCTACAGTACCTATCGCGTTATTTTTGCTATAGTATTTGGATCGACCTTAGCCTTTTTTTTTATCAGATGTCTAGTAAGTGAAGTCAATGATTTTGTTAGCTCTCGTATGAATAGATTGTACAGGTACGGGTCTGTTTATTTACATTTAGTTTGGTAGAACTAGTTATGTTGACTTGTTAAATCTGACTTATTTAATTCAATTTTGTTAGAACTGACCTGGGCAACCTCGACCACTTGACCATGAGTATTGCTAGGAGCATGAGCCACTTGACCATTAGTTTGATGGAAGGACCAGAAAGGAATGTTCGACATGCTTTAGGTCGTTGTAGCATGCGTCTCATGATCCATCGATCTTGTGACACTACAGAGCTCGTACGTACCGTGTAGCCATCATTTCTGAAGTCAATTTTTCCATCGGATGGTCACGAGTCAGGAGCCACCACGTACGTAAATTTTCAATTCCATAGTACTACAGTCGATCGGCATGTATGATGCACGTACCACCGCCAGGCCGGTTGGTATAGGACGCTGGTGGTTTTCGGGTTCCAAATATACCCGATTCGACGCGCATGTACGTGCCACCGACGCGTTTGTTTGTGGATCTCCGCCTCTTTTTTGGACTTGGCTTGTCGCGCCGAGCTGTCAAAGTTGTACCACTAGCTAGTGGGATAGTAGTAGTACTGTTTAGTGCAGTATTTTTCAGCTGTCAACTGAAAAATTAAGTCCGTTATTCAACGTTGATGCGCTATGATATCGAGCGATCAAAGTTGAGTTTTCCCTAATAACATCCTTGCATAACAGAACTTGGCGTAGTCATCTTTCTTGTGCCACAATAGAAAGACGTCTGCAATCTAATCTGGATCCTACGGAACTTCGGTAATACAACGGGACTGCAAACCAATCTACGAATAAGTCAAGTGACGCTGATTAGTTGCGAACAAATTGACATTCAAATCACACTACAGGACCTACCAACAGTGCATACAATCTTCCCGTTGCAATACTTAGGCCTACCCCTTGCACTGAAAAGACTCCATCGGGTAGACTTCCAAGTACTAAAAGACAAGTATGCTAGCCACCTAGCTGGATGGTATGGCAGATTACTTACGCTTGCAGGCAGGAAAACTCTCACCAAATTAGTCTTAATGGCCCACTCCATCAAAGCACCAAAATACGTGCTCAAATCCCTCAACATGCAGACATGTCAATTCCTCTGGGCATGATCAAAACAAGTATCGGGTGGCAAATGTATGGTTATTGGGATAAAGTCAACAGACCAACCCACCTAGGAGGAATGATCTTTTGGACCTATAGCGCTTTGCTAGGGCCCACAGACTCAGATGGCTATGTGTAACATCCTGATTTTCTAAGCATTTTTAAAGCTTTTAAAATAAAATTCACTATTTAGATTTTTTGGAATTAATTCAAGCTTAAATAGATTTTTTTATGAATTAAAAGGATTTAATGTGACTAAATAAAACTTTAACATCTACTGAAAGTATTTTATTTGAGTTCCTTGTGCTTCAAGGATTTTTTGGATTTTTCTGGGATTTTTCTGGATTTATTTGCTATTTTCTAGAGCTCAAATGAATTTATAGGAATTTCTGAAAATAGAAAACCCTAAAGTGTCTTGGGCCAAAACCCTAGAGTCCAACCCACCTCCGCTCGGTGCAGTCTGGCCTGCCAACCACCTCATCCCACCATTTGCGTGTCGATCATCTGAACATTCACCGCTTTGGTCGTCCGATTACCGCCATGCCACGTGTCGGCCATCGAGCCGCACTCGTGTTGTTTATCTTCTTCCTGGCGTTCTCACCGTGCATGCGTCAGAGTCCGCCTCGACGTCCATGTCGACAATGATCTAGACTCGAGCGCCGTCTCCGCCCTGGACTTGGCGTTCACGCCCAACATGACCTCGGCATCCACGCCTATAAAGCCCTGAGCCGCCTCCTCATTTTCCTCATCCCACAGCCACTACTCTCGCCATCCTTGTCGTGCGCTGCCGTCGTTCAAGTCGAGTTTGTCGGTGAGCCGTCCGACGTCGTTGCCTTCGTCTCATTCGCTTCGCCGTCGTCCTCGGTCAACCCTTCCTCACCACCGGTAAGTCTCCACCGTCTGTCGCCCCTGTCTGGTTCATCACCATCGGCCGCGCTCCCCTCGAATCATGTGCACGTCATGCCGTTTCATCGTCGTCCGCTTCCTGCACCGACGTGTCGCCTCGGTCCGTGTGCCAGTTGTGTCATCCCGCACCACGTTGGCCACGCCCCTTCAAATTCCAGTGAACCAAATCCACCGTGCGCTGTTACCCTAACACATGGGTCCTACATGCCAGCAATCACTATTTCGTAGACCCATGAACCGACCTTTGTCCATGTTAGCTTTAGATGCCATATCAACCGCCACGTCATCTAAGCCATGCACAGTACACCGTTCCATACACCGGGTCCATCGTAGACTAGCTATTTCATGCACCGAGTCCATAGCACAGTTGAATTTCTCAATTTTCAGTCTTTTATTTAGATTAGATCTTTCCAAGAGCCGGTTATCCTCCATCCTAACTCCAATTGACCCGATTCTTTTTCCTAAATTCATCTAAAATTGAGCTCTACCTTTTGGTTCTGGTTTTGAAGTTTTTGGAGTTTATTTGAGTTTTGTTTGATTTCATTTCGTGCTTCATTTTGTTTTCTCTCTCATTAGATCACGTTTTCGAAGAAACTGAAGCATGGTTAGAAGATCAAGAGCCATTAACTGAGCAAGGCCAAGACAAGTCGTGTCCTTTGATCATGTTAAACCTAGTTTTTAAATCTATTATGTATTATTTTGTTTTAAATTATCATGTATTGCTATTTTATTATAAACCCTTGTATATGGTAGTTGTTGTCCAATTTGATTAATCACTCAATTTGAGTCTCCACCGTACGCTGCCCCTATATGGTTAGTTGCTATTGGTCGCGCTCCCCTCAGACCACGTGCATGCCGCCCGCTTCGCCGTTGTCCACTTCCTACACCGACGTGTCACCTCGATTCGTGTGCCAGCTTCGTCATCCCGCACCATGCCGGCCACGCCCCTTGAAATTCCCATGAACCAAATCCATCGGGCACCATTACCCTGACACATGGGTCCCACCTGCAGATGTCACTATTTCGTAGACCCATGAGCCGAGCCTCGTCATCACCGCCATCGCTTCGTCTACGTCAGCCCTAGATGCCATGTCAGCCGCCACATCATCTAAGCCATGCATAGTACACTGTACCATACACCGGGTCTATCGTAGACTAGCTATTCCATGCACCGAGTCCACAACACAGTTGAATTTCTCAATTGTCAGCCTTTTTTCTTTAGATTAGATCTTTTCAAGAGCCCGTTCTCCTCTATGCTAGCTCCAATTGACCCGATTCCTTTTCCTAAATTCATCTAAAATTGAGCGCTACCTTTTGGTTCTAGTTTTGAAGTTTTGAAATTTATTTGAATTTTGTTTGATTTCATTTTGTGCTTCGTTTTGTTTTCTCTCTCTTTAGATCACGCTTTTGAAGGAGCTAAAAGCAAGGTTTGAAGATCAAGAGCCATTAACTGAGCAAGACTAAGGCAAGTTATGTCCTTTGATCTTGTTGAACCTAGTTTTTAAATCTATTATGTATTATTTTGTTGTAAATTATTATGCATTGCTATTTTATTATAAACCCTTGTATATGGTTGCTATTGTCCAATTTGATTAATCACTCAATTGATAATTTGAATGCCATGATTACATTATCACCATAGGATGGGTAATTATATAGTGATGTAATATTAGTTGTCACATGGGTTGTACAGTTAGTATGCTTAGTAGTGCTTGTAGTACGTTGGGTTATCATCACTTGTGATCACACTACTACAAAAGAGTCTAAACTGGATGTTTACATTATAGACAGGTCGTAGGAACCGTATGTATTGTAAATGTCACAGACGGTTTACACGAATAACCATCTGTGGTATTTTCACATACGGTTATTTATACAAATCGTCTGTGATAATACAATACATCACAGATGGTTCTTATGAAGAACTGTCTATAATAATAGCAGACATAAATTATCTGTAATACTTTATAGATGATTTATATTAAAAATCGTATCTGAAGTAAATGCAATCAAGCCATTCAAGCCGGCTGCATCTAGTTGAGGTATCGGCGTTGGGGTTGACACGGACCCGCATTTTGCACGGCTACGGCTCTGACCTTTCCCCGCCCGTCATTAACGACGCATAATTCTGTGGGCTCCGCTCAACTAGTAGTTCCGGCGGCACGCACGTACGTACAGCATGTCCATGACACTGTTCCTCGCATCCCAACACACACGGGATTGAGATCCTCTGGCTCGGAGAACAGCGATCCGAGCTATACTTTGTATCACGTTATTTTTGCTATAGTATTGGGGTCGATCTCAGCATTTATTTTTTATCCGATGGCTAGCAAGTAAAGTCAATGATTTTGTTGGCTCTGGTATGAATAGATTGTACAGGGTACACGTCTGTTTATTTACATTTAGTTTGGTAGAACTAGTTATGTGGACTGGTTTAGTTAAATCTAACTTATTTAATTCGATTTTGTTAGAACTGAGTCAACTGACCCAGGCGACCTCGACCACTTGACCATGAGTATTGCTACGAGCATGAGCCACTTTGACCATTACACTACTACAAAAATACTATTAGTAGACGTCAAATCACAGACGGTTTGACAAAACCGTCCGTGACGTACATATCACAGACGGTTTTAATTTAAAGACCGTCTGTGTTGTTGGTGTCCGAAAAAACGAGTATCACGAGCGGTTCTTCCGATGAACCGCTCGTGATATCGAATATCACGCACCGTTTTATTAAAAACCGTCTGTGATAATTGCCGCTCGGATCTAGATCTGTCTGTATCGGCACTCGGAGGCTCAGAACTGCATTCGTCTTCATTTCGATCCAGATCTAGTCGGTGCTGCACCTGGAGGAGGCAAGGCTTTCAGGCCAGTTAATTTGGTGGAAGGAGGCAGGAGAGCTTTGAAGATTCATACGTTCCTGGTTGCCCTAGATATGGTTAGTAATGAAATTTATTTTTCTTTGCATTACAATTTATATCTAAGTTTTGGTGAGTGTTATTGAAGATGGTTTGCATCTACTTGACCATGCATGATCAGTTCCCGTCATGTGGGAGGCCAAATTTGTCAAAATTGTTGGTTATAAGTGGTTCGTCGATCGCTGGGGAAATAGCTGTTGTGTTTATAATATGAATTAAGCTAGCAAAGCCACAATGCATGCGGTATATATGTAGTAATAATTAATTAATTTAATTTTTAATAATAAGTTGTTATATATATGCATAACGTAGGACCGAAGCTGGATGTATGCCGCGAACCGTGTGAGTGAAGAGTACATTAATGATGTGTCTGCTTTTACAAGAGCTGCCGAGGAGGATATATTGAATAAGGGGTGGAATATATGTACTGTCCATGCACTGACTGCGAGAATTTAAAGATGTTTAAGAACCGAGAGCAGATTGGAGCACACTTGATTCGGAGGGATTTCAAAAAGGGTTATACGTGTTGGACCAGTCATGGCGAAGTCAATGATATGCCGTCGGATGACATCGCCGGTGAAGTGAATGATATGCCGCCGGATGATATCGATTGTTGTTTGGATTCGGATAGGTTGCACGATGACAATCTGGATTAGATGCTTCGTGATGTAGAAGAGAACTATAATGAGAGAGAGTATGTTAAATTCTGGGGCTTGATGGAGGACTCGGAGAAACCTTTGTTCACGTGCTGCAGGTCAAAGTACACGAGGTTGTCGGCCATGCTTGAACTGTTGAAATTGAAGGCAAGTAACGATTAGTCCGACAAGAGTTTCATGGCGTTGCTAGATCTTTTAGCGGACATGCTTCCGGAGGTAAATGAGTTGCCTAAAACCACGTATAAAATCAAGAAGGTTCTTTGTCCATTGGGAATGGAAGTAGAAAGAATACATGCATGTCCGAACGACTGTATCCTCTACCGTAAAGAGTATGCAAACATGCATGTATGTCCGGTGTGCAACGCATCCCGATACAAACGTAACAATCAAACAGATGACGGCGAGGGAACAGAGGTGAAGAAAGGACCTCCTGCTAAGGTGGCATGGTATTTTCCTATATTTCCCCATTTGAAACGGTTTTTTGCAAATTCAAAGGAGGCAAAACTGTTGTGTTGGCACTCGGAGGAGCGTAAGACGGATGGAGTGCTAAGACACCTTGCTGATTCCGCCCCGTGGAGAAACATCGCTAGGAGTTTTGCAGACTTCGGTGTAGAACCAAGAAATATAAGGTTTGGACTGAGTACATATAGAATGAATCCTTTCACTAGCATGAGCAACCGACATAGCACTTGGCCTGTGACTCTCTGCATCTATAACCTTCCTCCTTGGTTGTGTATGAAGCGAAAGTATATTTTGCTGTCGATACTTATCCAAGGGCCAAAGCAACCTAGAAATGATATTGATGTGTACCTAGCACCGTTGGTGGAAGATCTAAAAGTACTGTGGAACGAAGGGATACAAGTATAGGATGCATATAAACGAGAGAACTTAACTTTGCGCTCCTTATTGTTCTGTACCATAAATGATTATCCTGCCCTTGCTAACCTGTCGGGCCAGAGTACAAAAGGTGCCAAAACTTGTACTCACTATTTAGATGGTACCAAGAGTGTGTGGTTGAAACACTCACGCAAAACCATGTACATGCGTCACCACGGGTTCCTTCGGAGGGCTCACCCATACCGTAAGATGAAGAAACAATTTGACGAAGAAAATGATGACTGTTCAGCTCTAAGGCATTTAAGCGAAAAGAGGTTTATAATATGGTTAAGGATTTAGATGTTGTCCTAAGAAAGGGATGTAAATTGAGGGCTCATGAGAAGAACATCTGGAAGAAGCGATCAATATTTTAGGACTTACCTTATTGGTAGTACCTAGATGTTCGACACTGCATCGACGTCATGCACGTAGAAAAGAATGTATGTGACAGCTTGATTGGTCTATTACTGAACATTCATGATAAAAAAAGGACGGCGTCAACGCACGGCTTGACTTGGCTGATATGGACATCAGCCCTGAGTTAGCATCGACAAAAACAGATAATGGACGAACGTACCTTCCCCTTGCGTGTTACACTCTGTCCAAGGCCAAGAAAACAGAACTGTGTTAGTGTTTGCATGGTGTCAAAGTTCCGTCTGGTTAGTCCAGCAACATGAAGAAACTTGTTTCGATGCAAGATTTGAAGTTAAATGGCATTAAGTCTCATGATTGTCATGTGCTGATGACACAGATGCCCCCTATTGCAATTAGAAATATTTTGCCGATCAAAGTCCGAGAGACAATCATGAGGCTATGTTATTTCTCTAACACAATTGTTCAGAAGGTCATCGATCCCGAAGGACTAGATGCTCTGCAGGACGAGGTGGTGATGACTCTATGTCATCTTGAGATGTATTTTCCTCCTGTTGGTGATATGCCCTAGAGGCAACATGGAGATGTTGAATATATCACATACTATGTTTATGATACATTGCTTTGTTCCTTGAAATAGACATTATCATTATTGATCAATAAGTATGTGACTTATTCATGAGACTCTTAATGCCAAAATGTTGCTATTTCTAAATGATCCCTGATTATATTTCATATGAGGAACAAATATGATTCAAAGATCAGCATATGTATTGATTGATGATCATGTCTCATGGATCATGGTATGGAGATACCAAATCAATAATATGGACATGTGTTAGTGAACATATGTTGGATAGACCCGCCATGAGACACCGCAGAGATTCCATATGTCATCGTTGGTCTCAAGTAGTGTTTATGTGGAATCCTTAGACTTGAGATCATCATGGTTCCCAGCATGCGTAGTAGCTTACTTTGGGACTACTAAACACTACTCCGTAACTGGGTAGTCATAAAAGTAGTCTTTGGGTTTGCCATGAAACATGTAGTGGGATGTGAATGATCAAGATAGAATTTGCCCCTCCTTATGGGAGAGATATCTCGGGCCCCTCGATGTAATGGATTATGAAAGTGCATGGCCATGCCAAGGTGATTGAGGAGTCAATCACGAGTTTATAATCCATCACGGAATCGAGAGAGTGATTGAGCTATTAAGAGGATGACACAGTCTCGCCTTGAGCTTAATCTATATCGTGAGGCAAAGGGATTAGTACATGAGAACATTACAGGTTCAGCCGATATGATCTTTACGTATACTTTGGGGTTAATATGTCTTACTAGAGGCCGCTATTAACACGGTGATCGGAAAGGTGTTTCTAGGTCGCGACCAAGTATACGTGAACCTACAGGGTCGCACACTTAACGGGTTGGAACACTAATTCGAATGTGATTCGGATATGGGCTCAATTCGGATAGAGATCCGGATAGACTCCTATTGGGCCTCGGTCCACGAGGCCCAAGTGAGGAGGTCTATATATATGGAGGCGAGGGGCTGAGGGAACGCATCTGATATCCCGAGCTAAACCCCAGCCGCCACCTCGAGCCAAACCCTAGCCGCTCGCGAGTCGGTACACTCGCGATCGGCGTTCACCCGGACGTGTGGATACCGGTGGAGACGCTGCTTGTTGCGGCGTTGATCGGCATCAACAACCTACATATTGGATCTGCTCGTGGTGCGGTTGATCGCGTGGAGGAGACGATCGGTTCGGGACGATCGACTACTTCCACTACTACCTCGACGCAGCGTGGTTGGATCGGCCCAACTCTTCTTCACGCTGCTGCTGCGTCTAGTGGTAACGATCCATGATCCTCTTTAAGCATGATGTTCTTGTGTGCGCGGTAGAAAAGTTTTGTTTTCTGCTATCGTATCCTTCGCGCAATCCATTAGTGGTATCAGAGCCATCTTGCTTAGTTTGCGGTCTGGATCAGCGCATATGTTGATATGCGGTTGTAATAGATTGGATCTATTACGGACTAGATCAATCGGTCATAAGGGGTTGAAATATGTATGAGTTGATAGCATCATGTGGCCAAAAAGATTAGTTCGTGCTCCTTCTTTGATGTACGCGCGACTTGCCCCTACCGGCTGGTAACACCATCGGGCTAATCAAGGCACATCGATGAGATTGAGCCAACAGATCGAGGTCTTGTGTTGCGGTCTCCTCAAGCATACCGATCGCGATGATTGATGTGATTGATCTAATGAAAATTGAGACATTTTGAATGGCTCGGTTTGGGTTGATTTGATCGGCCCGATGAGATTTTCATAGCGATTTCATAGATGCCACTGAAACCGGGCGGCTCCCCTCGACCCCCGCTGGCACGACCGGCCAATGGACCGCGTTATGCATACACACATAGATTGTTATAGAAACACATTCATGTCAGGGCGGTAGAATATATGTTCTACGCTAACTTGTTTTTGCACGAATGATGTGAATGGTATGGCATAGATGCATATGTGATGCATGTGTGTTTTGGCGGCTTTGTGTCGTATTAATCACACCGGGTTGAGGTCGTTTTTAATTGTATAACGACTGCGTGTCGACTTGTGATGCTTGAGCTCCTCATGTAATTCATTTGCTACCTATTAGTTGTAATAGTTTAGTTCTTTGCTATGGAGGCTTCAAGCATGATGACAAAGAGGACAAGAAGTGTGGCGAAGAATATCACCGTGGAACCATGGCGATGGCGACCACTACGATACAAAATGCCATACCATTCACGGATAATGTGATTATATGCATGTGATATTTATTTCTTGTCATACTATTCTTTCATGCCATACCAACTAAGGGTTAGTTTTCATGATAGAATAGCTTCTCTCAAGAAAAATTAAGAATTTGTTTTGATGCCCTTCCAATTCTTTGCGCCTATAAGAATCATGATCATTGTTTGGTAGGTCTGCACAAAGCGAGTACCATCAACTATCTTGATCTAATAGGGTGGATGTCGGACATCTACATGCATAGTATTGGTTTACTTGACAAGGCTATCAAATTAGATTTGGGCCTTGGGGCATGGTGTTGGGAGCCGGGCATTGGATGCCACCCAACAAACAAGAGTCACATAAGATGTGATTAGCAAGTGTTGCTTACCTCGTCACTAGGTTTCTAGCGGTGATGCCAAAGCTCACTAGAACTTAGATGAACATGGATCTTGACCACTATATGTCGTTAGAGGAAGACGATTACAAAACATATAGTGGGAGTATCTTTGTTAAATTGTTTAATGGAAGATCAAACATGAACATAGTGCTAAACTTTGCATATTCTTTGTTGTAGATCATGTCAACTAATGCCGCATCCAGTTCTTTTAATTTGCGATCTATTCTTGAGAAAGAAAACTCAATGGAACGAACTTTTGGGTTGGTATCGCAACACGAGAATTGTTCTCAAGCAAGAGCGCAAGGAGTATGTCCTTGAGTCTCCTTATCCCGATGACTTGCACGATAATGCTACCGTGGCTGCACGGAAAGCTTATGAGAAGCAAACAAATGATTACCTTGATGTGAGTCGTCTCATGCTTGCCACAATGTCCTCTGAGCTTGAAGCAATATGAGAACATAGATGCCTACAATATCATTGTGGGGTTGCGTGGTATGTTTGAGAACCAAGCAAGGGCCGAGAGGTTCAACACTTCAAAGTCCTTGTTTGCGTGCGAGCTTGCGAAGGGAATCCGTCGACCCTCATGTGATTAAGATGATTGGCTACATTGAGAGTCCGAAAAGCTTGGTTTTCCCTTAGCCAAGAGTTGGCTACTTGATGTGATTCTTGATCGCTCCCTCGAGCTTTGAGCCATTCATTCGAACTATCACATGAACAACATGGACAAGACCTTGGTGAGTTGCATGGGATGCTAAAATCAGCCGAGGAAAGCATTAAGAAAAGCACCATCATGTGATGATGATGCGAGAAAGGCAAGGGCAAGCCCTATGTAAAGAAAGGCGCGGTCAAAGAAAGTTAGCTCCGATGAGATCGCGGCGGTTCTAAGGTCAAGCAAGTCAAGAAGGGCCTGCTCTCGATGCGATTGCTACTACGTAAGCAATCGGGACATTGGAAAAGGAACGCCCAAAGTACTTGGAGGATCTTGAGAAAAGAAGGAAGTACGACTTCGCTCCGGTATAAATGTTATAAAATCAATCTTGCTACTTCATCTACTGATTCTTGGGTATTTGATACCGGATCGGTTGCTCACATTTGCAAATCGTTGCAGGGGCTAAGAAGAAGTAGAAGTTTGAGGAGGAGCGAAGTGGATCTTCGCGTTGGCAATGGAGCAAAAGTTGTTGCGGTGGCTGTTGGCACCATGCCATTGTCTTTACCTTCAGGATTAGTTTTGGAATTGAATAATTGTTATTGTGTTCCATCTCTTTCCAAGAACATTATTTACGCTTCATGTTTACAAGCGAAGGTTATGACTTTAGATCGTGAACAATGGTTGTTCTCTTTATTTCAAAGATATGTTCTATTGTCATACTCCATTGGTGAATGGGTTATATGTTCTTACTCTTGAAGAGTCATCGGTCTATAACATTAATACAAAGAGGCAACGATCAAATGATTTGAATCCACGTTTATTTGGCACTGCCGCTAGGTCACATAAATGAGAAACGCATGGAGAAGCTCCATAGAGATGGTATTCTGCACTCATTTGATTTTGAATCATTTGAGACATGCGAATCTTGTTTACTTGGCAAGATGACAAAAGCACCTTTCACCGGTCAAGGTGAACGGGCAAGTGACTTATTGGCACTCATACATTCTGATGTATGTGGACCAATGAGCTCAACGACCAAAGGTGGTTTTCAAGCTTCATAACTTTTATCGATGACTTTAGTAGATATGGATATATCTACCGATGAAGCATAAGTCTCAATCCTTTGAAAAGTTCAAGGAATTCCAAAATGAAGTGCAAAATCATTTAGGCAAGACAATCAAGTTTCTACGATCCGATCGTGGAGGCGAGTATTTGAGCCATGAGTTTGGTAATCATCTCAAGGATTGTGGAATTGTTCCACAATTGACTCACCCGGAACACCTCAATGGAATGGGGTATCTGAGCGAGAAATCGCACCTTATTAGATATGGTGCGCCCATGATGAGCCACATGATCTTCCGTTGTCTTTTTGGGGTACGCTCTTGAAACACCGCTTTCACACTAAGCGAGTTCCATCAAAATCGATGAAAAGACACCATATGAGATGTGGACAGACAACGTCCTAGCTTGTCTTTTCTTAAGATTTGGGGATGTGAGACTTATGTAAAACGCTTACAATCGATAAGCTCGGTCCCAAATCGATAAATGCTTCTTTATCGGGTATCCTAAGGAAACAAAAGGATATTACTTCTATAATCAAGAAGAAGGCAAAGTGTTTGTCGCTCAGCATGGTGTCTTCTTAGAAAAGAGTTTCTCTCAAGAAGGGATAGTGGGAGCATGGTGCAACTTGAAGAAATTCGAAACACCAAAACGTTTCAGCTCCTGAGAACCACAACAGGATGAACAAACTATTGAAGAACCTGCTGTGGACACACCGCACCACGTGGGTCGAGAGGTCACGTCGTGTACACGAGAGGTACATGTTCTTGACTACTCAACAACGGGATATATTGTTGTTAGACAACGATGAACCTAAGACCTATGAAGAAGCGATGGTGGGACCAGACTACGAGAAATGGCTTGAAGCCATGAGATCCGAAATTGAATCCATGCACAGAATCAAGTTTGGAACTTGGTTGATCCACGATGGTGTTAAAACCATTGAGTGCAAATGGGTTTTCAAGAAAAGATAGACATAGATGGAAATGTTCACATCTATAAAGCGCGATTGGTGGCCAAAGGTTTCAAACAAATTCAAGGTGTTGATTATGATGAAACTTTTTCGCCGTCGCAATGCTAAAGTCTATTCGGATCATTCTAGCGATTCTTTGCTTATTTCGACTATGAAATATGGCAAATGGATGTCAAAACAGCTTTCCTTAATGGAAATCGAGTGAGGATGTGTACATGACACACCCACGGTTTTGTCGATCCGCAATCGCCTAGAAAGATATGCAAGCTACAAAGATCCATTTATGGATTAAAGCAGGCATCTCGGAGTTGGAACATTCGTTTTGATGAAGTAATCAAAGGGTTTGGTTTCATCAAGAACGAAGAAGAGCCTTGTGTTTACAAAAGGCTAGTGGGAGCGCACTCGTGTTTACGGTCTTATATGTGGATGACATATTATTGATCGGAAATGACATTCCTATGCTCGAATCATTAAGTCTTCATTGAAAAGTAGTTTCTCTATGAAAGACTTAGGAGGCGACATATATTCTGGGCATCAAGATCTATAGAGATAGATCAAAAGGTGATTGGATTAAGCCAAGATACGTACATTGACAAGGTGTTGAAAAGGTTCAACATGCAGGATTCCAAGAAAGGCTTCCTACCTATGTCACATGGTATAAATCTTAGCAAGAATCAGTGTCCTAGTACACCTGATGAGCGGGATAAAATGAATGCGATTCCATATGCTTCGGCTATTGGATCCATTATGTATGCCATGCTTTGTACACGTCCGGATGTCTCGTATGCTTTAAGTGCTACGAGTAGATACCAGTCAGATCCAGGTGAAAGTCACTGGATTACCGTAAAGAACATCTTGAAGTACTTGAGAAGAACTAAAGATGTGTTCCTCGTCTATGGGGGTGAGGAAGAGCTCGTTGTAAATGGTTACACCGATGCTAGCTTCCAAACTGACAAAGATGATTTTAGATCGCAATCGGGATTTGTGTTCTGCCTGAATGGCGGTGCGGTAAGCTGGAAGAGTTCCAAGCAGGAGACAGTTGCTGATTCTACAACGGAAGCCGAGTACATAGCGGCTTCAAGTCGCTAAAGAGGTCGTTTGGATCAAGAAATTTGTTTCGAGCTTGGTGTGATGGCTAGTGCCTCCACCCAATGGACCTCTCTGTGACAACAAGTGGAGCCATTCATAAGCCAAGGAGCCTAGATCGCACTGTAAGTCCAAGCACATTCTCTGGCGATTTCATCTCATCCGCGAGATTGTGGAGAGGCGATGTTAAGATATGCAAAGTACACACGGATTTGAACATTGCAGATTCGTTGACACACCGCTTCCCGCCCAAAGCATGAGGCTCACACTAGGGCAATGGGTATTAGATACATACATGGTTGACTCTAGTGCAAGTGGGAGATCATTGGTGATATGCCCTAGAGGCAACATGGAGATGTTGAATATATCACATACTATGTTTATGATACATTGCTTTGTTCCTTGAAATAGACATTATCATTATTGATCAATGAGTATGTGACTTATTCATGAGACTCTTAATGCCAAAATGTTGCTATTTCTAAATGATCCCGATTATATTTCATATGAGGAACAAATATGATTCAAAGATCGACATATGTATTGATTGATGATCATGTCTCATGGATCATGGTATGGAGATACCAAATCAATAATATGGACATGTGTTAGTGAACATATGTTGGATAGACCCGCCATGAGACACTGCAGAGATTCCATATGTCATCAGTTGGTCTCAAGTAGTGTTTATGTGGAATCCTTAGACTTGAGATCATCATGGTTCCCAAAGATGCGTAGTAGCTTACTTTGGGACTACTAAACACTACTCCGTGAATCGGGTAGTCATAAAAGTAGTCTTTGGGTTTGCCATGAAACATGTAGTGGGATGTGAATGATCAAGATAGAATTTGCCCTCCTTATGGGAGAGATATCTCGGGCCCCTCGATGTAATGGATTATGAAAGTGCATGGCCATGCCAAGGTGATTGAGGAGTCAATCACGAGTTTATAATCCATCACGGAATCGAGAGAGTGATTGAGCTATTAAGAGGATGACACAGGTCTCGCCTTGAGCTTAATCCATATCGTGAGGCAAAGGGATTAGTACATAAGAACATTACAGGTTCAGCCGATATGATCTTTACGTATACTTTGGGGTTAATATGTCTTACTAGAGGCCGCTATTAACACGGTGACCGGAAAGGTGTTTCGGTCGCGACCAAGTATACGTGAACCTGCTGTCGCACACTTAACGGGTTGGAACACTAATTGAATGTGATTCGGATATGGGCTCAATTCGGATAGAGATCCGGATAGACTCTATTGGGCCTCGGTCCACGAGGCCCAAGTGAGGAGGTCTATATATGGAGGCGAGGGTGAGGAACGATCCGATATCCCGAGCTAAACCGCCGCCACCTCCGAGCCAAACCCAAGCCGCCATGAGTCTTGGTACACTCACGATCGGCGTTCCGGCCGGGACGTGTGGATACCGGTGGAGACATCGCTTGTTGCGGCGTTGATCGGCATCAACAACCTACAGATTGGATCTGCTCGTGGTGCGGTTGATCGCGTGGAGGAGACGATCGGTTCGGGACGATCGACTACTTCCACTACTACCTCGACGCGCGTGGTTGGATCGGCTCCAACTCTTCTTCCGCTGCGCTGCGCGTCTAGTGGTAACGATCCATGATCCCTCCTTAAGCATGATGTTCTTGTGTGCGCGGTAGAAAAGTTTTGTTTTCTGCTATCGTAACCTTCGCGCAATCCATTACCTCCTTCGTTTTTCGATATCATGGTCCATCGCATTGTTCATGTTGTGTGGGAGATAAAAATATGCGGGCCCGTATTCCTACGTAGCATGTACCCATTTGAGAGGTTCATGGGAATTCTCAAGTTCTATGTATGGAATCGATCTCGACTACACGGCAGCATCATCGAATGTTATGCAAGCAAAGAGTTCATTGAGTTTTGTGTCGATTATATGGCTCAGATTCAACCGATAGCGTGCCTCAATCTCGTCATGAGAGGAGGCTCAAGGATATCAGAACTATCGGAAGAAAAGCAATCACTCCAGATATGGACGCGTATGCTCAAGTCCGTTTCACGGTCTTGCAACACATAACTGAAGTGGCACTTTATGTCGACTAGCACAAGGATGCGCTTCGGCAACAGAATCCGGAGCGGCCAGATGTTTGGATCATGAGGCAACACAACAGTCAATTCAACCAATGGTTGAAGGAGTAAATCACTTGGAGCTCGCCAAGTGAGATGCTGACATGGTTGGCAAAAGGGCCAACATATATAGTTGTGACATGGCGAGGATATGACATAAATGGGTACACATTCTATACATAGGCTCAGAATATAAAGAGCACTAACCAGAACAGCGGTGTCCGCATAAATGCGCTCAGTACTAATGGGTTGAGAAACTCGTACTATGGGTTCATAGAATAGATTTGGGAGCTCGACTACGTGGTTTTCAAGATCCCCTTATTTCGGTGCCGTTGGGTGCATCTCCCACAGGTGAAGGTTGATAAGTACGGTGTCACTACCATGGACCTCCAACATGTCAGATACAAAGACGAACCATTCGTACTTGCTAACCAAGTTATTCAAGTTTTTATGTAACCGATCAGGCAAATAAGAAGCGTCATGTAGTTCTTCATGGAAAAAGGAGAATTGTTGGAGTAGAGAATGAAGTGATGTAGGATCAAGGATACCGACTAGAGGGGGGGTGAATAGGAGGTTCTAAATTTTTCTTGCCCACTTAAATAAGTTTCCACAATTCTAATAGCAATAATGGAATACAATTAAGTCTACACAATTCTAGTCAAGTAAGCAATAATTGAAGCTCTAAATAAAGATAGAGATCTCAACAAAGCTAGCAAGTAAGAAATGAACACAATTATGTTTTACCGTGGTGTTCGGAAACTTGCCGGTTTCCCTAATCCACGTTGAGGTTAGCCCGAACAAATCGAACCGGCTCCACAAATTAAGCCGAAACACCTCAATCACTAGAGGTAGCTCTTCCCGCTCCGGGTAGGTGAGCTCCAACCTTCACAAGAAAACCGGGTATTCTCACAATCCCCTTTGAGAAGATCATCGATCAAAGCTCCTCCCAATCGTCCAGGTGTCGGCAAACACCAAGAGTAATAAACCAAGGACTTCAATTGATTGCAAACAAGTGCCAAGGATCAAACTAATGAAAGCTATGCACTTTTTACTCAACCACCTCAAATATGTGCTCAAGAGAGAATAGGTGTGGAGTGAATGCTCAATGCTCAAGAATGGTCAATATGGTCTCTAACATCTGTCTTTGAGCAGTGGTACGGGTATTTATACCTTCCACCTACCAAAACTAGCCGTTTGGAACAAATTCCAGAAAAATCAGCACAGGCGGTACTACCGCTGTTCTACGGCCGGTACTACCGCTTCCATATCTGACCCGACAGAACGGCTGTGTCAGAGCCTCTGTAGTGACCGTTGGATTATCGGCGCGGTACTACCGTTAGCCGGTAGTTCTGCAAAGTCGGCGCAGTACTACCGCTCGAGCCGAACTCCAAAAGTCTAAGTTTGGTGCTCTCTGGAAAAAAGGCTCCGCTCACCCTCCGGAACTACCTGTGTCCGGTAGTACCGCTCTGACAGCGGAACTACCGCTCCCTTAAAAGCTCGAACTGCATCCGGAGGGTGCTCTCTGGAAAAAAGGGTCCGCTCGGGACCTGGAGATTCCGATCGCCGGTAGTTCCGATTTTTCTTGCGGAACTACCGCTTAACGGTAGTACCGACGTTGAAATTTTCGGAACTACCGCTTGTCCAGACAGAGTAGAGTTTTGGTTTTTAAAACAGATTTTTCAAGTATGCATGATCCTAGCTTGATCCATTTGGCACATAAATTTGCTATCAAGTTACTTGCCATGATTCCTCTTTATGGTACGATTATTTAACCTATAATCCGGTCTTCCACCTTTTCTCCTAAGACCGGTAAAAACAAAAGAAAATCCTACTTTATATATACCTTTGTCTTGAGCCATTTTGATCTTTACAAATAATCTTTGGCCTGCATCTTGTCATCCATGAGTGGACTTAACCTTTTAACTCATTAAAAATGTTAGTCCCATATTCACATAAATTCATTAATTACCAAAATCAATTTTAGGGGCCTAGATGCTTTCAAGTGGACGAGAACGAATACAATCAATTTGACGAGTTACCTCCTTTTGGAAATGGCATAAGGGTCGACGACGAACAACGTGATGAAACTAGTTACATACGCATTGATCATCATGAAGGACTAATTTTTAAAGGAAATAAGCAAGTGGAATGAGAATGTGCGATATATATGTGGGCATTTGCATTTATGTACATAACAATGCATGTATGTGATGCATATGTGAATTTGCATTTATGTATATAACAATGCATGTGTGTGATGTATTTGTGAATTTGCATTTATGTATATGTGAAAATGTGTGATATAGGTGAATTTTGAGAATGAGTCATACATATGTATCTCTATGTTCATTGGGCTATTGTAAAGAAATACACTCTGTGATGTCTTATTACAGTGCCTACTAGTTGGTGTAGGTAATAACTCCAGTGCATGAAAAGGAAAGGGCTTATATCACAGACGATTCTAAACTAGAACCGTCTGTGATAATATCTAGTTTAGAACCGTCTGTGATAATTATATCACGGACGGTTCTCAACTAGAACCGTCTGTAATAAGCCTTCCTATATATACCCTCAAGCTAGGTTTTTGCACGTACACTGCAGTTATAGCTATACCAACCCGTCGCCGCTGTCCCAATCGAGCCCGTCGCTGCCTCCGTCCCCCGAGCCCGTCGCCGGCCGCCTTCCCTAAGCCCGTCGCCGGCCGCCATCCCCGAGCCGTCGCCGGCCGCCTTCCCTGAGCCTGTCGCCGGCCGCCATCCCCAAGCCCATCGCCAGCCGCCGCCTTCCCCGAGCCCGTCGCCGCCACCTTCCCCGAGCCTCACAAGGTGATGCCTCTGACTGGATTGCTCATGTGACTTGATATGTAAGTTATATTTGGGTGACATATAGGAATGTAGCTATCGGTAATGTTATATGTAACATTTAAATCTTACTTTTATGAATATATAGTTATTTCATGAATATATATATACTTATGAATATATGTTAAATTTTACTTGTTGTTGTTGTTTGTGTATATGTTGCTGTTAAATCTTACTGTTATGAATATATAGTTGTTTCATGAATACATATACTTATGAATATATGTACTTTCATGTAATTCTATGTTATTTTCATATTGATATATTTATATATATATTTATATACACACACACACACACACGCACACACACACACATTGCGCTTTTCATATATGAGAAGGCCAACATGTCATCCGTGCATTGTTCAACATCATCGCCGGATGCGTCTGCTCTAAAATCAAAATACCATCACACAGGTCGATGGATCTGGGACCCCTCTCCTTCCTTGCCGAGCAGCATGCGCATTTCAAAGTATGATCGGAATAGTTGCACGAGAACGAATTGAGATCACATTCGATTCGTGGAAGACGATGACTGAGACTTGGAAACGTGAGCTGCTGACAGAAATGTTTTCATCGTTCGAGATCCCAGAAGAACACCACGACTCCGTGTAACGACATGCCTTGTTAGCAGCGTGCAAAGCATGGAAGAACTTCAAGAGCACGCTTCTCAAGCAGTACAGGCGATGAAGACGACTGAAGATTTTAGAAGTGCAAGTGCGGCGCATAAGGCCCTCCAGGCAAAAAACACACACCCCCACAGACTTGGCACGTCTAGGCATGCGGGTAAAATCCCACAGTGGAGGACGAAGGATGAACAGGAAATCCTGCGGGACACTGCCCCGCCATTTGCCACGATCCTAGATGAGCGCGCTCGAAATTGGATTAGAGCGAGGTCATCTACCATGTCACCGGGGACATCTCCTTCTGAAACCCTCAGACCAGGAAGTGTTCCATCGCCTAGTAAGGTATCGATCGAACTATGTAGCTTGTAATTACTCTACAACTTCGTAGGAAGTAAAATGACATGTCGGGCTCTTGCAGGAAGCGCTAAGTGTAGAATCTTTCCAGGGATCATTCCATGCAACTAGGGAGAAAGATATACTCTCCGCGGCCCTGGGAAACAAGGAGCACCCGGGTCGTATGAGAGGCCTTGGGCTTTATGTTCCTTGGAAACATGGTTTCTCAGATAACTCCGAATTGTATTGGAGTAGGAAGAGAACCAAAGACGAGCGTGAGGCATGGCTACGAGTGGAGATCAAGGCATCTCTTAGAGAGGAGCTGGCTGATTACGTCAAAGATGAGATGCGAAGATATACAGAAAATTAGCAGGCCACTACCGCTGCTCTTGTGCTAGCCAGCTCTCCAACCGTCGGAGTAGTTGCGCGTCCAATCCTACGACGGAAAGCGAGGCCAGATTTCCTGTGGACGACATCCTGGTATTAATTATTATCTCTGGAATACTCGATCCGTTGATAGGCCTACTGGTGTAGCTAATTTTGTATCATTATGTAGGAACCTACGAAGTGCAAGCTCCAAGTGAGATTTGCCTCCGTTCCCTTGTGCGCTGCTTGGGGCCAGTCATATCCGTCTGCTCACGGGGCCATGGCACAACATACACTTTTAGCACCAAGATTTGGAAAAGTTCATGTGGATGGTATGCATACCAATTTCGAGGTCGTCCTACTACCGAATCTCCCCAACGACGAGCTCGTGACTCTAGGGCAAGCCATTGGAACATTCATCTAGTGGCCCAAAAGCGACATATGCCTAGAGGTTTCTTCATCGGTGGCAGGTCCACAAGGGCAGTCCGAACCAGAGCTACATGCACTGGTGCCATCTCCACAAGGCCTATCTCCACTACTGTTACCTGTACCGGTGCCATGTCCACGGGTGCTATTCCCAGTGAAGCAACTTGCACCGGTGGTACCTTTACAGTCGACTACCATGAGTCAACCTATAGCCGAGGCAGCAGGGACAAATCAAAGAAGACCGATGATGATATCATGTACCTTCCATTGGCCCGCAAATTCATGCTAGACGAGCCGACGATCATCCCGGACGAGCGCCTCATAACCCTAGGACTTAGTTGCCAATGATTACATCCTTGGTATATAGAACAAACCAATAAGCCACGGGGAGAACGACGCTTAGGTATCATTGTCAAATTCAGGCCGGATCATTTACAGCACGAAGTTCATGATTGTGTCTTCGGGGTGACCTTTGAAGATTTATTTGATCTTTTCGCACTCAACGCTCTCGATGCCTCACTCGTTCGATGCTGGACGTTGTAAGTGTGTACAATCATAGTCTCCGTTCATGTAATACCGATATATTCATATAAAACTGATATATGTCATATATAATTTGTTATTTTTCTGTGTATATATATAGGCACATGGTGACTGAAGCTAGATCATCCAAATCACCAATTGGTTTTTTGGACCCAGGCTTGGTCGCCATGGATACCATCAACGAGGATGCATCCTTCGTCGAGAGGTATATTACAACAACACTGCTGACTCACCGCGATAAGGAATTTGTACTTATCCCATACAATCAGGGGTTCCATTGGATTTTAATTGTAATTATACTAAAATAGAACAATGCAATATACCTTGATTCCCTAAGTAAGAACAAAACCGACTACACTATTATCGGTCAATTACTCGATAGTTAAGCATATTTTCTCCCTACATAACTATATTGTACTATTTCTTTCCTTCCGAATGACTAAGCTAACTTTTTCGAATCACGAAGGTCGTTCCCCACGTACGTTACAAAGACACGTGGCTCGACGGAAGGGGCCAAGCCCTTGCAATATGTTCGAAATTTTCGGGTATTCACTAGTACACATTAATTAATCCTATACAAGACTTGATAGTAATGCCTCTTAAATTAACGCATTCTATTTTTTGCAATGCCACTAGCAGCAGCCGGGCAACACGTGTGGATTCTACGTTTGCCACCATATGAAACTACTACTCGATTCCTCGAAGATCACCAATCCTAAGGTTTGTCAATCTTCCCACAATTATTTCATACTTATCAGGTTATATATGTAAGCACATTGATATTCCTATCGACAGACTGCATCCATCCCTACAACTGCATTGCAGCAGCTCAACCTTGCAAGAATTCGAGGAGAGTGCACGTACTTTTTGGTGGCTGGAATCATAAAATCAGATGGAGAGTTCCACAACATACAATGATTTTTTGTTTGGGATAAGATTGACATTGATTGTAATTATGTATTTGTTAATGGATATTTTATTTTATTTCAATTAATTGATTTGCGAAATGGATGTTTTATATTTTATTTCATTTCAACGTACAATGGATGTTTTATATTTGTGAAATAAAATGGATGTTTTTAGTTAAAAACCGTCTGTGATTATCAACTAGCACAGATAGTTTGTAATTAAAAACCGTCTGTGATATTTACACTACAGACGGTTCGAAAGCCAACTGTAGTGACCACGTATTATTACTGACCCATAAATTCAGACGGCTTATAAAACTATGTGTGATAATGTTTCTAAACTGTCTGTAATATGATTTTTTGTAGTAGTGTTAGTTTGATGGAAGGACCAGAAAGGAATGTTCGACATGCTTTAGGTCGTTGTAGCATGCGTCTCATGATCCATCGATCTTGTGACACTACAGAGCTCGTACGTACCGTGGAGCCATCATTTCTGAAGTCAATTTTTCCATCGGATGGTCACTGGTCACGAGTCAGGAGCCACGACGTACGTACTAAGCCCTTCGATCTCTACGTAAATTTTCAATTCCATAGTACTACAGTGGAGCTAGATGATCGTTTCCTTTCTCCACCATTAAAGTCCATGGCCAAATATTCAAAACCGATACCTACGAAAGTCAGGCTCAACCTGACCAAGTATATTAAGGCCTTGTTTGGGAGGAAGGGGCTAAACTTTAGCCCTGAGCTAAAGTTTAGCCCACTCAAATGAAGGGGCTAAAGTTTAGCCTTTGGGGTGTTTGGGAATGGGGCTAAAGTTTAGCACCTGTTGTTGAAAATGTCAATTTTACCCCTGCATTGCATGCTGGTCCGCGCTTGCATGTAGCCTCCTCTCCTCTCTCTTTTTTCTCTATTGTTATATCTATGGATGACGCATACTTAGAAGAAAAAATATACGTTTATTACAATGTCTAGTAATCATGAAATTAAAGAAAAAGTACATTATCCTTACAACACTCAAATCACTAGCTAAGATCTATTGTACAAGGCACGAGCTAGTTCATCTCGGAATTCATTCATGTTAGGGTCTTCGTCCCTTGCTTGTGTCTCCGTCTCATGTCGTTCAGAGTTTGATGCTTGACCCATTGAAATAAAATTTTCATCACGATCACACAAATCAAATTCCCTATCAGCAATACCATTCTCTCTAATGAAATTATGAATTGCCATGCATGCTACAATAATTTTGCTTTGCTTGCGCATAGGGAAACTTGGTATACCCATCAATATTCTCCACTTCATCTTTAATACTCCAAAGGACCTCTCTATGACGTTTCTAAGGGACGAATGTGCATAATTAAATGTCTCCTTCATACCTTTTGGCATTGGGCCATTACGAAACTCGGGTAAATGATATTTGGTACCCTTGTACGGTGCTAGGTAACCGGGACGGTTCGGATACCCCGAGTCAACAAGGTAAAACTTGCCTATAAATGAACACAAACTTGTTACGTAACTGAAATATGCAACATATTGGTACAAATGTAGATAGTATCGTATATAAACTAGTGTATCTGTTGGAGGATGTGGAAACTTGTCACCATATTTATTTATTGCATCAGTGAATACTCTCATATCATGGACCGATCCAGGCCATCCACTAACAATAAATGTAAACCTCATGTCGAAGTCACAGATAGCTAACACATTCTGTGAGGTATATCCATGTCTCCCCGTATGCTGAACTACCTTATCACTTGGAACCACAACTGGTATATGTGTGCCGTCTATAGCTCCTATACAGTTGTTGAAGTATGGAGCAAACCTTGGGGCTTCTAACCTTTGGTGCACAGTCTTAAATTCAGGGTCACTTGGTCTAATATTGTCTACAGATAGCTTAATAACACTGTACAACACTTTGTCGAACGTACGGCTTATTGTTTCCAACGATCTCACAAACCGATCCTCAACTTGCCTAAGAGACTGCGGTGCACCAATTACCCATAGGAACATTCCTAAAGCCTCCATTGTTGACATGTCTCTAGTTCCACTCAAACCATAGGAGTCAACCAATAAATCATGCAGTTGATGGAATAATGGGCGACTCATTCTAAACATATTGTAGCAAGAGGTCCTATTTGACAGTGTTTCATTTACCCATTCAATGCCCGTCACAGTTGCAACCCTTCTCGGAGCTTTGTGTATGTAAGATTCATAATACGTACCGAGCATTAATAGCATACCAGCAAACTTCCGATTCCTCTTACGACAATGCATTATCAAGTCGATAGAATCATCTTCACTAGAGGAATCCAACATAGCATGATTATCCAACTTATCATCTTCACTAGAGGAATCCAACTCAGTTGAAGAACTAGCATCCTAAAAAACATAGGCAAATATTAGTTTAGGAACTGAAAACAACATATTTCAGGACAGCAACACAATACCAACGGAACATAGACCTCACAGGTACAAGAAACCCAACAGAAACTACTAACATAGACCTCACAGGTACAAGAAAGCTACTAACATAGACCTATAACTAGTACATGTTGTTTTTTTTGCACCATCTCTGCAAGAAGATCAGCCTTGATTCAGCAGTTGGAATGTTGCAGAAGAACTCTCTGTCCAAGGCATCTTTAAAAATAGTGGCACAAGCAAAAAACTCAACACTGTCTGGAGCAGCACCACTCTCTAAAGCCAATTCTTGACACTTCTTCATATCTGCTCTTTCCTTGCTCTCTTTGCTAGTTTTCTCATGAATCTTCTTCCTCAGCAACTTAGTCTGTTGTACATCAGATTCAGCCCATTTATGAACTAGAGAGTCCATAACAATAACCATATGACTCTTGGACTTTTTTCCAGGACTTGAGGCAGTGGACTTTGTGCTTTGGCTACTTGTCCTGTTGCTAAGTAATACTTTTCTGCAATTGTATTGTAACCTCTTGCTGACATAGTACCTTTGTGACAATTCCCTGATCTAATTTGCTCAACGCACAAATCACAGAACAAGTGTGTGTTTGGTTCTGTCCAAGATGCCTTGTCCCCTTTTATCTAGTGTATACACACAAGCATATAAAAAAGTCACACAAAACTACCTTGACAGCACACAAACAGCTACCATGTTACCATCACAGAACCATCAGTTAAACAAGGCAGCACACATAGGCAGCACACATAGCACTTGCACACCATCAGTTCAGTTCATACCATGTCAAAGCATACTACCATGTCAAAGCATTCATACTACCATCAGTTCAGTTCATACCTTTGATCCGGGAAAGATCACTTGCACATCATCAGCATCATTGGCAGGGTATGCTTGATCTTCGTCGAAGAAAGTGTGTTCATCAGCATTGGCAGCACCTCCTCGACGACGCCCACCGCCGCGTGCAGGAGCAGGTTGGGTGAAGAGACTCCTTGTCGCGCCACGGCCGCCGCCACCTCGGCTGGAGCCAATGGCGCCGCCACGGCTTGAGCCACCACCTCTGTTCCCCCCGGCGCCGCCTGCTCTAATCCCCCCGGCGCCGCCTCCTCTGCTCCCCCCGGCGCCGCCACCTCTTGCGACGCCACATCTGCTCCCCCCGGCGCCACCACCTCTACTCCCACCGGCGCCACCACATCTGCTCCCCCCGGCGCCGCCACCTGAGCTGCCTCCGCCGCCATTGCGGGGAACGCGAAAGCCGAGTGTACGACCGCCGCCACCGGTGCTGCCTCCGCCGCGCCCTCGTCCAACTCCGTCAAAGTCTCCACGGAGGAAGTCGGAGTAGGAGTTGATGTCGGCGAACTCGTCGACCTGCGAGTTGAGGTCCAGGGAGTGCATGCCGAGTCGGGGACCTTGGTACGCATCCGCCGTAGAGAAGAAGTCCCGGCCGGCGGCGGGGGACTGCAGATCCGGCTGGGAGAAGTCGTTGTTGATTGGTTCGTCGCCGTGGCCGTCCATGACGAAGGAAAGGGCGTGGGTGTGGGGGATTCGAGATCCAGGCGGCGGGGAGGGTGGCGCTGTGCGGGGGACGACGGGCGACGGCGGAACAAGATCCAGGCGCCGCAGGTGGGGGGCGCGGTGCCGGGGAAGATGGGCGACGGCGACTAGAGATCGAGGCGGCCGGAGATGGGGAGGAGGGGTGGGCGCGGTGCGGTGGAGGAAGGGCGACGGCGGCGCGAGATCAGCGGCGCGGTGCGGTGGGGCGCGGTGCGGGGAGGGGGAATGGCGCAGCACGGGCAGATATTTTCGCGGGGGGTCGGGGAAAGGAGACGGCTGATTTTTTCGCGAGGGGCAACCGGGGAAAGAGAGACCGGGACCAATTTTAGCCCCCTTTAGCACCTCTTGGAGGGGCTAATGGATTTAGGGGGGCTAAATTTTAGTCCATCCAGTTTAGCCCTCCTGTTTGGCATGAAGAGGCTAAAATCTGGCTAAAATAGAGGGGCTAAAGTTTAGCCCCCCCTCCCAAACGGGGCCTAAGCGAAGTCCAGTCCGGTTAAAAGTGAGCGCAACATTTCCAATTTCCGTGCGGCGTTCCAAGTTGTAACTCATTCAAGTCGTTCGCACGCATTCAGCTAGGTACGTACGCGCGAGCTGCTGCATGCTGCGATCGACGTCGGATCAGTTGATCGGCATGTATGATGCACGTACCACCGCCCGGCCGGTTGGTATGGGACTCTGGCATGTGATGACCGAGATCGGGAGCTCTTTGCGGCAGCTACCAGCATACTGATTGACGACGAGAGAAGGGTGTCCTGGAATTCGTCTTAGACACATGGAAACAAATTGCGTGACATTGCGCCGACTATCTAGAACACTTTTTCAGAGGAAAGAAATGCATGCTACAGACAGCGTTGATGGACAACAAATGGATATAGGATCTCGACCTGTCAGCCGGGATAGCAAACCAGCTATCCTGGCGTGGGTGGCCGAACCAACATTTATGCCCTCTATGCATGCATATGCCACAGACTGCTATCACATTTTGGTTGAATGCCATTATTCTACAAGAATCTGGGCAATCATTGCACAATGGACTAGGAGCGCCTCCTTGAACCGGCGAGCTAGCAGACCCCATCCTCTATTTGGCAATAGTGGGAGGTAGCCATCCTTTCGACTAGAGCTTCACAAAAAGCAATGGCGACGCTCGTCATGCTAGTGACATGGGAAATTTGGAAGGAAAGAAATGCCCAAATATTCCAATCAACGGCGACCACGCCGACCTCCTTGATTGCCACATAAAAAGGAGGCCGGAACTTGGGTCATGGCGGGAGCCAAGAGACTGGCGCAACTACCACTCATCCTATAATAACATAACTTAACCGCCTTCCCATCGCCTTTAGCTGGCCCTGTACCTTGCCTTTCTTGGGCACCCCTATACTCTAACATTTCTACTCCCCTTTAATTAATTACGGTAGTGCTGTAACATCTTGAAAATTCAAATATTTGAAAATATGGAATTTTAAAACTTTTTATTGCATCTTGTTGACATTCAAAATTTTTGCCAAAATCTTATTTGGGTTTTTTTAGTTTTGTGCTATGCAAAATTTATAAGAAGAAATAATTCCCATGTACAAACAATAATCATGTTAAGAAAATGGAAAATTTGAAATAATAAGAGGTGAATTTAAGAACCTAAAAATTATAAAATGAATTTAGTACAACAAAATCTAAATCAAAAATAGAAAGAAGGAAATTAGGATCAAGAAGTTAGTTTGGAAAGTGAATTCAAAACTTGGAAAATACAAAGTATAAAATCAATTTTGGAATCTCTCTTAAAATTCAAGTTGGAGTTTTGACGAGGATAAAATAATCCTCAAATTATTACATCACTATATCCTCCGGATATACCCCTCATTGATAAAGGGAGAAGTTTCATGAGGCAATCGTAAGTTCTCCTTGGCTACTCCATGATCGTAACCTCTTCTACGACAATGAAGTCATAAGTCCTTCTACGACCATAAAGTCGTAAGTCCTTCTACGACTACTCTATGGTCGTAGGCTCTTTTACGACCACATAGACATAAGCAGTCCTACCATCACCTTGTGATCGTAGAATGTTCTGCAGTTTCTATATCCCCAATCAACTTGAAGCAACGTCTTACTACATCGTGGGGACGTTTGACAAGGCGGTTAGAACGTGTACTTATCCAATAACTGCACACGATCTCTTTCCAACAACAATCGCTGCACGGCGAACGACTATCATGTTTCTCTGACAATAACCTCTATCAGACAGTTATCGCTCGTAGCGTTGAGGTGCCTTCTAGCACCGGACAACGGCCATCGTTTCATCAAGTATTTAATGGTTGGTGCCAGAGGAGAGAGGGAGAGCGAAGCCAGATTAGAGATAGTGCAGACTCTTTTTCGTATTACACTGTTGTAATCATTTCCTCTGATTAGTAATCACACAGGACGTATGGTTATTATTCTCCTAGGAGAATGCCGGAATCTATATAAAAATTTCCATGTCTCTGTTCCGCAAGACCATAACTTAGTCTTCTAAGAGAATCCCCGAATCCAAACAAATCATACGTAAGATCGGTATTAAAAAAACCGACAAGTTAAATTTTAAAACTCAAATTGAGAACCAAAATTTAGTTCCAATTGAAACACAAATATTATTCAAAAACCTGAAGAATGAAAATACAAATCAAATTGGATTTTAAATAATGCTAGCCCACACTCTATGTTGTTTCTTTATTTCTTTCCACTTTTTCCTGCCACCGGACCCAGCAGCTAGCCTCTGGCTCCTTCCCTTGTCATCCTCTGCTCCCTGGCCAGATGTGCTGGCTGCGCACTGGCTGTGCCATGCGCTCGACCTGCTCCAGTGCCGTGCTGCGCCACGCCCTTCCATGCGTGCCACCCTGGCTCAGCCTTGCTTTGCGCCCGCATGCCCGATCACGTTGTGTGCGCCCGACAGCCGCACCACCGCATTAACCGACCGCTGTTTCCACATCGTGTCACACCAGCAGTACCTACCCCCATCACGTTGGCCATCACAACACCGCCCCTTGCCGTGCACCACACCTGCGTCCGCACGCCCCCGAGCGCCGCTCCCACGTTGCGCCATGCGCCAGCATCGACCGCGCCTGCCCTGGCTACCTAGCGCCAGGATGTTTCGTCCTGGCCAGCACTCAAGTTCGCACCCAAGCCGTGCGCGCCTGCCAGTCGACGGTGCGCCATGCGCCCAAAGTCTGCGCACTGGCTCCATGCCCGTGCCTGCGACTGGCCTTGCACCTGCGCCCGAGCATGCCACGTCGGCCATACGCTCGCCTGCTGATAATGCCACCCTCAGCCGCAACAATTGACACTGCTCCCCTGCCACCGCTGTATTCTTATTGGGTTAATCTTGTTGTATATGTATTTTGCTCGAGTGTGTTCGAGTACTCCAGTGTGTGATCGTTACGACCAGTCTGTGTGGTCGATACAACCAGTCTATGTGTGGTCATTACGACCAGCATGTGTGATACCATTACGACTAGTACTAAAGCTACACAGAATACTATAGCTCTGAGTACTAAAGCTACACCAAGTACTGTAGCTCTGAGTACTATAGCTACACTGAGTTCTGTAGTTCCAAGTACTGCATAATCGTAACGCCGTAATCGAAGTCGTGATCGAAACTGCAGTCAAAGCTGTGGTTGAAGCTGCAGTCGCAGTCATGGCGGTCGTAGTCGAAGAACTAGGTTCGGAGACTACGAGTACCATGGCTTCGAGTACCATGGACGTCATACTTGGAGGAGTACTGTGGATGTCATACTCAGAGGAGTATTGTGGACATTATACTCGGAGGAGTACTATGGGCGGCATACTTGTAAGAGTACGACAAGAAACTTCCAACACATCAAATATCAAGAAATCATTTTCAAG
This sequence comes from Bonia amplexicaulis, assembly GCA_036346245.1. Taxonomy (NCBI): domain Eukaryota; kingdom Viridiplantae; phylum Streptophyta; class Magnoliopsida; order Poales; family Poaceae; genus Bonia; species Bonia amplexicaulis. The sequence continues at coordinate 2,874,715 of CM070768.1, read as the reverse complement.
CACAAATTCTTTACAACTTAACCCACTTAGTATAAACATGCTTCATACATCATGAATGCAATAACCTAGGACTCTAAAACTCAACCATAACTATTTCCTACAAATATCAAAAACCTTTTGGATTCCTTCAGACAAAACCAGTCTAAACGCCATTGAGCGGCCGGTCAGACCACCTGTATGGCTGGTCTGACAGCTCAAGTCGAGCACCCAAAAAACATATCTCTAGAAAAACTAGCCGCCAACTACAAAACAATCACACCGCACTGGCAGTCTGACGGCTAACCAAAATTCGATCACACTAGACCTGCGGTCAGACCACCCCCTTCCAGTCAGACCACCCTAGACTGATAGTAACTCTAAAAACTTGCAAATTATTATAAATTCAAACTTCAACTCTACACGATTACCAATTGTTCAATATAAATAAACCATAGATATTCTTAATATGGTTCTATAGTATGTATACACGGCGACGAAGCATTCGCAATCGCTTCCCCTCTCTCTCTGTGTGAGTTCTCCTAACTCTCTAAGTCGTAACCCTAGCTCATTCACCTCTAAATATTGACATATTGTTTAACCGGTTTGGAGTTGATGCGGCCGGTGGAATGGCGCTGCCGGCCTAGCTACGGGCGTTCACCAGGATGCAGCTGATCGGTGCTTTTTTCCGTGATTTGATTGATGTTTCATAGAGATTGGATTGTTCTTTTCATTTGCATGTTGGATTCACACTGAAGTAACTGGAATTTTGTGCCTTTTTTTTTGTCTTGCATATGTAAAAACTTGTGATTTGACCAGTCCTTCACAGAGGTTGGATTATTCTTTTCATTTGCATGTCGGATTTGCAAGAACAAACTGAAATTTTGTGCCTTTTCGTGTTGCATACGTAAATATTTTGGGTGAAAATTTCTCATGCCTATCTCTTCTATTCTTGTCTGTGTTTGCTTTAATTCATATTTACAGCCCGTGATCGTGTAGTTGGGGTATCTTTGTCATTTGGCAGTTTGATTACTTCAGCCATCTTTAGGTCATGTCCCAAAGAGCTTCTCGATTGTCTTTTAGAAACCGGCTTTTAAATGTAGTGGCTTCTTAAGATGGTTTCTATAAACTGTTTGTAGAAGTCACTGCAGGAGCCGCTTTGAACGGGATAGCTTCTCAACGTAATTATTCTTTACTCTCTCAATCTCTCTCGTTATTAGCTATAAGACAACACTTTTCAAAACGACCTTATGCAGAACAGTGTTGCTTCTTTTTTTTTATTACAACTCCAGCGTGGCCATAATTTGAACTAACACTGTATTGAGTTTTCGTACCGTTACTCAGTTGAACCAAATATATTTAGTTTTCAGACCATTCCCTGTACGTTTCCAATGTATTCTGATACCTGTCACGTTTACAATTACAGTGTCAAACCAAAACACTATCTGAGTTCATTCATCTACTTAACAGTAGAAAATTAATCACCAGTAGTACTAATTAATTTACATCGGGGTTAGCTAGCTGCTAGTGCTGTGTCAACGCCGATCTTGACCGATAGATAAACCACCAATCCATTAATTCCATTTCCACCAATTTCTAGGACCCTGCTCCGTTCTCTTGACTGCCCGGTCGCAGCCGCTAGCTTATGTTACAAACTGACAATGGATTGACTAGTTATAGGCTGATTTCTTTTTTATTTATATCTTATAATTTATAGCTTATGTTACAGTTAACGCTCATCAACTCGGGTTGACTTCCTAATAAAAGTAATCTTAACTTGGAGTCTACGAACCCCAGTGTATAGCTGTCACCTTTGTCGACTCCGGTCGTAGGGACCGAGTTCGAACGGAGAACAATCGATTCATAAACCACTGGCTAGCTGCCAAACACAGTTGCGGCAGCAAGTCCAATGCAATCATCAACACATGCAGTTGAATGCGAGCAATGGCGACTAGCGATCTAGTAGAGAGATGTTGACTGGATTTTTTTAATAATATATATTCTTTCAATAGTATATTAATATATCATTACTTAAAAAGTTACATAAATAACACGCCTCTGCTTCATTTCAAATGACGATAGAATCTCTGCCGTTAAACAAATAGATGACAAAGTGACACGTTGGCACTATAGTATCTGTCGCTATTTTAATTGGTGATAGATAAACGAATCATTAATCGAAATGACGATAGAAGCCCCGTAGTTTCAATCATTATTTCAAATAGTGACAGAAGTCCCTGCATTGTCTGTCGTCATTTGAAAAGGGGTCAGAAGCCAGCCATACAAGGGCTAGAAAACCGATGGAAATTCATTGTAATTCAGTAAAAAGAAAGTGGGGAGAAGAGAAGAGAGTGGAGGAGAAGTAGTGGATTTCTACATTCTAAAAGTGAGTTTTCTGTTTCTTCATAAATTTTATTTTGAAACCATGATATGTTACTAAATAAAATGATTACATGTTTAGTTGTATTGTGTAGTGGATAGATATGTAAATAGTGTGGTTGTAGATATATAGCTCTTTAGAGTAGTTTGTATTGGATAAATTATATAGCTCTTTAGAGTAGTTTGTATAGGATAAATTCTTATAGAAATATAAATTTTTCATAGTCATTAGTTGTAGGGCACCGATTAGTTAGGTCTATTCGGAACATGGAGAGTAGAATATATGTAGGATTCATTATTAACGATGTGAGTTACATAGATGAAGCATACATGGTATGTTAGATTTTTACAAGATATATACGATTGTTTGTCTTTCTTCAGGATGTTGCACGTTAGTGAAATCCCTTACTATGCAAGTTTATTTGTGAGTAGCTGATTTGTTATTAGGTTATTTTGTGTTTATTTAATTGAATGAGCAGTTGTCATTAACATCAGATTAGTTGCCAAAATGATCGATTCGTATGACTGAATGAGTGGCATTCAAAATAAACTATGGAGAAGATGTTCCATGGAAGGTGCAGAAGAAGTCGATTACACTATTTTCATCTGTGGCGGCTAGTCTATCAAATGGAGAGAAACATCCATGGGGCACTGTTCTGTGATGGTTGTACCAGTTATTCTCACTAGATCATATGTTGCACGACCTAACGTTGCATGGCGTTACTACCCGGACACGGCAATGCATGTACTAGGAGTTAGTGGAACTAAAGGGGCTAAATTCGTGGAGCTCATACGTGCATCTCCATGAGTGATCTAGAACTGAGCTAGCCGACCCGATAGGACGTTGTGAATCTTGCACATCCTGCTTGCCCGACCAGATCACGGCATGCACCAGACCACTATACCTATTTGTTAGGCCATGCATAGCACTAGCCCATGGCAAGGGCCACTCGTGGGGTAGAGTCTAGGAGGAGTTGCATGTAGGTTCCTTATAGTTAATTGGTCATTGTAATAGATTACTATATGTTTGCCACATGCTATGATATTCGCGATGTTATGCTCTTTTTGTTCTGATTTCTTTGTAAACTTGTTCTATTATATGCTTTGTGCAATGACTACGAGATAGCATCCCCGTCTCAGTAGTGTGAAGAAGGGGTGATAGTAACACTACGCATCGGACTAGGCAAATCTATATCCTTTCTATTAGAAATGACAATACCACGCTGCCTCCTTTTTCAGCTCAAAGTGACAAACACTCACCTTGCCCACCACACACTCTACATGCCTCAAGTCTATCGCCCGGACCCTAGAGGGCCTATAAATTGTCCCACGCAAAGAACCCATGTATCTCCAACACACTCCTCCAACCACAACATGACGGACAGGGTGGGTAGCTCAAGGCATGGGAGGAGACAATAGGCATGGACTGGGTTTCAAGGGCGTGACCCTTATCAAGAAGACACACACATCTACGATCTCCTGGACCCTAACCTCCCAAGCCCCAATCTACCGCTCTAAACCAGGGAGTCTTACACCCCTAGAAATCCCCTCCGTGACTACCGACATATCCTTGAGCCTTGGCCACAATGCAAGCACAAACTTAATGTGATGGTCCAGGTTTTTGATGGTGTGAAGAACCTAGAACATCAATTATTTCATTGCACTCTGTTCATGGTAAGTAATCCATTTCCTACTTATACTTCCACGCATGCATCGCTTGTAATCACCTCGTCTTCCTTGCAGACGGCTGATTACAAGTTCATCGAGTGAGTGGTTCAACTGTATCCAATACCTGCCTAGGTTTACATCCACACTCTCTAAATCTGCCTAGAAAAGTTGCGAGAGGAGCTCCAAACCGAGAGGATCAACAATGACAAGCTCCGCATGCAGAGGAGTACTAGGAAGACGAACAATGTGGAGGTGGTCCACCTCAGTAGTGACTACAACCCATACTGTTGTGGCGCCAACCTGATATGCAATTACACTAGCCACTACGATGATAACCAGTCATGTCTACGCCACCCTAATGACCGCCACTCCATGTGGGTGCCCTAAAGTGTTCCATTTTCGCCTTAGGGGCATTCGCCCACAAGCCCTATTAGATCTACAGCCAACATGGTGTTTACATTCCATAAGGTGAACATGTATCTTAGATGTATTTCGGGTTGATAGTTTGTGTATTTTGCCATTTGTATCGTTGGAGTAGTAAGGCAAACATATGCACCTAACCAAACCCTATACATAGTGTAATTCGCATATCCATTATGAAGTGTTATGTTGGGCTTGAAATGGTTTATTTAAACAAAAATCATTAATGCAACTTGAGGCACACCAGTCAAATTCTCTCTTTAATAATTAGCTATTATTTCAAAACTATTAAAGCAAAAAATGCAAGAAATACATTTTTTATTAAGAAAAAATGTATTATTTACAAATTCAAAAATGACTCTGTCGCTAATTGAGTTGACGACAGGGCCACTGTCATCAATTCATTTGGTGACAGATATCTGCAGACTGCCACATATGACTTCACATAGGATTGTCGTCATTTCAAATAGCGACAGAGTTTTGTCACCATTTGGAATGGCGACAGAGTTCTGTTTCCATTTGGAATGGAAACAATAGGTTATTTATGTAATTTTTTAGCGATGATATATTTATGTAATTTTAATGAAAAATGTATTATTTAAATCAAATCGAGAGATGTCTATATACACTGCACTACCGACAGCCACGTTGCCTAGTGGCGGGGCCAGGGTTTTGCAGAGAGGTCCAAAAATAAGATTACAAAGGGATTCAGGGGTTTTCTTGTGTTGAGTATGATGAGTCGTGTTCTTTTCTAGTAGGACTTGGGGAGGTGTGCTATATGAATTTCTAGATAAATCCCAATAGAATTAGGACTAGTACTCCTAATTGGATTAGTATTCCTAATTCACTTGGGAGGAGAACTAGGGGGAACTATATAAAGCCAAGAGAGGTGGTTATGGAGAATCCAAGCCAAACACCAACTCATCCAAAGCAAGAGGCGTATAAGAGGATTAGAGGTTGTGTCATTCTTTAGCACTAGATTCTTATATAGGGAAAGGATCCGATGGTCCTAAAATGTTTTGAGAGGGTTGTGAGAGAGTGACAATCCTTTGTACTCTTTTGAGACCGTGCTTAAGGAATTTGCACTTGGCTTCATCAAATCTTTCTCTCGTTTTGATTATTTTGTTGTTATTTTGGTTCACTCTACGATATTTATCTACTTCATTCTTAATAACATGCACACTCGTGTGGTATCTTGTAACTCTGTTTAATCCAGATGCTACAGCACGTAAGGAGGGCTATCAAAGTATGACAAGTGGTATCAGAGCCAAAGCTAGATTAACTTGATTTGCGAGAAGGTCGGCAAAGCATCATGTGGCATAAAATCAAGATCGATGTTGATGATGTGGAATTAAATAGAGAAATTTAACAACAGAGAAAATTTCAGCATGTGGTAATATATGGTGAAGGATGTCCTTATCCAGCAAGCATTAATTGATCTCTTGAAGGGGACAGACTAGAAAAGACATCAGTTGAAGACTAGAATGTGATGGAGTGGAGCTGTTGGTACAATCTGTCTGTATCTCTGATGAAATAAAGTACTTGATGATCAAGAAAAACTCATCAAAAAAAATTATGAAGTGACTTAGAATAATTGTATGTGGTGAAGTCGCTAACAAACTGGTGAGTGCTGAAGCGGAAACTATACAGGTTGTGCGTAGAGGAAGGCGTACGGTTTGTTGACCATCTCAATGACTTCAATACATTTATCACACAACTAACTAGCGTAGATGGGAAAATTGACGAGAACGACAATGTCATCATATAGGTCTCATCTCTACCACCATCATACGAGCAATTAGTGATGAATATTCTCATCAAGGAAAGCACTCTTGACTTCAACGAGGTAGTTGTCCTTGAAGAAACCATTGAAATATTTATCCTCGGGTGATCAAGCATTGATTGTTGCAGGTATTGTAGGCAAAAACAAAAGTCACATAAAGAAGAAGGGCAAGAGTAAAGACACACGTGTATACTATCTATGTAATGAGTAAGGTCACGTGATAAAAAGTTGTCCGATTTTGAATGAAATGAAGGGTGCATGCTCAGTGACAGTAGCGAAAGATGATTCGGACATCTTGTCATTAGTCAATCAAGTACTTCTCATGTATGGATATTAGATTCAGATTGTTGCTTTCATATATTCAGAAAGGGAGATGTTCGGTGAAGGATCTCTATGCCCAGGGCATGAAACTATTCACTTAGCAGATTGCAAAAAGTACGTAATCATTGAGGTGGGAACATTTACATTGGGATGTATGATGGAGCACATCACACATCAACAAGAGTTCAGTATTTTCCTGGATTAAAGAAGAATCTAATATCTATGAAGTCACTTGAGCTCGATTGCTCTGAAGTATCACATCGAGGTGGAGTCATGCGAGTAATTTGCATAGGGCATATAATCATGAAAAGTATATGGAACAAAGGAGGATACTGATTGATAGGTAATCATAAGGGAAAAGCATCTGATGGAAGGTCTGACGAAAATCTTCACTAGGAGAAGGAAATTATGTCATTAATGGTACCACTACTACAAAAAGGCTTATACTAGATGTCTCATTATAGACGGTTGACCAAAACTATCAGTATTAAATGCAATCACACACGGTTTTGGTTCAGAGACTGTCTGTGTTGTTTTCTGTGCTAAAAATCGTCTGTGAAGAGGTAATATCACTGACGGTTCATGTTGAAAACTATCTGTGAAGTATCGCAGACGGTTCTTAACAATAACCGTCTGTGATATTACAGACGGTTTTTTCTTTAAACCGTCTATGATACTTTACAGATGGTTTGTATTAAAAACTGTCTATGATAATTTCAATTATTAATTGCAGACCCATTGACCCTCATAGATCTGTCTTAAATTCCATATCTATTCTCATAGGCTGCTGCTTTGAGGCCATTTAGTGAAAGGAGACCACAGATTTGGCAAGAGTGATTGTAGATCTATTAAGTTCTTGACTATCTATGGTTAGTAATTTGTTCTTAATTGCAATATATTTTAGATCTACCTTTTGGTGAAAGGAGAATTGAAGATGGTTTAGATCTAGTTTGATGTAGAGAGAAGATTATTTACATCTAGCATGGTTTAGGACTTAGGGTTTAGCCAATTTATAGTCTATTTCTACTTAATTCAATTTAATTAATTATTCTTGCTACATGCAACTACTTTGGATCATACATATCTAGTATACTGATTAATTAATTCAATATTTAATACTAAATTATTGTATGCGTAACGTATGACCGAAACTGGATGTACGCTAGGAGGATATGTGAAGAGTACAATAATGGCACGTCTGCTTTTACAGGAGCTGTCAAGGAGGATATGTTGAATAAGGGGGGTGGAATATATGTATTGTCCATGCATTGACTGCGACAATCTGAAAATGTTTGAGAACTGAGCACATATTGAAGCGCACTTTATTTGAAGGGGTTTCAAAAAGTTGTATGCACGTTGGACTGGTCATGGTGAAGAGCATATTACACAGGAATGTAGTAATAATGACACCATAGACAAAGTCAACGATGTGACGCCGGATGATGTCGATCGTGGCTCTAATTCAAATAGGCTGTATGATAACAATCTAGATCAGATGCTTTGCGATGCAAAAGGGAATTGTGATGAGAGAGAGTATGTTAAAGTCTACGGCTTGATGGAGGACTCAGAGAAACCTTTGTTCATATGCTGCAAGTCAAAGTACACGAGGTTATTAGCCGTGCTTGAATTGCTAAAATTGAAGGTAAGCAATAGTTAGTCTGACAAGAATTTCATAGCACTATTAAGCCTTTTAGCGGACATGCTTCTGAAGGAAAACGAGTTGCACAAAATCATCTACAAAGCCAAGAAGGTTCTTTGTCCATTGGGAATAAAAGTACAAAGAATATATGTATGTCCAAATGACTATAACATCTACCGTAAAGAGTATACAAATATGTATGTATATTCGGTGTGCAACACATCTCGATACAAGCATAAGAATCAATCAAATGATGGCGAGGGAAGTGGTGAAAAAAAAGACTTCCTGCTAAGGTGGCATTGTATTTTCCCGTAATTCCCAATTTGAAGTGGTTTTTTGTGAACCCAAAAGAGACAAAACTGCTGCGTTAGCACTCGAAGGAGCACAAGAAGGATGGAATGCTAAGACACCTTACTGATTTCATCCAGTGGAGAAACATCAATTGGAGGTTTGCAGACTTTGGTGCAGAACCAAGGAATATAAGGTTTGGATTGAATATAGATAGAATGAATCCTTTCGGTAACATAAGCAGTCGACATAGCACTTGGCCCATGACTTCCTGTGTGTCTACAACCTTCCTCCTTAGTTGTGTATGAAGCGGAAGTATATGTTGCTGTTGATACTTATCCGAATCAATATAGGAATGATATTGTGTCTAAAAATATTGTGGATCGAAGGGGTACATGTATGGGGTGCGTGCAAATGAGAGAACTTTACTTTACGCTTCTTGTTGTTCTGCACCATAAATAATTATCCTACCCTTGCTAACCTATCGGACCAGAGTACAAAAGAGGCCAAAGCATGTACTCACTGCTTAGATGATACCGAGAGTGTATGGCTGAAGCACTCGCGCAAAACCTTGTACATGCAACACCGTAGGTTTCTTCAGAGGGCGCACCCATGCCACAGGATGAAAAATAATTCGATAGAGAGAAGGAGGACCGTTCAGCTCCAAGACATTTAAGTGGAAAAGAGGTCTATGATATGGTTAAAGGTTTAGATGTTGTGCTCAGAAAGGGACATAAATCGAGGACATGTGAGAAGAACATCTGGAAGAAGAGATCAATATTTTGGGACTTACCTTATTAGGAGCACCTAGAAGTTCACCACTTCATCGACGTCATGCACATAGAGAAGAATATATGTGAAGCTTGATTGGTCTCTTACTGAACATCAAATCTAAGTTAGCACCGACAAATACCGATAAAGGACGAACATACATTCCCCCTGCTTGTTACACTCTATCCAAGGCTGAGAAAACTAAATTGTGCTAGTGGTTGCATGGTGTAAAAGTTCCGTCTGGTTACTCTGCAAACATAAAGAAACTTGTTTTGATGGAAGATTTGAAGTTAATTGGCATGGAGTCTCATGATTATTATATGTTGATGACATAGATGCTCCCTATTACAATAAGAAGTATTTTGCCAATTAAGGTCTGAGAGACAATCATGAGGCTGAGTTATTTCTTTAACACAGTTGCTCAAAAAGTCATTAATCCCGATGGACTGATGCTCTGCAGGATGAGGTGGCGATGACACTATGTCATCTTGAGATGTATTTTCCTCCGTCGTTTTTCGATATGATGGTCCATCTCATTGTTCACATTGTATGGGACATAAAAGTTGTGTGGGCCCGTGTTCCTACATAGCATGTACCCGTTTGAGAGGTTCATGGGAATTCTCAAGTCCTATGTACGGAGTCGATCTCGATCGGAGGGTAGCATCGTAAAGGTTATGCAACTGAAGATATCATTGAGTTCAGTGTCGATTACATGGCTCAGGTCAAATTGATAGGTGCATCTCGATCTCGCCATGAGGGGTGTCTCAAGGGTATCGGAATCATCAGAAGGAAATCAATCATTGTAGATATAGATGTGTATGCTTAAGTCTATTTTATGGTCTTGCAACACATATCTGAAGTGTCCCCGTATATTGACCAGTATAAGGACGTGCTTCAGCAACAGAATTCGGAGTGGCCGGATGTTTGGATCATGAGACAACACAACAGTCGGTTCAACCAATGATTTGCAAAAGTGCCATCATTTACAGTTGTAACATGGCAAGGATACAACATAAATGAGTATATATTCTATAGCAGGCTCAGGATGTAAAGAGCACTAAACAGAACAACGATGTCCTCATAGATATGTTTAGTACCGATGGGTTGAGGAGCTCCTACTATGGATTCATAGAGGAGATTTGGGGGCTCGACTATGTACTTTTCAAGATCCCCCTGTTTTGGTGTCATTTGGTCCATCTCCCAAAGGTGAAGGTCGACAAGTACGGTGTCACTACCATAGATCTCAAATGTGTTGGATACAAAAATAAACCATTCGTACTCACTAACCAAGTTATTTAAGTTTTTTATGTAATCGGCCAGGTAAATAAGAAGCGCCATATAATTCTTCATGGAAAAAGGAGGATTGTCGGAGTTGAGAATGTAGTAGACGAGGAAGAATACAATAATTTGATGAATTGCCTCCTTTCAGAAATAGCATAAGGGTCGAGAAAGATCAACGTGACGAAACTAGCTACATACGCGTTGATCATCATGAAGAGCTAATTTTTAAAAGAAATAAGCAACTGGAATGATGAATTAAATATTTATATGTCATAGGTTTTGTATTTGCATTTATGTATATGAGAATGTGTGATATATATATATATATATATATATATATATATATATATATATATATATCCATTTATGTATATGTGAATTTGCATTTATGTATATGACGATGTGTGATATATATGCGAACTTGCATTTATGAGAATGTGTGATATATGTGTGAATATGCATTTATGAAAGTAGAACCATCTGTGATGTGTAATTATCACAGATGGTTATAAACTAGAATCGTTTGTGATGTGAATTTATCATAAACAGTTCTAAAGTATAACCATCTATGATGTGAATTTATCATAGACGGTTCTAAAGTAGAACCGTCTGTGATGTGTATTATCACGTACGGTTATAGTTTAGAACCATCTGTGATGTGTACTATCACATACGATTATAGTTTAGAACTGTATGTGATGTCCAACATATTTATATTCGTACTATAGGGTTTGCTCGTGCTCCCACGCACTCAGACTCCCATCACCTCCTCCCCCAAACTCGCCGCCTCCTCCCCGAGCATAAGCCATCGCCTCCTCCCAAAGCACATCGCCTCCTCGCCGGCGCGCCTCCTCCCTTGAGCCACCTCCTCCTCCCCGGCTCGCCTCCTCCTCCCCGAGCCCGTCGTCTCCTCCCCAAGCACAAGCCGCCACCTCCTCCCCCAAGCACGAGCCACAGCCTTTGCCCTCGAGCCCTCCACCTTCTTGCCGACGCATCTCCTTGCCAAGCACACCTCCTCCCCAGCACGTATGCTGTCTCCTCCCCCAAGCGTGCCGCCTCCTCCCCGAGCACGCTGCCCTCCTCCCCGGTGCGCCTTCTCCCCAAGCAAGGTAGTTACCCCCGGTCATGACCTCAGTGCTCTACTCTATCCTCATGGCTTATGGCCTAATGGGGCACATCGTTCTTGCGATGAGCCTTGCCCCTACTGCCTTCTCGATGGCTTGGATTGCCACTACCCAATGAGATTTTACTTTCTGAATTTTCTATCCTGCAAAAAGTTTGTTGTGCTAGTAGTTCAATTCATTATCTTTGAAAATGTGTGACTAGCACTGGGAGGATTTTTGCATAATAGATTGTGAGCTTTTTGAGATTGCTCGATGAGGCAACTTGACATATTAGAGATCATTGTGACTATCAATTGAAGTATTCTGTTACTTTTGATTTTGTTGATTGTTAAGATAGATACTTCTGTTTTGGTATAGTTTACTACTATCCTGATTATTGCTTAATTCAGTTGATACCGTAGTAGCATATATCTGTAATATACTTCTGGTTACTGCCAAAACTCTGTTGGCACTGCAGTAACAGTTCTCTGTTTCTATTTGTGCTTATAGCATGCAATTGACTTTGTCTCTTATCTGAGGCAATTTATACATTGTTAGACTACCAAAATAGTAAAGAGATAGTCACTTTGATTATTGATATATTGACAAGAGTGTAAGAAAGCCAAAATTTAATCTTGTGCAACTCCTCAACTGAGAGCAAATTCATAACTTTAATCTATGCAATATGCAGTTCATAAATGCCCACTTTCCTGTACAGTTCAACATATTATCAGGTGTTAATGACCTGAATGTTTTATCTATTTTAAGAGATAATATGTTTATCTTCATGCCATTTACATACTACTGGATCTTTACTGTTGATACTTAGATTTAAAATCAACCTAAAATTATTGCTAAAATCTCCTAATTTCCAATAATCCAAGCCACCGAGAAGGCAGTAGGGCAAGGCTCGAATTGATTCTTATTATCATTTGTTACAGTTAGCCATGGCTACGACCAAAATGCACTCATCCCAATGACGGAATTGAAATTGAAACATCATAAATTATTTAGCCAGGTCCATTTCATACTAGACATGTTGTTGTACGATAAGCCTCAGATCAATGGTGCATAAAGTTAAGTCCTTAGACATTACCCAAACGAAACATCCACATCCCAATGTGTGAACTGCACCCCATTTACTGCACGATCATTCGCCCAAGTGAAAACCATTTTGTATAACCAACACCAATGACACACCCATGCCATGGCACACAAGTTTTATAACTGTGGATACAAGCACGATTTAATATCTCATTAAGTCAAAATTAATTAATTGATCACATTCGATGATGAACCCAACGTAACTATAAACATGACTAAGCATACTAAACATACAACCTATGTGACAACTAGCATTGTATCACTAGATAATTATCCATCCTAAGGTGACAATGAAATCATGGCATTCAAATTATCAAGTGGGGTTTAATCAAGTTGGACAATAGCTACCAAGTACAAAGGTTTATACTAAAATAGCAATGCACCATAATTTAAAACAAAATAATAAATAATAGATTGAAAACAATAGGTTCAATATGATCAAAGGACACGACTTGCCTTGGCCTTGCTTAGTTAATGGCTCTTGATCTTCAAATCATGCTTCAGCTCCTTAAAAAATATTATCTAAGGAGAGAAAACAAAATAAAGCACAAATAAAATTCAAATGAACTCCAAAAACTTCAAAACTAGAACTAGAATATATATCTCAATTTTAGATAAATTTAGGAAAAAGAATCGGCTCAATCGAAGTTAGGACGGAGAAGAACGGGCTTTTGGAAAACTAAACCTAAGGAAAATACTGGAAATTAAGAAATTCTGCTGTGTTGCAAACCCAGTGCATGGAATAGCTAGTCTATAGTGAACTCGTCTCATGGAACAATGTATGGCAACTGAGCTTGCTGACATGGTGGCTTGGGGTGATAGGTGGCAATTAGGGCTAACATGGATGCTGACGTGGCATAGCTGACATGGCTAGTCTATGGGTCCGTGAAATAGTGCGACTGACTCATGGGCCCCATGCATCAGTGAGACGGTGCATGGTGGATGGAGTCCATAGAGAATTCGAAGGGTCACGTGGCGCGGGTGCGGGGTGACACGGCAACTCGTGAACCAAGGCGGTGGCACGATAGTGCGAAAACTTACCGGCGGGTGGCAAACGGCAACGGAGCACGACAGAGAAGATGACGGAGCGACTGATGGTAATGAACACGATGATGCTTCGCTCGGCATCAACGACGAGGGCTACGGCACTCGGATGTGGGGGCTTAGCACGGACGGCAAGGCGCACAGCGAGGCGGCTGCAGGGTGCGAAGAACAAGGAGGCAGCACGGCTTAAATAGGTGTGGACGCCGAGGAGGTGGCTCGAACATGGCACGGAGTCTAGGGTGGCGAAGGCACGGACATCGAGGAGTCCGATGTTAGAATGGCAATGACTCCCGAACGAACATGATGAATAGTGACAGGGCCATTAGATTCCTGACATGTGGCACCGAGGCTCTTGGACAGCAAACGCAGATGGCACCGATGAACAATGCTTGTGCGCACGGATAGCTGACTCGTGTCAAAGGTTGAGATCTAGCGGTCGTGTGGAGCACGGCCGGATGGCTGACATGAGGCAAGGAGGGGATCGGACGGCTAGGGTTTGATGGGCCCAAGGGGCTTTTTGATTTTTCAGGATTTTCCAATCCCAGAAATTGGAAAGAAATAAAATGATCTCTGGAAAATAGCAAATAAAACTGAAAAATTCACAGAAAATTCCTTGAAGCACAAGGAACCCAAGTAAATTACTTCAAACAATTGTTAATGTTTATTTTTGTCATATTAAATCCTTTTAATTTTTAAAAATTCATTTTAAGCTTGAATTATTTCTAGAAAAATTGAAATGATGAATTTTAATTTTAAAAACTTCACATAACTCTGAAAAATAGGATGTTCCAAAACAGCCCGAGGGCCGATTTGCATCACAGATGTCGATGCGTCTGAGACGTCTCTCAATCCTCGCCAAGCACTGTCGCATTCCAGAGAATAGTCAAAATAGTTGCACAGGAACGGATTGAAATCACATATGATTCATGGAAGAACATGAGCGAAGATCAAAAATGAGCTGGTGATAGAAATTTTTCGATCGTTCTAGATCCCGGAAGAACACTAGGCCTCCGTGCGATAACATGCATTGCTAGCGACATGTAAAGTATGGAAGAAAGATGACATCCTTCCAGATCCCGGAAGAACACTAGGCTTCAAGATCATGCTTATGAAGCAATACGTGGAGAAAGATCTGACATCCTTCCAGAAGTATCCGTTCCTAGAACCGCAATGGCAAGAATTTATGGTGAAAAAGATGACAGATAATTTTAGGAGTGAAAGTACGGCGCATAGGGCCCTCTAGGCAAAAAAAACACCGCCACAGACTCGGCACCGCTGGTTATATGGGTTAAATCTAGCAATGGAGGGTGAAGGGTGAGCAGCCAATCCTATGGCAGGGCCCATGTGTCAGAGGCTCGGTTCATGTGGACTAGGTCTACGGAGAAGCTCAATCGGCGACATGGTAGGGTGACACAAGCACTGATGCATGCTACGATGTCAGCACAGCGCGAAAACCGAGGTGACCTTTCGAGCGATCAAATGGACGACGACGCTTCAGCGATCGAGTTGATGCGCACGGTGGGCTAGGCGATAGGCGACGCATACAGAACGATGACTGGCCAGCAGCGAAGGCAGACGGGAGATAGGGTGGACAACGGAGAGCTCACCGACGACTACGGGCGTAGACGAACAGCTCAATGGAGATGAATGGCGTAATAACAAAGAGGATGACAACGAATCGGCTTTGGCTCTACGGGGATAGAGCAAGGATGAGGGCGAACAGTGGCTCGGAGGTGGGGGAAAAATGAGAGAGGGCGGCTGCTACTTAAGGCACAGATGTCGAGACTCCAACACGGACATTGAATGGACTCCAAGACAGCAATGGCACGACAGAGTTGACTGAAATGAGCACGACGGTCACAACTTCGGCTCCGACACGACACGAGAAGATGGGCCCTAGCTGTCAGTGGTTGCAAGTGACGAAAGTAGAAGGAAGCGACACGTGGCAAGCATCCGGCACGACACCTGGCTTGGCGGGTGGCAGACTGGGCTGGGTTGGGCCGAGGAAGAAATGGGCCAGCTGAGGGTTTCCAGCCCAAAGGCCTTTAAGGAATTCCAAATGATTTTATAATTTTAGAAATCACAATTAATTCAATTGAGCTCTAGACAATAGCAAATAAATCAAAAAATTCAAGAAAATACAGAAAAATTCCTTGCAATACAAGGAATCCAAATAAAAAAATGAGATTAATTGAAGTTTAACTTAGTCACATTAAATATTTTGAATTTTTAAAAATTCAAATTAACCTTTAATTATTTCCAGAGAAATTCAAATGGTGAATTTTATTTTAAAAACTTCAAAAAGGCATTGAAAAATAGGATGTTACAGGATTAGATGCTAGGTTATTCTTTATCATTAGAATTTTGTATAGGACAAAGATCTGATGATTCTAAAAAGGTTGATCAACAATCATCTGTATTCTTTTAAGGTTCTGCTTGAAAAATTTGTGGTCGGCTTCACTAAATCTTTCTCTCTCGTTGTGATTATTTTGCTACTATTATTTTAGTTCTCTCTACAAGATTCATCTACTTCGTACTTAATACTACACACATTCATACCTATCTTGCAACTCAAATCTGATCTAAAGACTACTACGTATAAGGAGTTGTATCAGTATAACATGCCGCTACATGAGTCAAAACTAAAGAAACATTCGCCTAGCTTGTAAGCATGCATGCACGGATCGTCATGCATTATCATGATTTATCCTTATCAACAGCCAGCCACTTGCATCTGAGAGCGAGCTAGCTCGTTGAAAATGGAGTAGAAGCATTCTCTTCTTAGTTTTAGTGGTTAATTAAATGCGCAACAAAAATGGATGTGTCTCAAGTAGCGATCGATCTTATCATCAAGTAGCGATCGATCTTATCATTTGTACGTTCTGCTGGTAATTAACTAATCGCCTATAGAAATAAATTAAATGAGCTGGTACATTGCAGATATTAATGTTGGACTGATGCCAGAAATCAGATCATGGTGAATAATTATAGAAACTTTTTTTATTTCTCTAAGTATCCTAAATTTTTACTCTAATAACTAGAAAAGTCACTAAGATCTAGTTGCACCTACACAAAGCATACTAAGATCTACAATCAAAACGGTGCAAAACCTAAAAGTTGGCACCCTGCCTGGTCTGAGCGCCGGTGGCACATCAGTATGACTGAAGGATGGTCTGATCGCTGTGACATGCCGGTCGGACCGCTCCCCTGATCCTAGGTGAAAAACTCATCGGGATAAAAACCAAATTTAAGAATCTTGACCGAATCAAGTCCAATTGCTACCAATTTTGGTATGTACCTTAGCAAGTATGTTAGGAACCAAATCAAATCAAGAAACACAAGATTCATGAACTTGATCTCATCCAATCTGGAAGAATTGCTTCTAGGTCACAAGAAAAACACCAAACCCTAAAAACAATTACTTCTTTCTCATGAGAATCTAAGTCATGAGACTTTTTGTATCATCTCTCACATGTCTAAGTAAGATAATCTAGTCACAAATTTGAACTAAAAATACGACGATCACAAAATCATAAATCTAGGTCAGGTCAGGTCAAGTCAAGAATCGTGCTATAGATTGATCTCAAAGATCTACTAGTACCTCTTCCTCATCATGGATTATAGGAATATCAAGAGAAGCACAAAAAGAATCACGTCAACAAAGGCAAGAACAAGAACTCATGCAAAGACAGTCAAGAGTACAAGAGTTGCAAGAACTTAGTTATTGCATAAAGAGAAATGATTCTTAAACCTTGCTGGTTCACAAAGAACCCTCCACAAGTACCACTCTTACTCACACATTGAGGAGAGGAAACACTAGCCTAAGCCTACAAAATATCTTTGCATCCATGCTTGCCCTAGCTAGACTCCTCCTCCTCTAATTAGGCTAACCAGCCCCCTTAGACGGTCTAGACCTACTAAGGATTGAGGAAACCCATCAATCCCACTAACACTCAGTTTTACACTTACTCGCATGCTCTTCAATGCACTTATAAGATTATTCTGCTAACACGCTAGTGATTGATCCACACAACACACATGACCCAAACCTAACCCTAAACCACTTCTCTTGTGTCTTCCGGCGTCGCGGTTTTGGAGTAGGCCTCAAGTCTAATTTTGGACATTTTCCAAAACACCCTCGACGAAGCTTCTAGGCACCTTTCCTTGACTCCGTTTTCATCTTGTCATGCAAGCCACCATGCACGCCACATGTAGGTTGATCAATAGCTTCCATTCCATCAGTAATTCTCTCCCGTTCTGCTTTCCACGGGACCACACCCCACTTGAACCAACAAAGTCAAGTAGATCCAACCCATTGCTCGAACCTTTCTTCAATCGCATCCCTTGGTTTTGCCATTAACTATGCTTGAGCCCAACCATCCCACATGACCACCTTGACTACTTAGACCTCGATCTACCCTGGTCTAGTCCCGGTCATCCGTCGTTGACTATAGTTGCCTCCAAGTGTCCCTCACATCCAAAGACCAATAAATCATTTCTAGACACGAGTTCTTTACAACTTGACGCATGTTAGTATAAACATGCAATATTCAACTTAATGAAACAATGATTGGAGTTCCAAGATCAACCCATGATCAAATCTCCTAATTTTCCAAAATTTCAAAGCCATTCAGACTCTAGCTGGTCTGACCACCACCATAGTGGCTAGTCAGACTGCTCTGCTTACCTCGGTCATATTGTGACCCTGGCCGGTCATGCCGCTTTGGCTTGACCCAAAAAAAACACCATCTTTGAAAAATACGTATCACCAACTAAGCCCCAATCATACCATAGGTGGTACTACCATCATCCTGACTGATCATACCATCCTCTGGTCAGACCGCCATCTAGGCCGGTCTAACCGACCATGCAGCAGTAAGATTGCCATGGACACAGCGTTCAGACCACCATTAACCAGAAAATCCAAAATTTGAAGGACCCTTGCAAAACTCTAAAATCAACTTACCCCTTGGTGCTAATTGTTCATTATTACATCACCATAACATTTCCAAATGGTCTCTCAATTAATTTACTACTTTCAACATAGTCTTAACTTGAGCGCCAAACTCAAGCATCAAACATTATCAAGAACCTAACCTAGCCATAAGGTCCTCCAAAACAAAACTGGCCGGCTAGCTATGATTGTAGCTAGCCTCCTCTGCTACTAAATATACTATATGTCGTTTTAGAACACATATAATTAAATGTTATAAAAATTTTAATCACAGACAGACAGGGCAAACGCATTTAGGCTGGTCATTTAAAAATAACATTTGAAGACTTGTCGTCAAAAGTACTTTCGCTGGTGGCTGCTGAAGCCCCAAGAGCCTGATGGCAACTGGTGGGAGAAAAAATGTGATAGAGAGTGCAGGGTCAGATATTAAGACGACGACGATGGCGGCGGTGGCTAGCAGCCAGTTGGATGGACGAGAGTTGGAGGTGGTGACGGCCATTTTGGGAAGCCTAGGTTGGCGTCAAAAATGGAAGATGAAAGACTTTCTTCACGTTGCCAGAGATCAGTCATCAGTTGCACTGCTAGCTACGATTAGGGGTGATAATGGATCCGATACGAATTGCGTATTTTTATTTTATAAATACATATGAATAAAATTTTAAATATTTTTGAATACAAATATGAATTAAATATTATATTGAATACAAATTTAAATCGAATATCTACTAAATTCAGTCGGATTCAGATATCTTAATAATTTATGTAGTATGAAGATATTAATGGTATCTTATCCTTGTACAATAACGCTTAATCATTCTAATTCATATACTTTACCTAAAGAAATGCGAATTCATTTTCAATTACAAAACTTGGCCAACTAATTAGTTGTATTATATATATATATATATATATATATATATATATATATATATATATATATACATACATACATATATTTCGGATGGTAAAACTCTATACCATATTTGTATCAATATTTTTTATGCAAATTCGAATACAAATAGGAAAGAAATTATTAATCAGATGCGAAAATATATATTGTATTCATAACCTATCGAACACAGTAACTAAATAATACGAATAATTTATATCAATTTCCCACCCCTAGCTACGATGGATCATAGTTACTAGTATGTTCGTTTTGAGTGAACTTTTCAACTTATAACTTATAGTTTATTGTTTCTTTCGAACAAAAGGGACTTTTTTTCTTCTGTCGTTTTAAAGCGGCTTATTGAGACACCCTTTTCGAAACGGTTTATAGGTATTCGGTTCATTCACATAAATATTTGTGTTAGGATCAAAAGTATCGGCCGTAGCAAAAAAAAATGCACTCTAGCTTAAGAAATAATTAGCGATCCATCAGTGTCCTACGTATGTTTAATGATCCACACCTTCACGATGCATACAAATTAAGATCGATGGATCAGTCGTGATCGTGTGATCAGCACCGGCATTTGCACAGAAATTCAATGATGGTAAATTAGTACTTTTCCGTTCAGAAAACACATGGCGTATAGGAAGCTAGCGTGCAATCACATCTCCTCTAACTTTGATCAATTAATATATAAAATGCTATTTAGATTAGATACATGAAAAGGATATACTATTAGATTTTTGGTAAAAGATTTTTTCGTAATATAATAATAGTATAGCCTTTTACTTATATATCTAGAAGTATAAAAGTGATCATCAAAGTAAAATATTGGAGACGACAGTGCCAGTGTAAACACGTAAAAGCAGTATGTAGTTTTTCTTTGTAGTTATTGACCTGGCCAAAATCAAGCGTCAAAAGGACGCATGCATGCAAGAAATTAAACTGGCTAAGACTTGCATTTTGAGAGCTGCTGAACTGATCAAACGAAGAGCTAGGACTTAATCCGAGCGTTGATGCGCTTACGATAAGCTTAAGACACATTCAACTAATAATTAAGCTGAAAAAGAGAATGGTTTTTTCCTTGACGGTATTGATCACCAATGGCGTGCGTGCGTATGCAGCCAGTCCGGGCGGTCAAAAGTTAGCTAGAATTAATTAACCACCTCGTACAGTAATTTGTAGTAATTTTTTTCTTGAGTGCTGCGATTTTGTGTGCATTCTGATAGCACACTGAAATACTATTCCCGTGCTGAGAAAAGTACGAAAACTGGAAAAAAAAAAGGGGGAATGAGAATTATTAAATTGAAAATTTTATGGAGCATGCCTATTTTGTCCCTCCCATGCTTAATTTGGGCCATAGCTAGTCTTCCTTATATGCTTTTTAAGGTGTTCTTTTTTCCTTTCTTTTTTTGAAATTTGGCCGGAGCTATATATATACCAGAAATCGGAAGGGGTATATCGAAACTGAAGGGAAGACTAGTATAGGACGTAGAAATACGAAGGTTGTACGTGTGCGAGATTGTAGAAGAGGAAGGCACGTTGTATGTTCATCTTCGAACTAAAAATTTGTAGATCGAATTCAAAGTCCAACCTCGGCGGCTGCGACAACGTGAGTCAGCTTTTTGTGGCCTTCATTTTCAACACGAATCGGAACGAAAATTTAAGGTAGATAAGGACGGACGGGTCTGACTCGGTGTAAGACGAGACGGTAAAACCGGACGGACTAGTTCCATCGGCAGTCATCCGCGATACTGTAGTGCATGGATATTCGGTCTAAAATCGTACGCAGAATTCACTGCTTTGCGTCTGTTTATCCTGATTTGCTTGTAAGCTTGTTCTTTACGGCTTCTAAAAACGAATTTTGATTTTTACGATAAAATCTAACTTTTAAATAGAATATTTTTTAAAACGAAATCTACAAGTTAATTATAGTATATATTAAAAGTGTAATATCTATATCAACTAAAATCGCAAACGAGTATCTCTCTCTATAATCTCTGTCAGCCAAAAGTCATAAGCCTCGGCTAAAAAGAACAAGTCGTAAAACTCTCTAAAACCATGTGTACATTATGGGAGTTAATTTTCTGTACGAATAAAATGTTCAAACGATCTTCTCGTACCCAATCCAGATATTTATTGCAGCTCCCTTCTTTTTTGCTGTCATTGAAACATCGACACCGTCTTCAATATACATCTTTCATCGATACGGTCTCCAATACTTTCTAGTAATATCATTTTACATATTGCAAATCTAAATTCTTCTCTGTATATAGCTTTTAAAGTTTTAAAAGATTGATTGCACACATTCTAAAACGATATTGAAAATATCAGATGGAGTAAATATATAAGTACTCAAAGTTTGAAATTTTTTTACTGGCACAGATATAGAAATATATGATATTTTTTAACTGGTGGGAGCAGTGAGATATTAGGATTATATCAAATGAACCACTTTTGAAATAGAAGAATGGCATCTAAGAAAAGAAATAAAAGAAACGGAACCAGTGATGAGAACGTAGACTTTGCTTGATATATTTAGGTGGTTCGACCGTTCGAATCAAACTATATATAAAAGCAACTTCCAAAATAAACTTACACGTATTCTGGGATCCGCAATTTCTCCAAATCTAATCCAGCCATTGGAATATCGTTTTAGTCATTTTACACGTGTGTATATGTATGTTTGTGCATACACACACAGCTCACACATGTATATATATATATATAGGTAAAATAACGAGTGCTCCTTGGTGCCTGGGCACCATAGTCTAAAATAGATATATATCATGTGCGAAAAATTTTAAAATTTCTTGGATGTCAAGTTTAACTAGTCTACTAACTAGTTCAAACAAGTTTGAACTAAATTTCGAATTGTAGTTGCCTTTTTTATGATAGTTTGATTGTAGGTATGTGTTGATTATATATATAAATCAGCAAAGTATGTGATCTAAATTCGTTCAAAACTTTGAATTTGAGTATATGTTTTCAAACTTATACGTTTCATTTGAATTGTTATAGATGAGTATATGCCCTAAAACTGATTTTTTTTAAAAAATATATACCCGAATTTAGATGGAATTGATGCATTTGAAATCATGGTGCCCAGACACCTTGGTGTCTCATTTCATATATATATATATATATATATATATATATATATATATATATATATATGTGTGTGTGTGTGTGTGTGTGTGTGTGTGTGTGTATTTCATGGGACAAAACCTATCACCTCGCACCTCCGTAACCCCTATGTCGCTCTTTACCTAACTTTTTCGTGCTCAGATGATGCAGTAATCGACTAGCTTATGTACAGTAAATCGGAACTTTCGATGCAGTAATCATTTTTCACAAAGTTGGAACATATTCATCATAGATCTTTTTTTGTTAACCATATTTTTTTCAAGCCAAATGCTTCAAACGGATTTAAATATTACAGATGGTTTAGGAGAGATATCATCCTTCAAAGTTTGCAATCAATCCATATTTCTCTCTCCACCGCCCCTCTTTGCTCAGCTTGGCAGTAAACTTCGATAAAAACGTAGTAAATGCATAAGGAATGCAGTAATATAAAGTGTGATAGTGTTTGTCTTGTAAATGGGCAGTAAATAAACAAGAAGATTGCAATAATTTCCTCAAAAAAGATCGCAGTAAATCTCTTGTAATGTTGCAGTAAAAGCACAAAGAGATCGCAGCAAATCTATTATACATGTTTATTAAAGGCACACAAAGTCATAGTAAATATCTTGTGATGGTGTTATAAACGCAGAAGGAGGTTGCAGTAAATCTGTTGTACAGGTTCAGTAAACACATAATAAGGTTTAAAAAATATTTTGTAATGGTGTAGTAAATACAAGGTCGCAGTAAATCTCTTTTAGTGATGTAGTAAATATTAGGAGGTTGTACTAAATGTTCAATAGATATGCAATAAGCACACAAAGAGGTTATAGTAATTCCGTTGCAATGACATAGTAAACTCACAAAGAGATTTTACTATATTGAGATATGTCCAATGCTTTTATTGCACCTTTTTTAGCATGTTGTTGTATCATCCTTCATTGTTTGTTATAGTGCAGATGCATTTATGGTTTATTAGCGAGACTTATTTCACTTTATTTCTCTCGTCATCAGTAAGCTACCAATGAAAATTGTTATTGAATCGGATCTACCAGTCAAAAGTTATGGCTAAAACAAGAAAAGAAACATTCTAAAACTAATAAGTAACTCGTATTTGTTGGTTAGTTAGCTATGCGTTACTAGTTGGTTTGATTCCCGTACAAAATAGATGCACATAGAGTAGGTTTGGTGTGCTCGTCTGGCCGGTGCGTAGAATAAGCTATTCTACATTTGGGATTAGAATAGCGTCACTGTAATTATTTAAGGGAGGCTGTATAAGTATATATCACATCAATGATAATTATTTAAGGGAACTACATAAGTAGAGTTGAAATTGGCACAAAAATGATTAGGCAAGGTCTATAATTAACAAATAGCCAACACGAGATCCATATGATTTTGTTTTCGCGCAAGTCTTTTCTTTTTCTTCTTGGAATCATACTGAAATCCCGTATTTGTTTACGCGTACAGCTGTGAGTGGGAACCTGTCCTCCAGGTTTGCGCCGGCAACGTACCTTGGTCTCATGCAAGGCATTAAAAGACTTGGGAGAAAAATGCAAGAAGTTCTAGTACTTAGCAAGGTATTAGCACTACCAATCAATTAATGGCATTAAACCACACACAAGCATACTTGGTCACCACAAGAAGCGGTTGCCTTGACCAGGCATTAAATTACACAACTACTCCTCCCCCCCATTTCCTGTTCTTTTCTTCTTGCCGTTCAACTCATGTCCACTTGCCATTTGCTATATATATGTGTGCCCATGCAAGCCAGCCTTCAAGCCAACGCACACAAGCCATTGCCATTGCCATTGGCGTTCATTAGTTGCCAACAACATCCATTGCCGCCATTGCCATTGATATTGCTCCATTGCTAACGTTTGCAAAACTAAGGAGAGAATGCCATCTCTGCAAGAAGCTGCGGGCGCCATGGACCATGCTGCGGTGGAGGCGAGCAGCAAGGGCGCCATGACCACCACCCTGCTGAGCCTCCTCGGCGTGACGTCGGAGAAGGTCGCCATGGCGGCGGACGAGAAGGTGGAGTGGCTCCGGTCGCAGCTCATCGGCAAGGACGTCGAGTTCGACACGCCGTTCGGGCGGCGCGCGCTAACGTACGCTGACCAGACGGCCTCCGGGCGGAGCCTGCGCTACATCGAGGACTACCTCGTCGAGGAGGTCCTCCCATACTACGGTGAGCACGACCATATACTATAAGCTAGCTCTCGTTTTGCGGTTTTTTTAATATAAAAGGGTTGCTCTATCTCGTAGCAGCTCGAGAAAAGCGAGCTCCAAGGTGAAGCTGCTGTTATCCTATTTTTATCGGTTTATCGACTTTCTATTCATTGACATAATTATTTATTCTAGGAATAAATTTTTTTAATCATAGTTATAAGCTATCAGCTGCAGAAAAAAATCCATTATTTTGCTTCAGTTTAAAAGTTACAAGCCAGAGCTTGACCAAACTGACACTCAAGTACTACTTATTACCCTATCTGTTATTTTTTATTTGATGTTTTAAATTTTTTAGGGTTTTCAAGATGCAATTTTGACTACTATTTTTTAGAACTTTACGCTAAGATATACTAATAAAACTGAAATATTATGAAAGTATTTTTAACGATAAATCTAATAATATAATTTTTATATAGATAATCCATATAATTTTAAATTTATTTATGATTAAATTTTATAAAGTTGAATGGTACGAATTCTAGAAATACAAATACAAAAGGACGGAGCGAGTACCACGGTAGTACTTACTACTCGTGCTCATTAGTTAAACACGCATTCATTCGGAACTATTCTTGCACATATTGATCACAGTTCATACACTATGATCAATGTGGTATTCTTGATTATTTTGGCAAGGTTGGCTGTGTGTGTATATATGACACGTGTCTCACATGTTTGTTTCTGTGTATGTGTAGGTAACACGCATACAGAGGACAGCCACGTCGGGAGCAAGACGACGCGGCTGGTGCACAAGGCGGCGCACTACGTCAAGCGCTGCATGGGCGCGGGCCCCGGCGACGCGCTGCTCTTCTGCGGCACCGGCACGACGGCGGCCATCAAGCGCCTGCAGGAGACGATGGGCGTGGCCGTGCCGTCCGCGGAGCTGCGCGGCCGGCTGGCGGCGCAGCTGCGCGACGAGGAGCGGTGGGTGGTCTTCGTCGGGCCGTACGAGCACCACTCCAACCTGCTGTCGTGGCGTCGGAGCCTGGCCGAGGTCGTCGAGGTAGGCGTCGACGCCGACGGGGACGTCGACGTCGCCGCGCTCCGCCGTGCGCTCAGCTCGCCCGAGTACGCGGACCGGCCGATGCTGGGCTCCTTCTCGGCGTGCAGCAACGTCACGGGCGTCATGACGGACACGCGCGAGCTCGCCCGCGTCCTGCACCAGCACGGCGCGTTCGCGTGCTTCGACTTCGCCGCGAGGTGCGTACGTGAGACCACAAAGTCTTAGTTTGGACTCCAACACGTTTGTGTTTTTCGTGGAAAATGACATACATGGATTTGACACACTCTAAACTTGGTCAACCGAAAGCTAACCATCATTCTTGGACAAACTAAGAAATTAAAGTGCATACTTGCTTTGCCAAATCCTCACCCTTTTTTTAGAAAACCTCACTTGCAGTGCCAAAGGGCCCAAAACTACACTTTGGTGATATTGTAAATATAGAACCAGCAAAATATTAAAACCTATTTTTGGCAAAAGGAATTCTATGAGATATGTAAACTACTATCAGTTTTTAATTGAAAACAATATTTATCTTTTTTTGTTGTTGCTTGCATATATTATATAGAGAGAGGGTTGGTAAGTAAACATTGTGATGTAATCAATGACCAACAGAATGTCGTGAACCTTTGCATTAAATAAACATTGTGATGTAATCAATATTTATCTAGATTTTTCTACTCTTTGCATTAAATATGACAACACAAGGCACCTGCCTATCTGACCCAAATAATATTGTAACAATATTAGGACAACACAAGGCATCGACTTATGTGATCTGTATGTCTTGGCAAAGGTGTGAATTGGAGTTCTATATATGCTGACTCCTTGTGGATCTTGTTTGCGTGTTGAAGTAAGCTGAATTACTTGGGTGTTTTTATCCTAATAATAGGGGAGGAAATAAGCGGGCAAAAAGTCTAGTGAATTAGCGCACTGCGACAGCGAAATATTTGACTTTACAGGGCACCAGCAATTTGAAAATTATTCGTAGTTCCTACGGTCTTCTCCGAAATATCTGTTTTTTCAACATGGTCAGCACCTCGCTCTTGAAATTGCAAACTATGATCAGGATTATTCAACCTGGCCAACTAGCACTTCTTTTTCTGATGTTTCATGTGCACGTCAAGAAATTAAATGCACAGAAGGCTTTAACTAGTGACATTTGTGCAGTGGCCCCTATGTAAAGATCGACATGAAGTCCGGTGAAATCGATGGCTACGATGCGGTCTTCTTAAGCCCGCACAAGTTTGTTGGTGGCCCGGGCACACCAGGCATCCTTCTGATGAACAAATCACTGTATAGGCTCAATTCTCAGCCTCCCTCGACGTGTGGGGGTGGCACCGTGGCCTATGTCAATGGCTTCAATGAGGAGGTGAGCATTGAAGCAGCAATGTCAAGTACCTGAGTTCCAAAGTTCATGATCTTGCCCTAGAACCTGATCAAATTATGGTGTGTGATGTGCAGGATACATTGTACTACGACGACATTGAGGAGCGGGAGGATGCTGGCACGCCGCCGATAGTGCAAAAGATCCGTGCATCGCTTGCATTTTGGGTCAAGGAGTACATTGGGTATGACACGATGGGCCTCCGCGAGCGAGTGTACTCTGAAATGGCAATGAGAAGGCTAGCTAGCAACCCGAATGTCAGGGTGCTAGGCAACACAAATGTTGAACGCCTACCGATCTTCTCCTTCCTCGTATACCCTCCAGTGGATGAGCCTGCAGGTTGTGATACATCGTTAGAGAACGCGAGGCGCAAGAAACTACCCCTGCATGGGCGTTTTGTCACAAGGCTTCTTAACGATCTTTTCGGCATCCAAGCGAGGGGAGGTTGTGCTTGCGCAGGCCCCTATGGCCACCTCCTACTCCATGTCGACAATGAGCTCTCCCTTCGCATTCGGTCTGCTATTCTCGAGGTACGACCAAACCGTACCATGGTCAAAGTGGCCTAGTTGTGTGGTAAATTTCAAGTTGTCGGTACAGGCACTAATGTTACTGTTCACCGTCACATATTTTCAGGGGTACAGTGGACTGAAGCCAGGATGGACCAGGTTGAGCTTTTCTTACTACCTCTCCAAGGAGGAGTTCAAATT
Organism: Bonia amplexicaulis; assembly: GCA_036346245.1. NCBI lineage: Eukaryota > Viridiplantae > Streptophyta > Magnoliopsida > Poales > Poaceae > Bonia > Bonia amplexicaulis. The sequence goes on along the minus strand of CM070768.1, from coordinate 2,846,649 downwards.
CATCCTCTCTGCCATTGAGTTCATAGCAGCATATGGCCACCGCTTCCTCCCGTTGTACAAATTTGATTGGATCACCGGTAATTGGACCTTCCGTAAACAGGCAGTCAAGTACCACATCATGAGGGAGGAGCTGTCTCTTGGCACAGAGCTATCAAAGCATCAATATGGCCAGCCAAAGGTTGCAGACAAACTGGACAAGCCTGAGCCCAATCATAAGAAGTTTGAGAGCTACTTAGAGAGTGCCAAGAAAATTGCACTCTCCTTGCCAGATATCAATCAGCAGATTGTCAGCATCCCAAAAGGAGTAGACCCTGACTTGGTTCTGTTTCATATATAGAGTTTTTTCAGAAAATAATATGTGCAGAAAATGGATGCCAAGTTATGACGATCCTATTTTCCATATCAGAACAGTTTTGCATATTTTCATATATAGAGGCACTGATGTTACTGTTCACCGTAACCTATTTTCCGTATATTTCTTATTTTTTTTCCCGGACGACAAGCAAAAGACTAGTATGTCTTGTATATTTCTTACTGTAACTAGACAAGAAAACTTATCAAAGATTTAAGAGGCAAACAGAATGCTATGTCAGCCAACTAAATTGACTCCTCATTCTCTCCCTGTACTTGCTGATTGGTGTTCCATGTTCGAATGTGATGGAAATCAGATTTACAATATTTAATCCGCAAACGTTGCATTCACATCCTGTGATTTGAATTTCCGAATGATCAGAGTCAAATAACGGTTTTTTTCTTTTTGTTCCAAAACATGATAGATGAGTATCATGCCAACAGTATTTTCTTTTTGTTCAGCATAGTATCAGTATTATCCCGACAGAGTAGATCCTGGCATGATCTTCTTCATCTATAGTAAATTTCGGACACAATAACAGGACTGTAGATTTGGAACATCAGTGTTCTAAGAAAAAAAGCTTTGGGACAACATTTCCATTATAAAAATGTGTAATAGGAGAGTAGTATAACGCAAGAACAGTTGGACAGGTTTGAAATGATTGCAAGGCAGCAAGTTTGAAAGGAATTGGAATAAGATTTTGCAACATTAATTCGGTAAGACGATGACGCGTACTATGATTTGATTTTCAGAATGATCAAGCTAGCCAAATATCTGATTCTTTTTCAGCACTGTCATACATATCATGCCATGTAATGCTTCTTACTTGCAAGGCACACTATCTTGCGTTGTTAATTACTTAGTTGCATAACGAACTCAAGATCTTCCTAGCTAGCACCCTAACAGATAAGATTTAGGCTAGCCTAACAATGGAAAACTTGGTTTCCGAGAACTTCAGCAACTGGAAAACAATGACCAAGACATGAGAATTTAGATGAAGAAAAACGCGTGTGGTGTCAGGATATGATTTGTCAATTCCATACGATTTTTTTTGCCAGCTTTGAATATAAAGTGTGCCAATTGATTTGGACATACATGGATGGGATCCTTGTCCTGTATGAATACAGTTTCAAATTATCAAAAAATTTATTAATCGGTTTCTAAATGTGCATTTGATCAACATTTTAGCAAAATATGGTTGACAGGAGCACAAAAACATGCAGAAAATCATTTGCTGAAATGACAAGTTTTTTGTGGAATATTTAAATTTGCTTCATGTTTCAATAATTTGTATGATTTACTTCATTATATATTTAAGCACATGAAGAGCGTGCTCTAATATTAAAACATATATACATACAACGATGAAGATCAAGTATGACATACGGTGATATTTACAAATTAATAACTTGCCATTTAAAAATAGGAAAGAAGAAACTAATAATAGTAATGTGAGGGTGAACAACTTGAATTCTCAAGATGTCTACGTACGTACAAGTAGGTCATGCAGGCGCAGGAACTAATACACGCTCATGCATGCAAATTATATACTAAGATCATGGAGAAGTCTCTAGCTCTCTTATTTTAGGCTTTTGGTCTCTCCTAAAGTACAAATAAATGGGTTAGTTTTTTGAAACGGATTCTCAAAATGACTTTCTAAGCCCAAAACCGCATACACCGTCTATGTTCGTGTCCCCACCATCCGCTGCTATATCAAAAAACATAGATAAAAATTATCAACTATAGTCAAAAGCCATCAGCCATAGTCCAAAATAATAGGGCTAGAAACGAGAGAGATGAATGCCACAATTAATGATGGCACAATTAAACTAAACCATTGCCTTAAGGAAAAAAGTGAACTTCAACTAAACTAGTCTTAATTTGCAAACGAAGAATTCCAAATTTTTTACACTTTTGGCATGTTTGCAACTTATATTTGCAAAAATAGTCATATACACGTGGAATTAGTAGATATAGCACTTTTGCCGCCTAGTCACTAGGCGGCAGGGCCGTGCAGCCGACACCTATCCATCGAAGCACGACCGCCGGGTGGCAAGGGCCTGCTGCCCAGCCATCAGGCGGCCATCCGCCTGTTGCCCCGCCACCGAATGGCCTTCTGAGTTTGCATTTTTTTATTTACCAATAATTCAAAATTTTAAATATACGAAATAATCTCCAAAAATTACAAAATTTTAAATGTAGCCTCCCGACACAAAGTGTTTCATTGTGTAATGTTTTGACAATTTTTATCCACTATGAATATCGCTCAAAAATTCATACGATTATGATATTTGTAGGATTTATTACATATAGTAAACGAGCCCCAAAAATTACAAAATGTTATGTACAGCCTCCCGACATAGTCGACCTAAGTGTTGAATTGTTTGGGATTTTTATGTGCTATGAATTTTCCATGTTATTTCATGTTAATTTAATCATAATGAATGATATGCGAAGCTAATTTAATTAGCGATTGAAATCACGTGCATGCGTGATTGCAGTTAGTTTATAAATTTTAAATTGAGGTAATGGTTGAATTTAATTTGAACTTGATTTATGAATTTGGAACCTTAAGATTTGGTGGTAACATGGTAACAAAGGACTTCCTTTTGAAGAATTAAATGTGAAAAGACAATGAGATTTGATGTTGCGAATTAAAATAGACTTTATAATAAATGTAGAAATAACATGATGCATAGGGTTTGGTTACGTGCATAAGAAATAGCATCATGCATGACATCATGATATCATAGGAGTACTTTGGTTTGTTGTCGTACTGCAAGCAAACGACGACGTGCGTTGTCTCCACTAGACGTTGTGGCATCGATGCAGTTAGCCTGCCCCTAGTGCATGCAACATACCACCTCAAGTATGTACTATACGTCGTGACATCGTATGCTCATGCCTTGTGCACAATGCCCATCGCCGCCCTCTCACCCCACAACTGCATCCATGGTAGCTGTGCCTACCTCCAGTCATCGCTCCTTCACCCTTGCCTCATTTTCCTTCAAGTGAATTCGGATATCACACAATCCACAAAAGAGATGCAGCTAATAGGTTAACCAACATATCTATGAATGTGGCACCCCTGATATTTTTTCAAGGATTGGGTGGCTGAACCTATCAGTCGTATGTACCTTCCAATCTGCTCGCTTTGGAGGTGACACTACTGTAGGACCCCGCAGCGGTAGACCTGTGAGCATAGCGATGTCCTGTAGAGTAACGGTCATCTTTCCCCACCGAAAGTGGAATGTGTGAGCCGATCCATTTGTCTTCAACTCAATATCCAAACTGATGATAATTAACGTTGATATGAAGTGCATTGCATTGTGAGATTGACTCCAATAGTAGGTTAATTAGTAATTAGTAGTAGTCCATACATATGGCAGTTTTCCTCTTTTTCTCATTAGTATCTAACTATATTACTGATATGATCCTACATAAAGTGCATTTGCAAATATACACGTATAATGCCACTAAAGTATGGATCGGCTTTTTGGGGCATCTATGAACACTTCAGAATCCACATAAATTCCCACAATTAGTTTTTAGCAACATTTATTTAGTGTAAAAGGGAAGTAGTTTCTCATATTTAGGAGACTACTATGTCTACAACCTCTACATTTTCAGGGCTTTTCCACAAACACTATACATCAATTACTGTTGTGATTTGAGGGTTTTATGGTAATTTCCCATTTTGAGAAAAAGAAAATGAAAAAAAAGAAAGATGGGTCCCACCTATCGGTGGAACAAGGGAAGAGATAAGCCTAGGGACTTAAGTCTCTAGCCTTATCCCGTACGCATGGTGGCTCTTGGCTCTTGGGCTGGACCGTCTCTTGCGCTGAATGGTAAATGTTGCTAGAAATATGCTTTAATTTTGATTAATACTGTTGGAATTATCTCTGAAAAGCTGTCAAAACTGCAAATTTTTACAACACTTACAAATGGGCAAAGCTCATGCATATAGCTCTTCAGCAATCTTGCAATGACAAGGCCATGTTTTTGTGGTGAGATATTCGACACGATAAAAGTGGGGTTCCCATGTATGTGAATAGTTGGATTTGAGCATTGATTGGTGGATGCAACACATAAACTAGGTTCATACAACAAGCAGATTACCCGCGTCCTTGATGAAAGATCTGAGGTGGCTAACTGGTCGATGGAGGGCAACCACTAGCTAGTGGTAGAGTACGATGGAGAGAAGGGGCAGTGGCGTGTGGGACAAATCAACCATGTATAACATTCACAAATTAAACGACAATGCTATCGACCAATTAAACTGATGATAATCAACGTTGTCTTGAACTCATGATCCAATTAAACAGATGATAAGTAACATTGATGTCAAGTGCATTTAGTGGCGAAATCAGGATTTGACTATGCCCAGGCTAAACTGTAACAATCTAGAACTAACGTCAATTTATACCCATACTACGGCGTAACAAAAGTACATCATAAATACATCGTTGATATGAAATTTGAGTTCAATGCTAAAATATACTTGAGTTCAATGCTAAAATATAAAACATAATAAAAAACATGGCAAAATATAAATAATATAGCATAGTAGAGATATAATTTAAGTATCTCCCACCATTTCATCATTGATAATTGGACATGAACCAGAGATACTAGTATATTGTGTATAGAAATGAGAATCTACATTGCTTGCCTTCGTGCTAGCATCAATCTTCATGTTCTCCCTTGCTTCTTCCATAGCTGGGTGATAGAAAAGTCAAGGTTTGCAAATGAAATATATATACTTGTAAAGGTTATTGTCCACGAGTGGCCAAAAGTCATGCATATAGCTCTTTTAGCAGTCTTGCAGCGACATAGTCATGGTTAGTCGTGAGATTTGGCAAGATGATAGTGGGCTTCCATATATGTGAGTAGCTGGATGAGGGCGTTCATGAGTGAACGCAACGCAATCAAGGTTCATCCAGCAAGCTCTCAGAAGGGGTTACCCGTGCCCTTGACGATGGTGTCTAGAGTGTCTAAAGGCGACGCGTCACTAAACAAGTGACGTCAGCCATCAGTGAGTATCCCAGGATGAGGCGGATGAGTAGGTCCTGTCCTAACAGCTTTTCATTTTTAGAAGCTAATTTTTTAATGAAGTGATTTTTAAAGGTAGTTTTATAAGCTATTTGTAGGAATCACTATAGGAGCCGTTTTGAACGGAGTAACTTGTCAACACGAGTATCTCTTACTTCTTCAATTTCTCACATAATTAATCAAAAGCCATAGCTAAAAACTAAAAATCACAACACTTTTAAATAGGACCATAATGTTTGATGCTAGGTGAAGGGCTAGGGTTGGCAAGAAACAACACTGCTATCGACCAGTCGGGAAGAGTTGGCGGTGCGGAGGTGATGCTCTAGAAGAATTAGGGTTAAGAGGGGAGAAGAGGCGGGATAATACAGGATAAATCTTGTAGCGCAAGCTTTGATGTACATGTGTCCAAATGGGCCGGGCCCAATCGTGCCGCCCACGGCCCGATCGCTGGCTCGGCTCGAGCACCACGCACGACCCGACAGCTTAACCCGCCGTCGGACGACACACTTCGGACCGGGTCCCGCCTGGTCGACAGTGCGGCACTACTTAAGCAATCGGGTCGTGCTGGCCCAGCATGGCACAGCCCGGCCCTTCAAGTCCCCAACGGCCGTAAACAGGCCATGTCGGCACAGCACGGCACGACCCGGCTAAATATAGCCGTTTTTTGACCGTTAGGGGTAAAAAATTTGAAACAATCTGAAAACTATTCTATAAATAGGGGGAATCCGGCCTTCATTTTTCACACCTCAAACCTCACTCTCATCTCTTTGTTTAGCTGTGAAAAATCCGGAAGTGTTTGAGCAAATTTGGTAAAATTAGTGAAAAATTCGTGCAAAATTCAGAAAATTCAAAAATCTTCAACGATTTTTGTGAGGACTGCAAAAAAGGTAATAGTGATGTCTTATTTTAATTTTTTGCTATTCTTTGTTGATTCAATAATAAGTTAATTGTTCTTTATTATTTCAATTTGTAGTTGATTCAATGGAGAACTACGATTTTCAACTCTCCGAATTCGGCCTCTCGGCAGAGGATATGCAAACCTTTCAAGAAGCATATCCATCCGCGGAAGGTCCACATCTACAACAAACTGGAGAGCCAGAAGAAACGGCGGCCCCTGTGGCACAGGGTCCAATCGATCCATCTTCTGCTGGCTCAACAAGTGCATCCACAACCCAAAGCATAGGTGCAAAAAGAACAAGTGCTAGTACATCAGGAGTTTGGAACGATTTCAACAAGAAGTTCAAGACTGACGATGATGGGAATTCGGTGAGGTATGTTGTTTGTAAAATTTGTGGTAATGAATTGTCTACAAAATCTTCATGTGGGATGGGTCACTTGCAACGGCGTGTTGCAAGCTGCAAAAGAAGGCAAGAAATACAAATGCGCCAGACACAGCTGCAATATAACCCCGACGGCTCGGTACGTACTTAGGAGTACAACCCAGAGGTAGCCTAGGAATCTCTTTATAGATCATTGCTTCTCAATATTTACTTTTAAATTTTGGTGAGTCTGATGCTTTTCAAAAATATATTAGGACTGCTCATAACCCTCGATTTAGTATTGTATATAGGCAAACCATAACTAGAGATTTAATTAAATATTATAACAATTGTCGTGAAAAATTTGAAAGAAATGTTTCATATATGTACATTCTCTATTGTTTTGACATTAGACATATGAAGTGGTAGGCTAGAGAGGATTATATTAGTGTTGTTGCTCATTATGTTAATGATGACTGGGTAATGAAAAAAAGAATGATAGGATTTAAATTAATTAATATTTTGCATAATGCTGAAAATATTGTGGAAAGTATTATTAAAGTTGTAGAAGATTTTGCCCTCACGGATAAGATTTTTTCTATAACTTTAGATAATGCAGCTGCAAACACTAAGGCTATGAAAATTCTTACTTTTTTGTTTAATACTTATGCACAATCTTTCTTACTGCATCAACGTTGTACTTGTCATATTATTAATCTTATTGTTAAATCTGCTTTAAAGAGATTAAATGCTTGTATTGATTCTTTTAGATATGCAATTTCATATATTAATTGTTCTAACCAATGAATAGCTGCATATAAGAGATTTTGCGTAGCAATGAACGTCCGTCTTAAAAATTTTAGCTTAGACATGCATGTTAGATGGAACTCTACATACCTTATGCTTAAACATATATTGCCATATAAGAGCACCTTATCTGTTTTCCTTCACACCCAAGGTCATCAATCTCGTAGCTCCTCTAGCAGAACCCAAGTTAGAGACCCTGAACTTACCGAGGACGATTGGGTTGTTGGTGAAAATATATTTTCCTTTTTAGAACTTTTTCATAAAGCTAAACTTTGTTTTTCTGGAGTATACTATCCAACCTCTCCTCTAATTGTTCATAACATTCTTGAAATTGCCACTCACCTAAAGGCTTTTGAAAATGATCCTATACTACGGGATGCTGTGCCATGAAAACTATGCTTTTAAAATATTGAGGGAAATTCCTATTTTATATGCATTCGCCTTTACTTTGGATCATAGGGCCAAACTCAAAGGATTTATAAATGTATTACAACTTTTAAGTGATGCTACCGGTTTAGATTATTGTACATACTATAGAGTAGTTAAGGATAAATTATATGAGGTATATGAGAAATATGAAAATAAGTTTGGGTCCGTGCGTTTAGAAAGACCCCCAGTAGCCCCTAGTAGCTCTAGGTGGTCTATGCAATGGGGCAAGATTTTTTGTTCTTTTTCTACAGATTCTTGTGCAGGTACAGGTACACATCAGTCAGGAGGAGGAAGGCAACAAAGCACCGGAGACCTATTAAGTTATCTTAACAGTGATAGCATCAGCATCGAGCAAGAGTTGAACATCCTCTCATGGTGGCAAACCCAACATATCCAGTGCTATCAATATTAGCGCGGGATGTGTTGATTGTTCCTGTCTCTACAGTCTCTTCGGAGTCAGCCTTCAGTCTAACTGGAAGAATAATCGAGGAGCGACGAACAAGTCTCTCAAACGAGATGGTCGAAGTCCTTCTGACCGTCAAAGATTGGGAACAAGCTGAATCAAGACTCAAACATAATGCAGATAATAGAGATTTAGAAGAATCTTTTGAAAATTTATATCTAGATAGCAATGAATATGATTTTCAATATGTTTCTTCACATGTAGTCACTAATGAGCTTTATAAGCTGTACTCTTTTTTCTTTACTAAGGTTTTCTTAAGTTGAGTTTTTAATTAATAAAGTTTTTAATGAGGCGACTATCCCATGTAATTTAATATGTTAATAAAGCTTATTATGTCGTTGAAAATAATTATTTTCATGATTAACAATGTCTAGAATTTTCTACAATTTTTCGGATTTTTTTCTTAAATTTCTTCAATTTTTTACATTTTTTCTTATTTTTACAAGTTTTTTGAATTTTTTTCTCTTTTTAACAGGCCTGCCGGCCCGTTAAAACGTAATCGTGTCCATATAGGCACGGCCTCAAGCCGTGCCTAGGCTTGCACCGTGGCCCGCGAACCAGTACGGCATGACCTGTTTATTAAGCGGGCCAAATTAGCCACCTCTGCTTTGATGCCTAGGCTAAGGTCCTTTTTGCCAGAAAGCACATGCACCCAGAGATCCGGAACATGCGTAAAACGTACAGGAAAGCCAAAAATGCAGCAAGAATAAATTAGTACTCTTTGCAGAGAATCTCCGTGTGCACTCCAGAATCCAGATCCACCGCACATCACAACCAAACACGAATCTTCTCCGAAGAAGAAAGATCCACCGCACATCACAACCAAACACGAATCTTCTCCGAAGAAGAAAGATCCACCGCACAAAACGCGTCCGCCCCTATTCAAGAAATTTGATGATTTGTCCTATCTTTGTTTGCAAACAGCTCATTTGCCCCATAGTTGATATCAATTGATTATTTGCCACATCTTTTAATTTTCAGTTGATCATTTGCCCTCTTTGTATTTTCAAACCATTTTCTATTTTTATAATGCTAAATTACCATAGAAAATGATCAAATTACCCTTTGAGTCACCCATAAAATCCACCTCCCATTCCATTCTTTTCTCTGTCAGATCCCCATCTTTTCGCCTCCACCCCAAGAAGCCGCCTCCCGCACAATCGCCGCCTAACTCACGTGTGATGATTCACCTATTCTCCAAATTACGATGATCACTGCCGTCTTTATCGCTCTGTTGTCTTGTGTGGAATTACCTTAACGAGAATACAAGAAATCTCCTCCAAAATCGTCGCATGACAGTGGGGGCCAAGAATGTATGCCGAACTTATCAAGAATTGACTCAACTTGATATGAATTGTCTCCTTTCCTGATACATCGATAGTGTAACAGAGCATCTCCATTCTCTGAAATTATCGTTAGCTTCACCAGCTATTTTGAGCCGCATAAACCATTAGCTAGCAAACGCATGTACTAGATGTCAGAATGATCATGCTACACGAAAGTTGGTAGCCCATTGAAAGGAGAACTCAGATCTGAACTAGAAGGCATCTCAAGAACAGACGAGCATGATTTTGCATTAGCTTTATTTACTGCAGGAGGCAAAAGCATAAGGAATCAACCAAACATTTACATCGTTCAACGAACCCAAAAGAAGAGAAAAAACAAACATACATTTGGCCTCTATAGGGACGTGCACTAGTAGATCTACACAAGAAAGAATGGAATGGAATGGGAGAGGGTAATTTGGTCATTTTCTATTGTAATTTGGTATTATAAAAATAGAAAATAGCTTGAAAATACAAAGAGAGCAAATGATCAACTAAAAATTAAAAGATGTGGTAAATAATCAATTAATATCAACTATAAGATAAATTAGCTATTTACAAACAAAGATAGGGCAAATCATCCAATTTCTCTTCAACACCACCCACCCGCCGCCGCCGAACTCGCCTCCCAAACCCAACCCAAACACCACCACCTCACCGGAGAAGACACGAGAGGAGGGAGAGAGCGAGCCTCGGGTGGATCCCGCCGGAAGCTTCGATAACCTTCCCTTCCCCTTTGGGCAGTCCCGGAGTTGAAAGTCATCACGGCTAGCGTTGCAGCCCTCCGGCGCGGCCCCGCTGCTGCGCAGGTGGAGCCCACGGCCACCATCGCGTCCAGCCCCGCCCCGCACGGCGGTCGCGGGGCCCTCCCGTCCGCCGGCGGCAGCCCGTCAGACCTCCTCTTCCTCGCCGGCGGCGGGCGCTTCCTCCTCTAAGACGCTCTCCCGCTAACCAAACCCCCCGTGGTCCCCAACAACGGCCATCATCCGCTGACCCCAAGAACCCGAGAAAGAAACAGAGGATTCCGAGAAACAGAGCGAGAAAGGCCTCTTCGTGAGATGGAGATGAAGCTGACGATTAAGAGGGTGCCCACGGTGGTGTCCAACTACCAGGAGATGGGCGCCGGCGCCGGCGGCGAGCGGCCACACGGCGGGTGCGGGAGGAACTGCCTCCCGGTAAGCCTCCCTGTCCGAGGGTGAATCTAATGTCGTTGTCTTCCTAAATTCGGATCAAAAGCATGTGGTTATAGTAATCGATTTTATTTTATTTTGTCCTGTTACGTTGTGCTCTTTTAGGTGCTCATGGGATCCACAAAGTTTAGGATAATTTTTTTTACTGATGATTTGTGATTCGTTAAGAAAAGATGGGCGTTCTGTAGGGTAAAAATGAAATCACTTTGTGTTCCAAGAAAGCTGGGATCTTTGCATCTAAACAATTGCTGTCAACGCTTGTAAAAAAAATCTTTACTATTTTTACTCTCCCCCCGGTTAAAAAATTGTCACCGTGGGTGTTTTTGGGTTGACCAGATGCAGTCTGTTTTCTCCAGTTTTGTAGGATAAAAATAGAAGCCGCAGATTTTACTTGCATGCTTGAGAGAATCTGAGGGAATTCGTATTGCGAACATTTATAAATTTTTCATTTGCGGCACCAAACTTGAAGTATTTTTGGTGAATTAACATTTCCTTGTATTTCCTGAGCAGTCTCCAAGCTTCCCCTCTATGCTTTCAAGGCATATCAGACAAAGGTGCCTTCGCAGGAGGATGCTGCTTCCACTGAGTTCTTCGTCAATCTCCTCCTCGGCCAGGTAAATAGAAGCTCATCACTACTAATTTTGCACAGGAGATGTTTGAGTTGTTATGAATATTGTATGTATATTCGTGAGGCCCAAAGAGCAATATATATAGTGAGTACAAAAGGAATATGTCTACTCTATCAAAGGAATATGCCTACTCTAACTCTAACATAGGTGTCGTTTGGTACAACGTTAGTAAACTGCACTAGCTTTTAGGAGAGGTACTGAGGTAGTTAGTGAAGATATTTACCATATGTAGTGAGATACAGGAAATTCTATTAGGCAAATATATACCCACTAGCTGATACATGTAAACTATGCTTGAGCAATAGTAAGGGCATACATATATGACTTGTAAGCTGCATGTGATCATTGCGAGCACCCATGCACGCATTAAGTGTAATATTCTTTAATTGTGAGCATTCAACACGCATGCATAAGCGTATATCCATTTGTTAGGATTGTTTGCTAGCTCTTACCGTTGTTCCCGTGCAGCTTATAAGTCATATATGTGTGAAGTTATTACTACTCTAGTGAAGCTTACATGTGTCCACAGTTTAGCCAACTTGCAAATATCTGCCAAATAGCATTTCTGGTGAGATATTACATAAGTAAATAATGAATGAACGAATAAAAAATCCAACAGCTTTATCCCAATTGGAGTTTTTTTAGTGCACTGCAATGCCAAATTGGACATTAGTGTTTAATGTTGAATTTAATAGTTGTTTCACCTTCACAAGAGAATCATAAAGGCTCCAATAACTTAATACATTATTGTGTGTTGTATGAGTTTTTATTCAAACTAGTTTTACTTTTGTGCTGAACCAAGAGATTTTAAGCAAGCATTAGACACTTGGAACACATGCTAGTTCCCATGTTACTATACTTAGATAAGAATGTTCAAATTCAACATTTTGCTTTGCATTGTTGCAGTGGGAGGACAGAATGGCCCGAGGCTTATTCCGATATGATGTCATTGCCTGTGAGACCAAGGTGATCCCTGGTAACCTTGGGTTTGTTGCACAACTGAATGAAGGGCGCCACCAAAAGAAGCGCCCTACTGAGTTCCGTGTGGACCGTGTACTTCAACCGTTTGACCCTGCTAAGTTCAACTTCACCAAAGTTTCCCAGGAGGAGGTGCTCTTCCAATTTGAGAATGGTGGTGGTGATGACAGCTACTTCCTGAAGAGCACACCAATCACCCTTGCTGATCGCACTCCCAACGTTGTTGCAATCAATGTACATCTCAGTCACACTTGCGATCTGTTTCAGTACCAACTTGTGTATTCTTTATGCTAACACTTGTTTTTAACGATTTGCAGGTGAGCCCAATTGAATACGGCCATGTTCTTCTCATTCCCCATGTTCTGGACCGCCTGCCTCAGAGGATTGACCAAGAGAGCTTCTTGCTTGCGCTGCACATGGCGGCTGAGGCAGCTAGCCCATACTTCAGGCTTGGTTACAATAGTTTGGGTGCCTTTATGCCATCAATCACCTCCACTTTCAGGTATTTTACTTCACATGGCATCTAAATTTACTTTTCACAAAATTTGCTAATTGAATAGGAGTATCCAGTACTGTCTGGACAATAGTGTATTACCTTACATAAATCATCCAACGTGCTCAATTTGAAGCTCTGTTTAGCATGGGGACATGGATTTTGTAGTTGTCGTATTGACAGTAAACTTTGTGGATTTGGGGAGCCAAAACAACTATCATATGCAAGAATGTTTGGATTACATGTCTGGTGTCTCTGGTTTTGTTAAAGTTATGGTTTCCTAGCTTCAGAAAGGCAACAAAGATATATTGAATAAGAGTCATATTTTCGTGAGACGAATATTAGTGTTGACATTATGTGAGCATTCGGTCTGAAAGATTAGCTGAGTAATCGGCCTGTCCATAGCATGTTTTAGTACCATGTTTACCATTGTATAATAACGCTAATGCATATGTCGATTCTTTTCTCCACAGGCATACTACTTGACAGTGCCTTTCCCTGTTGAGAGGGCAGCTACCCAGAGGATTCCCCTTGCTGAGGGCACAATGAAGAGTGGGGTGAATGTTTCCAAGCTGATGAACTACCCTGTGAGAGGACTGGTTTTTGAGGGAGGCAACACCCTGAACGATCTGGCCAATGTGGTTTCCAGTGCTTGTATTTGGTTGCAGGACAACAATGTGCCTTACAATGTGCTTATTTCTGACCACGGCAAGAAGATCTTCCTCTTCCCCCAGGTAATATCATTACACGATTGCCTAATTTTCTCATTATTATTGACTGAAATGTATGCTCGTGTGTTTTACTAGTAATTTAGTTTCGCAAATAATTACTCAGTAGTTCTATCCTGTAATGTTGATATGGAGAATTGTTGCCACCTAGGTGATTGTAATACTTAAAAGTGATTCTAGTGAACTTTTACTGGTTTCCATATGAGAAATGAAGGATGTGCACAGTGTAGACGTTATCTACAATTCAGTAAAGTACTTGGCAATGCTGGCAATTTCTTTCTGATGTTTAATAAACTACATCTATTTCCAAAATACAGTGTTACGCTGAGAAGCAGGCTCTGGGCGAAGTGAGCCAGGAGCTGCTGGAAACGCAGGTGAACCCTGCCGTGTGGGAGATCAGTGGCCACATTGTACTGAAGCGGAGGAACGACTACGAGGAGGCATCAGAAGCTTCTGCATTGAGACTCCTTGCCGAGGTCTCCCTATCGGAGGAACGCTTCGAGGAAGCGAAGGCCTACATCTTTGATGCTGCTGGTCTGGTTCAGTCCGGTGAGGAGGAAGTAATCGAAGCCAAGGACGCTACCTGCGTGCCTGTCCCTGTTGCCCCTCCAGCTGTTGCAGAAGGCTGTCTCATCCTTCAGTGAGACGATACAACAGGTTGTCGTCCTAGTAAGCGTCGCATCTTCGTCGTCGCCTCGTCAGTCACTGGTTGCCTAGCTTCGTTGTACTTGTGGTTGCTGCTGGTCTTAATAAAGATCCATGTGATCGGACTGCCCGGTGTATGTGTGCGCCCTGCATGCTACTTGCTCTTGTTTCTGTGCCCTCAGTTGCCCCCTTGTGGAGAGACTGGTATTCAGCGCTCTGCAAATATTAAGCAGAGAACTGTGTGTATCGTTTGGGTTGTTTAGCACTGAATTAAATGTGATGAACATTATGTATTATCTGCTCTCTGCTTCTACTCTGGACTGCCTGCAACGTTTCACATTTTGCTGCATCTAAGATAATATTTGCTGCCTGATGGACTCCATTTATGAATGGCGCAACGATGATTCTGATAATTTTCAATAGTGACTGTATTATCCTGTATTATCTACGGTAACTTGTTTAAACATTTTTTCAAGACAAAATCAATAAAGAAAAATTATAGTACAGTACGTTTTTTCAAGACAACATTAATAAAGAAAAATTATAGTGAAAAATATGCTAAGATGTACTAGCCAAAATTATTATTTTCCTCTCCACCTCTCAAACAGCCAAATTCAAATAATTCATATATTTAAACCATAAAGAAACACCAGAGAAAAAGTACATGCCCGTAGCAATATAATGGGGTGGGAAACAAATTAATTGAAACCTTCTTGCAGAAGACTAAATTACGATTTTGGAGAACCATCCGCCACACCCCCCACCCACTGCAACACCTGAAATAGCCGAGGACGAAAGTTCAAATTGAGGAATTTGGCAGGGGCCGCGCGGACGCGTACCCCCTCAAACAAATTATGACGTCCACTCTCACACTTGAGGAGATGGTAAATCAACGCGCTCACCAAGTGCAATGTGAGCCATTGATCTAGGCCACGAGCCTTGCTGATCGCCCGTCGACCCAGTCCAGGTAAGTATGTTAGTTGGGGGCCTTGGCCTTTGTTATATAACCTCCTCTTCCCCGCGAGCCTCGTCGCGTTAGCGGTGTGGTACTAAACGGAAGCATCGGATCTTCCTTTCCCGTGCACGATTGGGCCGGTGGAGAAGCAGCAGCTTCTTGGGCCTTAAGTCGGCCCAGCACCAAGCGCACCTAACCTTGAGCCCCCGCGAATACAACATCTCTTCTTCGAACTGCCGCTGCTCTCCCGATTCCCAATGTCCTCGTCGGCAGCGGTGGAGGAGGTGGGCGCTGCCGTAGTGATGGGTGGCTAAGAGGCAGTGGCGGAGACGAAGCCTGCCTCCTCGAGTTCCGCGGGTGAGGACGAAGAGATGGACGACTATAACTCGGACAACGTAGACAAAGGCTCCGAGGAGGACGACACGCCAAGGATGATGACGAAGACGAAGAATCCGATGAGGATGAGATGGGTGTGGAGCGCCGCGAGGACGGACGCGGCGGAGCTACGGATTCGTCGACCACAGAGAAGGAGGAGAAGGTGGCGGCGGCGGGTGACGGCGTGGAGTACTCGGAGCAGCCGCTGGTGGCCACTTGCGCGTCTGCATGGAGCCCTGGACCTCCGACGGTGCGCATCGCATCTAGTGGTGGCCACTTGCGCGTCTGTATGTGTGCGTCCTGCATGCTACTTGCTCTTGTTTCTGTGTCCTCAGTTGCTCCCTTGTGGAGAGGCTGGTGTTCAGCACTCTGCAAATATTAAGCAGAGAACTCTGTGTATCGTTTGGGTTGTTTAGCACTGAATTAAATGTGATGAACATTATGTATTATCTGCTCTCTGGTTCTACTCTGGACTGCTTGCAACGTTTCACATTTTTATTTGCTGCTTTGGTGTTGAACCTGGAGGGATGCATCTAGATAGCACATGGAATGGATTCCTGATGGACTCCATTTATGAATGGCGCAACGATGATTCTGATAATTTTCAAGAGAGTGCTTGAGTATCAGCACAGGCCTGTATTATCTACATTAACTTGTTTAAACATTTTTTCAAGACAATCAATAAAGAAAAATTATAGTACGTACAGTACGTTTTTGTCTGGCAGTTACACTGTGGTAATCTCATTTCTCTATTTATTCCTCTCCTTTTGTTCTTCTCCACCTCCCACCTCTTCTGACATTCTCCTATTTCTTCCTCCATTTGCACACTCACCGGTGTTTCATGACTCGCTGGGAGGAGGAGAATGGCAGCAGCAAGGTGAGTCAAATCAAACTTTGTAGCATTGGAGAACAGTACTCGTTGGTTGTATTGCAATGTCAATTGGATTGGTGGGCTTTTATGCTTTCCCCTGTTTGATTGCCCCCCTCGATGTTGTAGGGAAGGAAAGGTTTTCTGATGTGCTGAAGAAATTAGAAGAAAGAAAAGGTTGTTCTTCAGGTTGATTACTGCACTTTTTCTCTGTTAACGTTTTAGCTTGTGTCTCCACCCATGGATCACTGGATTTGAAGCCTATGTTGTCTCTCTTTGTTGCGCATGCAGTTCTAAACTTGTAAAAAAAACTAATACCACGTATGCTGCCTTAATGCTAATGTATAGATCGTCACTACCATGAACTATTTGTCATCATTTTAGTTTTTTCCCAATTGCTGAAAGCACATAGAGCACTTTTGATCACCTTTCTGTCCTTTTGAGAACTTTTTCATTCTTCGCTTGACATTGTCACTATGTAAAGGCTCTATTAGAATAGATCATTAGTAGAATTGAATCATTACGAGTTTCATACATAAAATGTATATTCGTTCTTATGTACTCGTGAGTGCAAGTTCTATCAAAATTTGTTTGTAGCAATTGGACCAAAGTGCTAATAAATTATGTAACTCAAAATCTTATTTTAATTAATGTAAGGTTTGCAAAAATTAGTTTCAACTTCAACATGGTAATTAAAGTTTCATATTAGCAATAAAATGTAATGTTTATCTAAATATATCCTTTCGATTATATAAGTTGCATGCCATTAGTACTAATATAAAGACTGCTTTTGGAACCAATTTTTTATATTTTTGTGAAACAGTTTTGGTACTAATATATCCTTCACATGATGCTATTCTTTATGTGTAACATGTTAGTTTTCTTCTACCTGACAATGTTCGGTTGGCTTGTGCAAAGGTCATTCCTTGTGCATCGTTGAGGGGTGGGGATAATTGGTGCTCTAATTGGTGTCTTGGTGATTGTTTTATTTATTTGCTTCGCACATTTCGGAAAGGAAAAAAAGGTGCCTCCTGTTGAAACACGTAAGTATCGAATTATCTATTCTCTGTTGTATTCTTTGGAAAATATCTAATATGGATTTGTTTTGTTGTATGTCGTGATTAGATGATCATGAAAATTTGTAGCTATGCTACATGCAAAAAGTCCCAAAACTATGTTTTATTGTATATATTCAACTTGTTGAATGCGCACATCGTTTCCCCTTACTAAGATTTGTATCTGAATTTTTTTAAAGCAGAGGTGAATGAGTATACCGCCTTTAGTCCAAGCATTGGTACATCGATGATAGGGTATCTTGTATGTTTGGTTTTGTTGGTGGACAACCACCATGATATTTGACACCAGTGCTATATGGAAAGGTCGGCCCAACTAAACCCACTCTCGAATAGTAGATTGGCCATCATTCACTAATAAGTACAGCCTTCAATTCATGTTAGTAAAATACATGGAATGTTCGCTGTTAGCGCAACATGATTTAGTTCATCCCAGCCCATCCTACTTTCTTTATAATGAGATGTGAACAGGTGCTCAGTTCTAATTATCTAGAGACAAGTCCTCACTCTTGTTAAAATATGCTTATATGTAAGACAATTGTTGACCAGATTAAACATTGTAAATTGTGTCAATATTATTTCATCAAATCACGATTTTGATGAAAACATTATCTTCCACCGAAATGAAATAGCTTCCTAACTAAACAACAATAAATAAAGCAAGAATTGAAAAATCAAAACAAAGGAGAATGGACCATAAGAGACATACAAGTCCATGCAACCCTCCCAGAACCCCTGTCTTCTCAAATTTGTCTGCGTAGTAGGAAAATCTTCGTCGACACCATGCGGGGCAAGTGCCATCTGAATCAAGTGAGTCAAAGAAGGTCTTGTCCTTGGGAAAGATAGGAGGAGCCGGCTTGCGCATTCCAGCGATCTTCTTAAACTGATACTTCATGTCGTATCGAGCAAATTTTGCTTCAGCCACTCCCCGCCCCGCACCGCCGCCTCCTCTCCCCCACTCCTCCGCCACCGATGCAAAATAGTACCCAGGCCCTTCGAGAAATGTCCAATATCCCCACGCCGCCGCATCGTCGTCCTCCTTCCGTTCGGATCGGGCGCCTAGGGTTTTGCGGGTTTTGGTGGAGAGGGAGAGGGGAAGCGAGGCAAGATGTTGCGGCGGAACATGCGGCTGCCGCGGGAGTACTCCTACTCCTCCCCTCCCCACCCCGCATCGCCTCCCCGCTCCTCCGCTCTGCCGCCGCCTCCTCCCTCGCTCCTCCATGACTCGCAGGTGATCCACCAACCAACCAAAAACGTCTCCTCCATTTGGCCCGAATCTTTCGTTTTTGCGCTAGGGTTTGGAGCTGGGGGAGAAGGATGGCGGGGAGGAGGGGGCGACAGAGTTTTTCTTGGGGGTGTTCGAGCGGAACGCGGCGCTGCGGGGCTACTACGAGCGGAGCTGGGAGGACGGTGACTTCATGTGCATGGTGTGCGTGGGGAGGAAGGTGAGGAGGGCATGGCCGGAGGTTCCGAGGTCGTGTCGGCCTCGTGCAAAGACGCTGCGCCGCCACGCCGCGGGAGGCAGCGGCGCACCGCGATCTCACCACCGCCGCCTGCCGCGTGCTCGGGTGGGACATCGAGAGGTCGCCCGTCGTCATCGATCCCCACGCAAGACGCTTGGCGGGCGCTTGCCGCCGCCGCTCACGAGGCAAAGGTTTTCAAGATGTTCATTGGCTCATTGTCGGTCGTCACGACGACTTTTAGGTTGTACTTAGTCCGATTTAATTGTTGATTTCAGGATAACGTTGATACTGGGGAGAATGCAACGGAGGTGTGCAACATGTTAAATGGTTATTTAATGGTTGATGAGAGTGTTGGTGGTTAATCGATTGGTTTTGATTTCGTGAGGATGTTCATGCCAAGAAGAATGACGGCTTTTGAGTGATGGGGATGCAAGGTGTGTAAAATCTTAGATGGTTAGTGATCGCTTGAGATTGTTAGTTAATCTAATTTGGTTGTTGGTTTCTGGAGGATGTTAATACTGGGAAGAATGACGGCTCTTTGAATGATGGGAATGCAACGAAGGTGCACACTTGTTAAATGGTTATTGATTGTCGATGAGATTGGTGGTTAGTTCAAATCGATTTTGTCGTTACTTTCAGGAGGATGTTGATGCGGGGAAGAGCGGCTCTTCAAGTAGCGACAATAATGGAGAAGTTCATGAGCAAGAAAATGGTGAAGAATCGCTAAAAGGTTTGTGTCAGAATAATTATCTCAGATAAAAATTTAGCTCTAATATAATGTGCATTGGTAGTTTTGTTGTTGAAGATTTTGTCGCCTTTTATGGTTTCATCATCGATTTCCTTTGATGATTGTGGAACTACATTGGCAATACATTATATGTTGAATTAAATGGAATGCTTTCATTACCTTATGCAAGAGGATACAGAGGATATAAACCCTTGAGCTCCAAAGACACATCTATAAACGAGGAGCTTTGTAAAACTGTCCAGAAGGTCAGTACTGATATTGGTTTCTTATACTGATGGTAAGACTACAAGAACAGGAAAGATGATTTTTAATGTCACTTTTTTATTGAGCACCTTGGGCAAGAGTCTTAATTCACAGTTCACACATGCAATTACATTTGAATTCAAAGCTAGCCTGATACCGCAGAGGCACTGCTTTAAATCTGAGAAGTGAACCATTCTTGGGGGTGAGAAATCCAATGCCATGTTAAGTTGTATCTCTTGTAACTTTCAGGTTTACCATTTTTTTCTTATATTTTCCCCAAAAAATTTACAAATTAAGTGTTCTTTTCTCTAATGTGTAGGCTAATCTTCCTCCTGGAATAATTCCTGATGCCTACGCCAATGGTTCCAGTGAAGAACAGGTATAACATCTATTAGTTAAAGTAACAGCCTATTCTAGGAGTCAATGATTGGTTTCTCTCTCTCTTTTAATATCATTGAGTTAATTTACACTGTGTGTTCCTTGGTACAGGCATTCATACAAAATTTAGTCCTCTTTTCACTGCCTTTTTTATTTTTTAAGGTAAGATCAATTGCATCCTGGATATATCCTACTATTTAGTATGCGATTTTTTTGACTCTGGAGACTATACTATTTTTAATTTTGATTTATAAAACATTCGAAAACTCAGAATCGCGAACCTACTCTTTTGATGCCATGTTCCCAGCTAAGGCAAAAATAAATTGTTATGTTATTATCCTTCATTCGCGTCATTTTAAACACTAAACAAATAGAGAAATGCTAATGAGTAATAAAATGATAATACAAAAGAATAATTAAATCTCCACATGGTCTGATGCCTTCTTTTGTGATACTTGTAGAATCACATGCGATATCGGAGATACCTCCGTAAAATAGAGTCAGACATTGTGGGTCTTGAGTACCTCATTGGAATTTCATATGTTGATGACATTAAGGTTTTAAGGTAGGAATGTTAGAACTAGATTCAACATATGTTGTAGAGTTTGGTTGGATTTTCATATCTTATAATGTTGGCCAATTTACAGGTGTGTTTGGATTACTGGAATGTGTTTGTTTTAGAGCTATTTGAAGCACACAATCAAATGGAGCTCATTGCGCTTGTAAGCGTGATGGGACTTTAGGTGCTTTTAATTTGATTTTTTGTTTATTTATGGAAATATTATCCACATGATGTTAAAAATCGGTCCATCATCAAATGTTTTTCTTTGTTAATATTTTATGAACTGTCAGACATGTGTTTCCCTCTATATATCCATATCTGTTGAATGTTTTTGTTCCGTAGCAACGCACGGGCACTCAACTAGTAAACATTAATAGTTGATTCGTATCACCGAAACATTTATTCAAAAGAATAAAAGGAAGGTGACATTTGCAAGACAATTACATCCAATTCAGTAAAAAAAACTACATCCAAAACAAATCATTAAATCTGTATGCTATCAATTGTACTTACTGGAATACTATGAATTATTTAACTTTACACCGCCAAGAGTCATTGTTATGTTAAGGGCTTAAGGCCAACTGGAACAACTGGTACTAATGGTTACCAAGCTTCTTTACCGTATAAGAAGCATCGCCACTGCTTATTGTATATATAGAGAGCTCACACCAAATAATGCCATGGTATCTTTGGAGAAACAATGTTTATTATTCAGTTTGACATCATGTTTGATAGTATGTGTCACTTTTATTTGGTACTTCGTTGCAACGTACGGACACCTTACTAGTCAATAAAGAAAAATTATAGTATGTACAGTACGCTTTTTCAAGACAAAACTAATAAAGAAAAATTATAGTGAAAAATATGCTCAGATGTACTAGCCAAAATAACTATTTTCCTATCCACCTCTCAAACAGCCAAATTCAAATAGGATGGGAAACACCAGAGAAACAATACATGCCCGGAGCAATGTAATAGGATGGGAAACACTGGACAAATTAATTGAACCTCCTTGCAAAGACAAAATTACGATTTTGGAGAACCATCCGCCCTCCCACTGCAGCACTTCTGAGAATAGCCGAGGACCAAATTTCAAATTGAGGAATTTGGCAGGGGCCGCGCGGACGCGTACCCCCTCTACCACAAATTATGACGTCCACTCTCCCACTTGGGGAGATGGTAAATCAACGCGCTCACTAAGTGCAATGTGAGCCATTGATCTAGGCCACGAGCCTTGCTGATCGCTCGTCGACCCCGTCCAGGTAAGTATGTTGAGGCGTCGGCCTTGGCCTTTGTTTTATAGCCTCCTCTTCCCCGCGAGCCTCGTCGCGTTAGCGGTGTGGTACTAAACGGAGGCATCGGCTCTTCCTTCCTTCCCCGTGTGCGATTGGGCCGGTGGAGAAGCAGCTGCTGCTGATGCTTGGGCCTTAAGCTGGCCTAGCACCAAGCGCGCCTAAACTTGAGCCCCCGTGAATACAACAACTGTTCTTCGAACTGCCGCCTGCTATCCCGATTCCCAATGTCCTCGCTGGCAGCGGTGGAGAAGATGGCGGCGGCGGGTGACGGCGTGGAGTACTCGGAGCAGCCTCCGGTGGCCACTTGCGTGTCTGCATGGAGCCCTGGACCTCCGACGGTGCGCATCGCATCTGGTGAGACCAGAATTCTACATATAATCAGTCAATGTGTAATTACCCTGTGTTAGGATCTCGCTGCTCCCCTGTCCCCTTGGGCACTGAACATGATGTGCTCGGTGAAATGCCTGCGCTGAAGATGGCCGCGTAGACCCATGCAAATGGCTTCTCCTGAGACTTGAATTGCATGTCGTTATGCAATGTCATCAGATGGGGCCATCTGCGGACCAAAAATACCTAGCCTAGCCCATGACTAACCGCAGCCGCCTCCGCCTGCCGCCACCGGGAAGCGTCGCCGCCGCTCCTGCTGCCATCGTCTCTGTTGTCTGCCACTATCACTACTGCTGCACGCCTTCTCCAATCGCTGGTCACGGACTGCCATCACCAGCTCACGGCTCCCTTCCCCTTGTGCTGCCGAATGGAGAAAGAGAAATCGAGAAGGGCTTGTGGATTGTGGAAGGGCCAAACAGATAAGGGCAAAGCTTTAGTCCTTCACTGATGTGTGGGTCTATTGAAAATTGTTTCCATGTATACGGGAGGCTTGTTGTGTATACGGAAATTGTTGTGATAATTATGTAGTACTCATATTGAATAGTTGAAGCGGCGGTAGTATGGTTCAACATATATTTCGTTTTGTATGTACTATTTATCTATATTATTTGTTTCTGATTTGAATCCACCTCGACGGTATCTGATTCTGAATTCGAGAAAAAAAATATAAGTTAGAATACGGTACCAACAATATTGGTCCAAATTTTATTTGTTTGCATCTCTGTTTGTACTTGGTATGGTAGTAGTAAGTAGTAGTCCTTCCTGTGCTTGTTGCATGTGGGATGTGATGTAAGTAGCTAGCAGTCAAGTAGTAGAGCTTTTGGAACGCAGTGTGTTGAAGTATTGTGCATGTGAACAGTATCAGTTCTGAAATGCTTGATGGAAACGCACAGTTGAGGGATGCAAAATACATAATGAGAAGGATAACACATATAGGTTCATTTATCTTAGACCTTCTCAACTACAAATGCCTTCTTTTTTTCGGTTTATGACTCCTTTCAAACAAACAAACAAACAAATTTGTTTACTTCGAACCAGATCACTCCAGTAGGACATTTTACAGAAAGGAGTTGGAAGAAACTGTAAGGTGAACTGCAAAATATGTAAGCACTGCATGCAGATCCAGTAGGAACTCAAAAGGCAAATGCCAGCGACAGCTTATGCTCTTCCAGTGTAAAATTAGTATACTTCATTCATCGTCGCCGTTCTACACTACTACAGAAAGTCTAATACTAGACGGTCAATCACAGATCAAACCGTCTGTGACCGACACTAACACAGACGGTTTTAATTTGGACACCATCTATGTAGGCGGCGTCGGAGAAGACGAGTATCACAGACGGTTGTTACTGATGAACCGTCTGTGATACTAAAAACCGTCTGTGATAATCTGGAATTATCATAGACGGTTTGTAATAAAAAACCGTCTGTCATAATAACAATCAATCAAATACGTACAAAGACAGGGGATCACAACTAAAAGGCAAATTTATTAATTTCAATTCGAGGCAAATTTATTACAAAAGTCGCAGAGATAAAGAGATTCCCAGATTCTAATCTTCTGGGCTTCGTACGCTTCTTCTTCGACTTTGGGACTTGGAGGAGCTCACGAGTTCTCGAACGCCGTTAAGATTGTCCTTGTCCTCAAGACTTTCTCCTCCAAAGATTGGCAAATGATCGATGCGTCGTCATAATCTCGTAGAGGATAGCATTATAAGATTCCTCAGAATCTGCAGCTTCGCTTGAACGGCAATGCTATCCATCGCCTCTCAATGCCACAATTGCTTCTTCCGCTTTGTGCACATTGTATATAAGAACCGGGTGAGGTTGTTTCCTGCCTTGAGCGGCAGCGTGACGCCTCCGTCGACGGCGGATGATCGGTCGAGTGACGGATGCAAGAAAGTTAGGAAGGAGAGCGGGCGTGACCGGAGAAGTCGCTCCAGATGTAAATTGTCGGCCACTGTAAGATTCCGCCAAACAACTCTTGATGAATGAGATGAGAGGAAGGAGATGATGAGAAGAACAAGAGAATCCATATTGTACGTAAGAACGAGGAGATGATGAGACAAGAATGCTACAATGAGAGGACAAGACGTATGTACAACACCGGATCATTAGGCGCGCATATTTAACCTTGAGCACGACGGTTCAGATACACCAAACATTAATGATATAGATGGTTCGTATACCAAACATTAATGAATAGACGCTCAGATAACGATCGAGATACGTTACACGAAACACAAGAGATATGTTCTCGCTTGCATTATCACGCACGGTTTTAATTTGAACACCGTCGTGTTGGCAACGTCATGAGACGGTTTTTAATAAACAACCGTCGTGACAATATTTATTGCGCATGCTTTTAATAAAAACCATCTGTGATAATTCACAGACGGTTTGTAATAAAAACCTGTCTGTGATAATGCCACTAAGCATTTAATGCGCCGCCGCATCGCATCCGCCTTTATTTCGATCCGATCTAGCCATCGCTGCGCACTCCTTCGCTCAGAGGCGAGCTAGGCGATTTTAAGCCGCTTAATTTGGTGGGAAGAGACAGATTGAGCTTTGAAGATTCATTCACACTTTTCCTGGTAGCTCTAGATATGGTTAGTAAGGAAATTTGTTTTTTCTTTAATTGCATTACGCTCTAGATATGTCGACCAGCACAAGAATGTGCTTCGGCAACAAAATCCGGAGCGGCCGGATGTTTGGATCATGAGGCAACATAACAGTCAGTTCAACCAATAGTTGAAGGAGCAAATCGCTAGGAGCTCGCCAAGTGAGACGCTGACATGGTTGGTAAAATGGCCAACATTTACAGTTGTGACATGGCAAAGATATGACATAAATGGGTACACATTCTATACGCAGCCTCGGGATGTAAAGAGCACAAACCGTATCAGCGGTGTCCGTGATAGATGCGTTCAGTACCGATGGGTCGAGAAACTCGTACTATGGGTTCATAAAAGAGATTTGGGAGCTCGACTACATGGTTTTCAAGATCTCATTATTTCGTTGCCGTTGGGTGCATCTCCCACAGGTGAAGGTTGACAAGTACGGTGTCACTACCGTGGACCTCCAACGTGTCGGGTACAAAGACGAACCATTCGTGCTCGCCAACCAAGTTGTTCAAGTTTTCTATGTAACCGACCCGGCAAATAAGAAACGCCATGTAGTTCTTCATGGAAAAAGGAGAATTGTCGGAGTAGAGAATGTAGTGGACGAGGAAGAATACAATCAATTTGACGAGTTACCTCCTTTTGAAATGGCATAAGGGTCGACTTACGAACAACGTGACAAAACTAGTTACGTACGCATTGATCATCATGAAGGGCTCATTTTTAAAGGAAATAAGCAAGTACAATGAGAATGAGCTTCATATATGTGGGCATTTAAATATATGTATATAACAATGCATTTGTCTGATGTATATGTGAAAATATGTGATGTAGAGTCAATTTTGAGAATGAGAAAATATGTAAAGAATACACTGTGTGAATGCAGCTGGTTGGTGTTGTATATGAATGCAGTTGTTGGTGGTTGATCATGAATGCAGCTGGTTGGTATTTGTCTGAATAACTACAGTCAAAGGCTTATCGCAGACGGTTCTACACTTATAACCGTCTGTGATATCAATATCACAGACGGTTATAATTGTGGAACCGTCTGTGATATGTATACTATCACAGACGGTTCTACACTTATAACTGTCTGTGATAGTATACATATCACAGACGGTTCTACACTTATAACCGTCTATGATATTGATATCACAGACGGTTCTACGTGTAGAACCGTCTGTGATAATCCTCCCTATAATTATCTCCGGCTAGGGTTTTCCCCGCCGTATGCTGCAGTTATATTCTACATCTAAATCCCGATTTGTCTCTTCGCCGAGCCCTCCGCATTCGAAGACCAACGCTCGGCTCGCCTCCACGCCCGGCGCATCCGCCGCCCGCCTCCCGAGCCCTCGCCGCCGCCTCCCGAGCCCTCGCCACCGCCTCCCGAGCCGTCCGCATTCAAGACCGTTGCTCGACTCGCCTCACGCCCGGCCGCCCTCGGCCGCCTCCGTCGCCTCGGCCGCCTCCCGAGCCCTCGCCGGTAGTAACCTTGTGAGTACATTTGCTCCTATTCAACTTATTTTTCAACTAGCTGATGAGTATATGGCTTAAGTAATACAAGGAAGGACTCAATCCATGCAGTATAAAACATGCAGACTTAATATGCATGCATGCAACGTGTAAAAGACTAGTTCTTTGGTGTATGTAACTCTTCTAATAACTCTAATGAGACACATCTAACATATGATACGTACTATGATTTGCTCATGACTAAAAGCAAGGCGTTTCCCTGTATGGCCATATAGAACTTTGTTTAGAGACCTTGTAGTGATAATATATGCCAGATAGACCTTCAAAGGGCATGAAGCAAGTGGTACACTCCAGTGTATCGGATTCAATGAACTTGATACACTAGTTTGTGCCATTTGCTTCATAGCCCTCGCCGGCCGCCTCCCCTCCCCTCTACTCCTCTCCTCTCTTCCAATTCAATATGATCACTTTCTTATTTTATCCTTAGAGACCCACAAATTGAGCAACATGTCATCCGCGCATTCTTCAACACCATCGCCGGAGGCGTCCGCTCCAACATCAAGACGCCAAGGAAGAGGGCTATCAAAGAAGCCTGAGGGCCGATTTACCATCACAGCGGTCGATGCATCTGGGGTCCCTCTCCTTCCTCACAAAGTAGTAAGCGCATTCCGAACATTGATCGGAATAGTTGCACGAGAGCAAATTGAGATCACATTCAATTCGTGGAAGAACGTTCCTAAGACTCGGAAACGTGAGCTGTGGACCGAAATTTTGGCATCGTTCGAGATCCCAGAAGAACACCAAGACGCCGTGAAACGACAAACCTACCTAGCGGCGTGCAAAGCATGGAAGAACTTCAAGGGCACGCTTGTCAAGAAATACGTGGAGACGGACGAAACGCCTATTCATAAATACACATTCCTAGAACCACAATGGAAAGAGTTCAAGGCGATGAAGACAATTGAAGATTTCAAAAGTACAAGTGTGGCGCATAAGGCCCTCCAAGCAAAAAACACACACCCCCACAGACTTGGCACAGCTGGGTATGCGGGTAAAATCCCGCAGTGGAGGACGGAGGATGACTTGGCAGCCCATCAGGACATTGCCCCGCCATTTTCCAATATCCCGGATGAGCACGCTCGAAATTGGATTAGAGCAAGGTCATCAACAACGACATCGGGGGACGTCTCCTTTCGAAACTCTGCAGACCAGCAAGTGTCCCAATACGGTAAGATATCAATCAAGCACGTAGCTTGTAATTACTTGAACTTCGCATGCAATTGAAATGACATGTCGTGCTCTTGCAGGAAGAGCTGAGTTTTGAATCTACCCTGAGATCATTCCATGGAACAAGGGAGAATGATATGCTCTCCGTGGCCCTGGAAACAAGGAGCACTCGGGCCGTCTGAGAGGCCTTGGCTTTACGCCCTTGGAAATATGGTTTCCAAGATGACTCCGAAATGTATCGGCGTAGGAAGAGAACCAAAGCCGAGCGTGAGGAGTGGCTACGAGAAGAGTTCAAGGCAACTCTTAGAGAGGAGATAATGGGTGAGCTGGCTGATGTAATCAGAGATGAGGTGCGGAAACAAACAGAAAGTCAGCAGGCCCCCGCTCCCGTGGTAGCTAGCCCGCATAACCGTCCGAGTAGTTGCGCATCCAATCCGACGGAAAGCGTGGCCAAATTTCCTGTGGACAACATCCAGGTAAAAAATATTATCTCTCCAATGCTTGCTCCATTCATTGACCTATTGGAGTAGCTAATTTTGTATCGTTATGTAGGAGCCTACGGCGTGTGCTCCAAGTGAGATGTGCCTCTGTTCCTTGTACGCTTGGGGCCGGGCATATCGATCGTATCGGGGCCAGGGTGCACGGTAAACCTTTAGCGCCATGCTACGCAAAAGTTAATGTGGATAGTGTGCATGCCAATTTTGAGGTCGTCCCACTACCGAAGGCCCCCAACGACGACATCGTGACTCTAGGGCGTGCCATTGGAACATTCATCCAAAGGTCCCAAATGCGACATCCGCTCGGAGGCTTCTTCACTGGTTGCCGGACTAGAAGGGCAGCGCGAACCAGAGCTACAAGCGCTGGTGTTATCTCCACAACGGCAGTACGAACCAGAGCTACAAGCGCTGGTGCTTCTCCACAAGGGCGGTCTGAGCGAGCTACCGTGACCGGTGCTATCTCCACGGTGCTATTCTCGCCAAAGCAACTTGCAGAGTCTGAACCATTACGGTCGTCTACCATAAAGTCGACCTACAGTCGAAGCAGTGGCAAGGGCAAATCAAATATGAAGGATGATGACGATACCCGTACATGCCATTGGCCCAAATTGCATAGGCGAGCCGATGATATTCCAAAGAGCACCTCTTAACCCTAGGACTTAGTTGCCAAACATTACACAATTGGTATATGCAGCAATCCAATAGGCCGAGGCGTAACGGCGCTCGGTATCATCGTCAAATTCAAGCGGAACATTTCCGGACGAAGTTCGTGATTGTATCTTCGTGGTGACCTTTGACGATATATTTGATCTTTTCACGCCAACGCCTCGACGCCTCACTGCTCGATGCCGACGCCGTAAGTCCGTACAATCACGCCTCGCTCACGCCATACCGATATATATCACAATTTGTTGCTTTTCGTATATATATATTCATGCCGACCGGCTAGATCATCGAAATTACCAATTGGTTTCCTGGACCCACGCTTGGTCGCCATTGATACCATCAAGGAAGATGCATCCTTCGTCGAGAGCTATATTACAACAACACTGCTGGTTCACCGCGATAAGGAATTTCTTCTTATGCCATACAATGAGCACTTCCATTGGATTTTAATTGTAATTATACCAAAATAGAACAAGGCTATATACATTGATTCTTTAAGTAAGAACAAATCCAAGTACACAGCTATCGTCGAAATACTCGATAGGTAAGTACATTGTACATTGTACTCTTTTTTCCTTCCGAATGACTAATCTAAATTTTTTGAATAACGAAG
This sequence comes from Bonia amplexicaulis, assembly GCA_036346245.1. Classification (NCBI taxonomy): domain Eukaryota; kingdom Viridiplantae; phylum Streptophyta; class Magnoliopsida; order Poales; family Poaceae; genus Bonia; species Bonia amplexicaulis. Next base: position 2,816,855 of record CM070768.1, on the reverse strand, counting down.
GTCGTTCGCCGCATACATTCAACAAACACGTGGCTCGACGATAGGGGCCAAGCCCTTGAAACATTATCGCAATTTTCGGGTATTCGCTAGCTACACATTAATTAATCCTATACAACACTTAGCAGTAATGCCTTTTGATTTAACACATTCTATTTTTTGCAGTGCCACCAGCAGCAGCTGGGCAACACGTGTGGATACTACGTGTGCCACCATATGAGACTACTCATCGATTCCTCGAAGATCAACAATTCTAAGGTTTGTCAATCTTCCCACATTTATTTCATACTTGTCAGGTTATATATGTAAGCGCGCTGATTTTCCTATCGACAGGCTTCACCCATCTCTACATCTGCATTGAAACAGCCGGACTTTGCAAAAATTCGAGGAGAGTCCGCTTGGTTTTGTGCAAGAAAGTCATCGATCGATGGAGAGTTCCATCACGACCGTAATTGTGAATTTGTTAATAGATATTTTATTTCATTTCAATTAATTCATTTGCGAAATGGATGCCTTATGTTTGTGAATGAAATGTGATATATTTGTCAAATGAATTGAGATCTGAATTGTATGTATACATATACTTGTTCATCTGCTTGTTTCAAAGGGCATGGCTAGCGTTTCCTGAGGCTAGCCAATAAATGTAAATAGATTCGGGGTATAAAGAAACATCACGCATCGTTTGTAACTCAAAACCGTCTGTGATATTGATATATCACAGACGGTTCGACAACCGTCCGTGATAACCTTCGATTATCACTGACCCATAATTTCAGACGGTTCACAAAACCGTCTGTGATGACATTTTTGAACCGTCTGTGATGATCTTTTCTGTAGTAGTGCTAGCAGAGTACTGAACCACAAGTATTGTACACTTCTGTAGTCCTGTATGATGTACACAACTTTATACATACAACAAACATGTATAGTTCATCTTCTGTACGTATATAATAGAGGAATCAAAAGCAAAACTATGAAGGATCGATCTCCTCCTGCTGTACGTACGTAGCTAGGCAGCTGGGCTATGAGTCTTGTCTATGAGAGGGTGATGAAGTGCTGGAGGGAGGTGACGAGGCTGGGCGGCCAGTGTTTGGTGTCCCTGACGTAGGCGAGGTCGACGTAGTGCGGGTCCAGCAGCGTCGCGATGGCGAACTGGTTCTCGGCGAGCAGCGGCGCATGCTTGTCGGCGTACAGCGCCGCCGCGAGCGCCGCGTGGATCTCCGGGTATCCCTTGAGCGCCACCGACACGTCCTCCATCTCCGTGATGGACTCGTCGCGGTCGCCGATCTCGTACAGCACCAGCGCCCGCCCCACCCGCGCGTACTCCGACAGCGCCAGGTCCTCGTACTCGCGCACCACCCGCGTGAAGGAGGCCAGCGCCTCCGGAAACTCGCCGCGGGCCTGCAGCTCGCGCCCGCGGTCCAGCAGGCGGACGGCCTCGCCGACGCGCCGCGACACGGCGGCGCTCGCCGCCCGCTCCGCATCCGTCAACGGGTCGTAGCCTGACGCCGCCGCCGCCGCTGCGGCCCGTCCGCTGCCATTGTTTGCCGCCAGGAAAAGGCCGGAGGACACGACGAGCAGCTGCCTCCTAGTTGTGACTAGGGATGGTGACAAGGACGAGGAGACGGTGGGTGGCGATGGAAGCGGCGCTCCGGTGGAGACAGAGCTCGCCGGCGTCACGGGCGGCTGCATGGGGGAGGCGTTCATGGCTCACATGCTCACCACGTTCTTGCAGACGGAGAATTCGGGACAGGGATAAGGAGCTTGACAAAATGTGAGGCTTAGAAGAGGGAAAGAAAGGGTAGACTGTTGACAGCGAAGGGAATAGGATCGGCTGCCGTCACTCAACATCCATATATGCTTTTCTGTGGTCCGTTCCAAACGGCGATAATTTTTGGGTTTCTAAAACATAAAAACTATTTAGAACACGTCGAAGATATGATAATATTTTTTATTTTTTCTATTTTTCTTTGTTTTCTTTAATTAAATATCTCATACAAAACTAACAACACTACAGTGTCGTTTAAGCAAAAAGAAAAATCATGTCACTTTATGCGAATACCACTGCACAGGTACAAAAGGATAGATGCACAATAATAATGAATTCAAATGCGGCGCGAACATGACTAACGAGACCCAAATCCAGGTACGGATATATAGTGTAGCTATTGATAACAATGCAATAGGCTGGATTCGAATGGGGCTTTTGTCCTTCACTATACTACATAGCTTTTAAACGTACGTTTTTTTCAAATAAGGTCTACGAGTCGATAGTAATAAACACTGTATCGACTTCGGTACTAACTAAATTCGCATGTAACTATCTATCTTTTCGTATCTCTCTTATAAACAGTCAGAATTCAAAAATCATAAGTAAAAAGTCATAAGCCACAGTCCAAAATAACCCACCCACCCTGTATTTCCTGTATTTCTTATCGTGTGCATGTTAATATAACAGCCGTAGCTATCTCTCCTGTTTTGGTATGCATCCTTGATTAGCTCTCCTGCCTTCTCTCCCGATCCTTGTTTCCATAAGTCGGTGACTGAGATATGGCAAGTGCTTGTGTATATTTATATGCAATTCTATCAATTAGAACCGTTGTGTGAATACTTTCCGCTTTCATGGTATCAGACTTCGTCGCTCCTACGACAGCTTCCGCTCCTACACAGCTGCCGACCTCTCTCTGATCGGCGTGCATCTTCCCAACCGCCATGGCTTCCGACGCCAGCGTTGCTTCTACTGCCCTCAATGCTGCAGCTGAAGTAGTAGCCACAGCCGTCTGTGCCTCCTTCGTTCATGACCACTCTATGTCCGACAATGCCACCACGGTTGCCTATGCTGTCCAGGAGGCTGCGGCCACTGCTGTGGCCGCCGCAGTTCGGGCAGCCCTCTCTCATGATCTTCTCTCCATTGTGACCACTCCGGCCGCGTAGGAGGCCGCTCTCTGTTGAAAGCAACCTCGCTGTCGGTGCCCAATCCATCACGGCCATCCCTCCTGTCGGCGACGACTCTCTCGCGGCACTGCATTCTCAAGCTGTCGTTGTCCTCAACATCAAGGCTCTTGTTCCGGTCACCCTCGACCTTGCCTCTACCACATACACCAAGTGGTGCGGTCTACGCCTCATCACCCTCGGCAAGTACGTGCTCACTGACCACGTGTTGTTTGATGTGTGCCCTCTCAATCGCGTTGATTGGGTTCGGATGGACTGCGTCATTCTCTCCTGGCTGTACGGCGCGAACTCCGCCAAGCTCTTGGAAATTGTCATGATGTCCACCGCCACTACTCGGCTCGTTTGGCGAGCCTTGGAGCACCAGTTTCTCGGCAACAAGGAGAGCCATGCTCTCCATCAAGAAGCGGAATTCCGCACCTTTCTACAAGGCGATCTCTCCATCTCCAACTACAATGTTTGGGGAGCAAAGAGTTATAAGACAGCCATTGACACCGATAACATCAATGCTATGCATGTCCCCTTAAGCACAAAGGTGGATAGTTTGAGTGAGTTTTTTCTGGTAGGAGTGTAGGTGATGGTGGATGTTGTAGAGGTATACTCTAGCAAGTTCTCTAACTTATCCTATGTGTAGCTATTTAAAAATCTACACTGTAGCTATTTAAAAATCTACATTGTATGTTATCTTTGGTGTAGCTAAAATGGAATTAAGAAAGGGTGGCCACTTTCTAATCTCACTTTTACTTAATGTTATTTCTTTTGTTTTAGTTTACTTGCATGAAAAATTAACATGGACAAAGTCTTACGAATAGAGCTTTTTTTCCAACTTAGCTAACATTTGTGTTGTTACTTGATGTCATAGTTGTGGCATCGCACGTACTACTCTATCATTTACCAACGTATCTCCTTTGATTTTTTGTAATCCACAGCTACTGCTCAGCTGTCCACCTACTTCTTGCCCTGTTTAGTAGGATGGACTTCTGATCGAGTTTGTGGTGAGCTACTTTGCTAAGATCACACTAGCTATTTAATCGTAACAATGAATGCATGCTTTGTTGTTGAAACAATGGTTTAATATAAGATGTTGAAAGTTTGAAAACAATTTTGTCTTTAATCTATCCGAAGATCTTTTTAATTTCTCTTGCTTTATTGTGTGGTTTGACATGATATTTTGACTCGATGAGCCTTCAGAGAGTCGGCAAATCAAACAAGTTCACCATAGTTTCTATAACCTCTGATCATAGGCAAGGTTAGTACTTGTATGATTTTTCATAAATTACTTGTATGATATTTCATGAATTATTTCCCTCCTTGATATTCATTTCTTTTGTGGAGTTCAAAAGGCATTGTATAGAGCCTATGAGCCTGTTCTTTTCCTCCGAAGCTGGCTGTTTTTTGCTTTTGCTATAGTACCAAACTTTCAAATGGAGTATTTTCTCAAGACGGAGTCTATAAGTTAAACAATATACACGTTAAAAGCCCAACATCTGTACCATCCAAAATCGCAAGTGAATATCTCTCTCTCCGTAATATGTACTGTAAACAGCCAAAATTTAAAAAATTTAGCCAAAAGCCATAAGCCGTAGTCGTTGCCAAACATGCCTTATATCTTAAGGTAATAGTGACTTGTGAGCAAATGCCAAGGATTGTGATATCGTAACCGGATTATTAGCGGGGTTCTGGCCAGCGCTACAACCACGCCGCCTCATGCAGCGAGCGTGGCGTGGCTCGCGAAAACGCTGACGGCCGGGTGTGGTTGTTTCTGAGTTTCTCCGAAATTGCGTCATGGTCCTTGGTTCTCGCAGAAGGTCCTAGAATTTTTAGGCCCTCGAAATTTTTTGGCCCTCCGTTTTGCAGGATGGCCCCGCGCTGGAATCGCGCACGGTCCCCTTTTTTACGTCTGTGTCCCCGCGGTTTTTTCCTTGCGTACGGGTCCTCGCTTTTTGCAAAAAAAACCCTTTGCTTCCTGCGAACAAACGCATATACCCTTGGATTTTTTTAGGTGATTCTTCACGATTACGGTGTCTGACGCGGCGTGGCGCTGCGCCTCCGAGGCTAGTTATTATTGTATAGAACAAGATCACCAGTCATGCATGGATTGGACTGCCTCCCCTACGGGTAGTAGTTATCGTGAGCTTGTGGTTGTTATGCACCCATCCACGCTGGAGCCAACCAGGCAACATATTACTCTTTGGGTCTGTTCTTTTTCTTCGAAATTAGTGGCTTTTGATTTTTGCTACAGTACCTAACTTTTAAACGGAGTATTTTTTTCAAGACGAGGTCTACAAGTTAAACGATGTACACATTAAAAGCCTAACATATGTACCATCCAAAATCACAAGTGAGTATCTCTCTCCGTAATCTGTACCGTAAACAGCCAAAATTTAAAATTTTCAGTTAAAATCCAAAAGCCGCAGCCGTTGCCAAACAGACCCTTTAGTGGATGCGGTGCACAGGTGGTTGAGAACTTTAGTTACATCATTTCATTATTTTTTAAATAAAATAAAAAAATAATTGTTTGGTTGTGATTTTACCCTTTTTTCAATTGACCAAAAATTTATAGATACCTGTAATTTAGCAGGTTTGGGGATTGTAGGTCTTCAATCCTCGGGTGTTGATTGCAGCCACAATCTTTTAGAGCATGTCACTGGGTGCTGGATTCAGAGTTTATTCCTACCTAAAATGACTTAATTTTATATTGTTGGTCTAACTATATATATTTTGTTGGGCAGCCTAGAAGCTACTCAATAGAACATATTTCTAAGATGAAATCGATCAATTCTGCCTTCGCAGTGTGTACCTTTCTCAAATATTGGCTAGGTTTGTTAAAAGAATGATACTGAGGAAGGCCTGGTAGCTGGATAAGGCAAGTTTGAGCAGTTGTGACAGTGGATGAAAATGCATCAGGGAGCAACGAGCTTTGATCCTAAAGCTAGAATGATGTGCAAATAAAGTCCAGGTGTTTTGCTAATCTTCTGGAGAATTTGAATTGTGTGGTTTTTGTAAGATTGCTCTCAAGTGTGGTTAGCTCAGTACTCTCCGTTCCATGTTTTTTAGTTTCAGTAAACTATGGTTCAACTCAATTTTACACCAAGTAGAATATGGTATTCGCTTTATCAAAAAAGAAATGTTTCATTTGTTGTCAATATGAATTTGGTTATAATACATTTGCTATATATGAGTACTTCAATTTGAATTTTACATTCTGCGTACAAAAAGAACCACATCAATTTGTTCTTTGGGTTTGTAAGAACATGTAAGTATTGTTTACTTTGGATACATTGCACCACACGGACACTCTACTCGTTAACAGATAACATCTCACCACAAGTGATAAAAATTAGCTAACAGTAAACTTGTTCCTACTTCCTAGCCTCCCTAAACACCCTCAACACCATTGCCAATTATTATTCCAACATGCACCTAATTATAAGCATATTTCTCTCTAGTTAGCATCTATATGTATGAACCATATGCACACCTTTATGGCCAAATGGCAACAAAGGAAGATGAATTGTGCCTCACAAGTTTTTCTCCAAGTATTCTCAAACTCATCACTCCAGTAGCTACAGAGCTACGAAGATCAAAGTTAAAAGCCTAGACCAAAGCAACAACCTCCAGAACCAAAAAGTGGAAAACTTTAGCACCAGAGAGGTATGACCAGCGGTGCCCTGACAGTCTGACTGACGAGTGGTACGACCGGGCCCAGGAGCGGAATAACCACTCCTCTATTCCTAGAACAGAAAATCAGTCTGAGTGCAAACCACTTTTGGTGCAACTCCAAAAATTCATAGCCAAATGAGATAAAACTTTACACACACCTTACTTAGGGTCTTAGGAACTTATTACATCCAAGTATCGTTTGAATCCTTATCAAAATTCGGACCTTTATCAAGAATATACAAAGTTGCATCAAAACTGGGCGAAAAAAAGTCAGGATATGACTTGCTCGTAGGTAGAGGATGGTCAACATAGCTCTAGATGTATTTACATATATCACAGTAAGTAAAATCTTCTAAAGATTCGAAGCAAAAACTTGAGATCAAGAAACTTTAAGATAAGGCTAAAACCATGCAAAACCAAGCAACCTCGAAATCCTTCGAGGCCTAGTGCTTAGATGGATGGAATATGATCTTCATGAGTCATCTCCATTATTTATACATCCTTGGCATATAGCAAGATCAAGAATATGACATAGGACATCAACTAAAATAAGGAGACACCGTGACAGATGAACAAAGTTGATATATTGCTACTTAAGGATTTTTTAGCCACTTTACCTAGAGAACAAGAGAGCACACAACATTACTAACTCTTCTTTAATCCTAACCTTAGAACACAAGATTAGAATGATTGATGGTTGAATGGTTAGCTTCCAAACCTCCATCCCAACCCGTTAAATAGATGATGCAACCAGCCCACATCTAACCTTAATAGATACTATCCACTAGCATATTTAGGAAAACCCTGTTAACCCCACACAATATGGGTTTTACTCATACATTTAACTCATGCACGCTTTTCAAAGTACATGAGCCCAAATAGGCCAAGTCTTTAGCCTTTGATCCATTTGATCTTTCCAACATTTGACCTAAACCACTTTCCCAAGTGCCTCTCAAGCGTCGTAGTTTTGATCTAACACAGTTTTTGGTATTTAGCAAATTACCAAATTACCCTCGTCTTAACTTGGTCTTCAGCTTCTATTGGAAGCAATCACCGTGCTCACTACATGTAGGTGCACCAATGGCTTGCCACACTTCCCTCCCATAGATTGGACTCTAGAAGGAACAACAATGTAAGTGCAAGAGTTGTCCAGGGGTATCGATCATCACCAAGGTAAGAGGAGAATGAGAAAAGGAAACCATCTTACCATGTCTGTAGGGTGTGCAACTCGATCCTTGCTACTCTTAAGCTTGGGCAAGCCTCTAATGATATGTAAACTATTGACTCTAGACAGGTGATCAAAACTTATGTGACCTAACATACGATGCCACAAAACTAGAATATGAGAGCCAAAAGCAACAAGGCACCTAGAGCTAGAGCTAGAAAAGATACTAAAATCAACATTAAAGATCTTCTCAAACCTAAAGATCCCAAACACAAACTTACCCGATGAGTCTAGAACTCTACACCCACCACTCTTGAATCTCACTTCTAGACCCTTGTCAAAAAATCTAGAAAACAGATAGCAGATTATAGCTCGGCTTACTTACTAAAGCGACATCCTTGAGAATGAACTTGCCATTGATGCACACAGTGCCCTCAGCAAGCATGGTCCTAGTAGAAGCATCCCCGAATATGATCAGCTCATCGATGGATGCACGAGTGAGGAAGGAGAATCAATGAGAATCTCGTATTATATATCGAGAACACCCAATTTCATCAAGTCACAAGTTCTCCTTTCTCGCCCGTCAGACCACATAGGGATCACTGTAGGAATCATATCACTAGAAGTGTTGACATCAGTGATGCTACCCTTGGCTATAAAGCATATGTCATTGAAGTCCTGGGTCTTCTTCTTGCTCCTAGAGTCATCCTCATCGTCCTCAGTCCCTAAGTCCACATCGCTCATGTTTACATTCACAAGAGTCGTAAGGACCTGACTGTCGAACCTGTAGTAGTTGGGCTTCTTGGAGTTTGTGTCACTAGCTTAATGACGCCTTCGAGAGTCCTCCTCCCTACCCTTTAGCTTAGGGCACTTAGCCCAAATGTGGTTCGGCTCACCACACTCAAAGCAAGTGATAGGATCACCCCTCTTTCTGTTCCTCATCTTGTGGTAACCTCTTATGAATTTAGTAGATAGGAGTGCTAAGTCATCCTTATGAAGCTTCTCTAGCTGCTCATCACTCAGGGAATGTAAGGTGGACAATAAAAATTCAGAAGAGCCAAAATCAAAAGGACTAAAAGAGCTACTCTAAGTATGGTCAATTACAAGAGCCATCGACTCTGCCTTGGGGAGGCGTGAGATGAAGTCAATCTCATGTATCTGTAACCTCGAATAGAGTTTATCCATGGTAACCTCACTCATGACAGTGTTGTCATTGATGGAAGTGATCTTCATTCCACAAACTTGTCTGAGTCAAAAAAGGTCAAACAAATAGCACGTAAATCATGGATAATCTTGTTAAATATTCCTCACAACTCATCCAAAGATTAACTGTGCATTTGTTTAATCTTAGAGTATTCTTTCTTGAGTTGGTCTTGTCTCACTTCCTTAATCATGGTAGAGCCTTCGTGGTAGTCAGTGAGGATCTTCCAGATCTCATGAGCAGATACCAAATTAGCTACTCGCTCAAACTCAGATTGACTAAGCCCCTGAATAAGAAAATTTTATGCCTTACTATTTGCCTCTACATCTGATGTAATCACCTGGTCATTGACAAGCACCATATAAAGATTCTTGACTTTGAGCCAAATTGAGTGCCCTTGAGCCTCGATGTAAGAGTACATCCAAGCCTTCCAATAAGAGAAATCAACCACATCGAAGACGGTGATTTGGTTGAATACTTGTCTGATGCTATGGTTCTAAGACCAGTTAAAATCTATAGAAGAGCTAACCGGGCTCTAATACCACTTGTAGGACCGAATGGCAATAGACGGAGGTGAATGGTGCCTCATAAATCTTTTCCCCAAATATTCTCAAACTCTTCACTCCAGTAACTACAGAGCTATGAAGATCAAAGTTGAAATCCTTAGACCAAAGCAACAACCACAAGAGCCAAGGAGAGGAAAACTTCAGCACCAGAGCAGTATGACCGGCTACTAAGGTGCAGTTTGACCGGTAGCAACACGGTGATCTGACCAACAGTGCCCTGGTGGTTTGAACAATGGCAATGATGAGACAATGGGGTCCCGATCTTTTGATGAGAAGGTAAATTCGGTAGTAGTCGCTCAACTCTCACGATCCTATATACAAACTTGCAAGGCCCGAAACCATGCAATCGTTGAACTACTCAATAAATTGTTATCAACCGTGGACAAATACCCGGCTGACATGATCATGAAGATCAATTCCTGCATACACCGAAGAAGTACACAAGAACAAGATAGATAAGCAATCTAAAATTGCGAATAGGAATTAATAATTGCATTGAAAAGTAGGGGTCCGAAGAACAATGTCGCTGTTGATCTCGCCGAACAAGAGGATAAAGTATAAAGTGGCAAAGATAAACTTCAATCAACAAAACCCGCGAAACTAGAGGGGTGGTGGCCACTATGTATAGGAGAAGGGAGGGGCGGCCGCGGGTACTATTCACATGTGAGTAGTACCACATGAACAGTACCAAACCCTAGGTGGCCGGCCATATGGGCCAAATCAACCCATTCATTACAAGGCCTATGGACCAACAATTGGTGACGCAGCACCATGGCATGTAGACATAGCTCAGCTCATATGAGTAGAAGTAGCTCGGTCTAGTTGGATAATATGGCAGTGCAGTAGCCGAAAGTCCTCTCGGAGAAGATGTGGTTGAAGTAGAGGATGCAGTGTAGCGGGTCGAAATAGTGGTTGCATCCTTAGGGTTGATGTCCTCATCATTCTCCCTTTCTTGAATTTGAGTCATCCTCGACTCAATCATTTTCTCCAAGTCATCACTTTACTGCAAAAGGTTAGGAGCAACAGAAGGCAAAGAAACATGCAGTTCTTCTAATGGACATGAATATTCCTTGCAAATCATAGTATAACATTCAGATTCATACCTTTCCATGTCAATGCAATCAGATTTTGCAGCTAACATAATAGGAGCTTTCAATTTAGTTTCACTTGGAGCTATAATATTATGATCAATTTTTGTCTTCTCCTGACTTGTTCTCTCAATTTTGTCTAATTAATCCTTTAATATGGTAGCAGGAGACATTGGAAGAAAAATGATTTTCTTTTCTTTATATATGAAAGTACAATGATTAGATTTACCGTGATGTTCAGTATATCTATCATGTTACCAAGGTCTACTTAATAATAACGAGCATGCTTGCATAAGTGCAATATCACAATCAACATAATCATGATATGATCCAATAGAAAAAAGTACACGCACAAGTTGAGTTACCTTCAACTTACCACAAGAATTCAGCCATTGAATGTAATAAGGATGAGGATGTTGAGTTGTTGTCAAGCCAAGCTTCTCGACCATGGCTGTGCTAGCAAGGTTGTTGCAACTTCCACCATCGATGATGACTCGACAGGAACGTTCCTTGATTATGAACTTCGATTGAAACAAGGTGTGGTGTTGATTTTGTTCAGCAAGCTCCATTTGAGCACTAAGCACTCGCTGGACAATTAGGCTATGGTACTTATCATATGCCTCGTGGCCTATTTGTTCTTCATCAATATCATCACCTGCAATGTTAGTTGCCACCAAAACATGATCTTCCTTAATATCGCTAGCTGAAGTATACTCACCATTGTCCTTGACTTGGACAATCGCATATCAAGTGCCCAAATCCTTTGCAATTGTGACATTGTACATCTCTGGATCGTCCTGTAGAAGCAACGGAAGAAGCACTTTTTGTAGAGACTTATACCTTTGTTGATTTGCTTGTATCAGGAACATGCACAAAAGTGGAAGAGCAGCAGGGGCACACAGCTTGAGGAGGGTGCATCTCAGCTAGACATGAAGGAAGGTGCCATGTGTGGTTGCTGACTTGGCCATTCTGCAAAAGATCTTCCATAATTGCTCCTAGAGCGAGATTGTCAACCATGCACTTCTCTTTCAGCTTTGCAAGCAAGATAGAACAAATAGTTGATAGAATTATATTATTTACAATCTAAAATGTCCTAAATCTCACGGTTTAAACCTCCAAAAAATCTAGCCATCTTAGCATTTTTAATTTCTTCTAAACCACAACGCAACAAACCAGTTTGCAATTCTTGATAATAGTCCTCCACAGAACTACTACCTTGTTTTAAGCATTGCAATTTATTAAGCAAATCATGAGAATAATATGAAGGTACAAATATATGTCTCATTACTCTCTTCAAAGCATTCCATGTTCTAGGTATGTCCCGATTAGTTCGACCATATTCACTCCACTAATTAGAGGCAAAATCAACAAACTCACTAGTAGCGGCCCTAACTTTTTTCTTTTCAGGGAATTCATGACAAGCAAAATTTTCTTCTACGGTTAACTCCCATATGAGGTAAACATCATGATCATATTTTTTAGCAAAAGAAGGTATAGTGAATTTAATTTTACCTAATGTATCATGATGATCACGTACCTCTCGCTGATTTCGTCCCATAGCTTGACGATTATGACAAAGCCGACGATGGTGACGATCATTGTGAACATTGAATCCACCTATTTTCGTATCAGCAGTGTAGTTGTTCATTTCTTCTTCTACCTCATCAGCCCATGAGCGAGCAACGGATGGGTCACGGCGCAGTGGTGCAGCACCAGCAGTAGCAGGGACAACAGTAGGTGGAGCTCTCTCTAGCTGATCCACACGTTTAGCAATCGTAGCAAGATCGTTAATGGTGCGATCTAGAACCCCCTCAAGACACTCCAAATGTTGACTCAACAAGCATAAAAATTTTTGCATGAGAGGTGCATCTTCCTCGATGTTGGGTCTGCTATTCTCCCTTTATGACTCTGGACCTACCATTGTTAGTATCAACAACAAAAATGCACGAGTAAAATTCCCTATGAACTAATAGGCACTAGTCAGGTTGAATTGAGTCACTCTCTCACGTGTCTTACCAAGTTCTTACAAACTCTTACCAATGCAGCAAGGAAGTGGTACAACCGGTGGCTGGTTCGTGATACTCTCACCTGTGAATAGCCCAATGATTATGAGGAATGATACCTACGAAGTTAGTAGGAAGTGGAGATCAGAAAGCTTCATAGAGATCAGAAAGCTTCATATGGTAGCAAGGATTAGCAACAATCAAATCAGTAATTGCAAGTTGAATAATTATTCAAAGTACTAGTCAATATTACTGATCCTAGCCTAGAAAAAGCTAGTTAACGAAGCCCAATGTATGAACGCACACACAACGATCAATGTGACTTGATGTAAGCAAAAGAAAATCTCACACCAAGTGCTAGGAGAGATGCTAGCCCACTACTCAAACTTCTGTTTAAGGGCATAAGATTGTTCTCAAGATGTAGAGCATAAGACAGGAATAACGTCTAATGTAAACAACCATCTAGTGTGAGCAAAAACAACAGCTAGTCTCAAAGATGAAAGGGGCAAAGTTTTATATGGCTTATATATGCTCGTTTGAAAGGTTTGACGAGATCTACAACTTTACAGTTGAGGCAAAACCAAAATTCCGAAGGGAATACCAAGAAAAAGGGCAAAAACAGAAACCGAGAACTTGCGACGCAAATTCGGGTCCAAAGATGGCCGATTTTGGGGGTCTTAGATGGTGACTAGCACAAGCGGGTCATTCCTTAACTTGTCATTAGCTTTCCAGGAAGTACAAGAATATCGAAAACCGACACTGTATGCAAAAGATATGTCTGTTTTACTGAAGGTGTCTCGGAATCGGATTCCTACTCAGACTAGAAACCGACTCGGGCTCAACTTGAAACTGCTATATCTTTCAATCCCATGGGCCAAACTTGCTGAATTTTTTTGAAGCTTGTGGCTATATGTAGAAGGATCCACCATGCACTTTTTAATTTTCGGAAAAGGTGGACCTGAAACCAACTCTTCCTCTTTTTTCCTTTTTCTCTTTTTTTGTCTCTCTGTTTTTTTCTTGAACCCAAAACCAAATCTTCCTCTCTTTTTTCCTCTGTCGCAAACCGAAATCAACCTTGGTTAGGGTTTGCCGCAGCAGGTGATTGATGGTGGCACGACAATGACTGGTGTTGGCTGTGGTAGGGGATTTTGGGGTGGCGTGGAAGGGATTGGTGGTGACGCGGTAGGGAGCAAAGACACACAAGATGTGCAATAGACAATGATCAAACTAGACTCCAATTAGAACTAGAAATCAGCAACTAGAAATAACGATGCAATCAAAAATTCAACAAGCAAAATACCAAAAAGAATAATTGCAAGGCATAGATTGGTTTGGATAGGATGAACTAACCCTAATACAATTTTTTTGACTTTTTTATGGACTTTTGGAATTAAGCAATCTAACTATGAAAGATAGTAAACTCTCACCAAGCAACCTTAAGCTCTGATACCACTTGATGAGATAATGGGGTCCCGATCTTTCGATGAGAAGGTAAATTCGGTAGTAGTTGCTCGACTCTCACGATCCTGGCTACAAACTCGTAAGGCTCGAAACCACGAAATCGCCAAACTGCTCAACAAATCATTATCAGCCGTGCACAAACACTCGGCTAACCTGATCACAAAGATCAATTCCTGCATACGAAGAAGCACGCAAGAATAAGATGGATAAGCAATCCAAAATTGTGAATAGGAATTAAGAATTGTATTGAAAATTGGGGTTTCAAAGAACAATGTCACTGTTGATCTCACCAAACAGTACCAAAACCCTAGGTGGCCGGCCATATAGGCCAAATCAGTCCATTCATTACAAGGCCCATGGACCAACAATTGGTGACACAACACCATGACATGTAGACATAGCACCATGGCATGTAGACGCAGCACCATAGCATGAAGACGCAGCACCATGGCATGTAGACATAGCTCGGCTCGTATGAGTAGAAGTAGCTCAGTCTAATTGGAGAATATGACAATGTAGTAGCTGAAAGTCCTCTCGGAGAAGATGTGGGAAGTAGAGGATGCAGTGCAGCGGGTCAAAGTAGTGGATGTATCCTTAGGGTTGATGTCCTCATCAAGCAAGAAGGCGGTCTGACTATTGAGCAGTACGACCATGTCCAGAACAAAAAGTTAGCTCGAATCCAAACCACTTTTAGTGCAACCCTAAAAATCGATAGCCAAATAAGATAAAACTTTTCACACATCTTACTTAAGGTCTCAGAATTCTATTCCATCTAAGGATACTTCAATACTTGTCCAACTTTTCCAGCCCAACTCCAAGCCCGAAACAAACCCCAAAACCTGATCTCTAATCGGTTCGGATGCAATCAAATACACATGACCGAAGTACTTAGCTAAAGACACGTGACCGAATCACTCGGTTCGGCCAGATTGATGCAAAGCTTTGGATCAGGCTTGGACCTCTCCTTCTGGCTGGCTCGGTTTGAAGTTGAGTCTTAATCCCTTGCGTTCATTCTTCCTTTTCATTGAGATCCTTGCTTTGTTTTCTTTCCAAAAGGCAGCAGCAACCGAAGCTTCTTGATTCTATTACCTTCTCTCGCAGCACAGCTGCACAAGCATCCAATGGCCGCAAGCTGATTTTCTAGCCATGCAACGCAGGCATGCAGGCCTTCCCTTGTTCTTGTGCATGCATGCTTTCCTTCTTCCTAGGTGCTACGCAGCTAGCACGATTCTTTCACTACTATAAAAAATATTATCATAGACGGTTCAAAAACGTCATCACAGACGGTTTTGTGAACCGTCTGAATTTATGGGTCAATGATAATCGAAGGTTATCACAGACGGTTGTCGAACCGTCTGTGATACATCAATATCACAGATAGTTTATAACAAAAAACCGTCTGTGATATTGTTATCACAGACGGTTGTCGAACCGTATGTGATACATCAATATCACAGACGGTTTGTAACGAAAAACCGTCCGTGATATATCAATATCACAGACGGTTTTTAGTTACAATTCTCACGTAAATAAAAACTAAATTCACATTGAAGCGAGTTCAGCTGATAATATTTAATGCGGTTCATTAATTCTTTCCAATTAATTAATATATTTAACTAAAAAGCGCAAAACGTGTGTATCCGCATCAACCTCACTTGGAGCGACCAAGCCACTTGGTGCAACCTATTGTTCTAAATTTTTCTTCGGTATTTCTCGCTTTTCTCGTATCATTCTTGAGCTCAACCATCTCACCCAATAGTTTTAATTGTTTTGGGCCTTGCCTTCTCCATGAGCATAGCTCCGATCGTCACCGTCGACCATAGTTGACTATAAAACTTCCTACATATCTAAAGATAAAAAATTATTTTTCGACACAAGTTCTTCACAACTTGACCCACATTTGCCAAAGCCTAAATCATACAACATTAATGTACTAACCAAACAAAATTCAAATCTTTCTATGACCAAATTCCCAAAATCACAAAACCAATTTCCTAGGGCCAGTCTCTCCGTCAACTAGAGGTCTGTCAAATAGGTTGAACACGATGCAAAACAACCTGCTATGGAAAATTGCATCTGGCAATAAAACAGCGGTCATAACAACCGACAGTCTAACCGCAGACTGCTACGGTCATACCGCCCAGCGTGGTCTAACCACTGCGGTCATACCGCCTGACGCTGTCTGACTAGCAACACACCGGTGGTCTAATCGACAAGCCTTCATTCAGACCGGCGGTTAGCTAGCGGTCAGATTGGTTTGTCTTACAACAAACCTGACCAAAATGTAAACTTTACAAAATCAGATTTTTATTCCATAAATTTTGTAATAGTTTATCACAACAATATCCAGAGCCTTCTGTCCCCTAGCATCCATTATCATGCAATCGATCACCAAATTTGATGATCTGATCAGAGTCATTTCCATATCTAACCTAATGTCTCCATTACCCGTCCTTCCTGATTCGACATCTAAGGTAGCTAACATCGATTCATGGTATCCACGGATCAATAATCGATGATCAGTAGCATTCATCGATCGATCAGTTCGATCACGATGAGACTACAATCCGACGCCCAGGAAATCGAAGAACGGCACGTCCTTCCTCTTGGACACCGGGTGATCATCACGACCATCGTCGTCACCCTCATGATCATTCTTCATCCTACGAATAATCTTGTGATCACAATGGTGGCTACCACCATGATCCAGTGCTGCTGCTTCTCTTGAAGAAGAGAATGCCATGGAGAGAGGCATCACTCCTTGCTTACAGTACTCGGCCTCCAAACGTGGCAGCTTATCCACGTAGCTGGTTGTCGAGCTGCGGAACCCGGGCTTGGGCAAGGCGAAGCACAACAAGCCGCCGGCCGCCGTCACCGGCGGGTCGCCGAAACGGAAGTACCGAAACCGCTGATGATGGGACGAAGGCAACAAGCGGCTAGCGTCGGCGGCGAGGAGGCCGGTGGAGCGTTGGCCGTGGCGGTGGCGGTGGCGGCGCGCCATGAGGACGTGCCAGTGGTTCTTGACGGCGTTGTCGGTGCGGCCGGGGAAGAGGCGGGAGATGAGCGCCCACTTGTTGCCGTGGACGCGGTGCGCCTCCAGCAGCCGCTCCTCCTCCTCGTCGGTGAATGGCCGCTTGTTGATCCGGGGGTCCAGTTGGTTGAACCACCGAAGCCGGCAGCTCTTGCCTACATGCATGTGCAGTTCATGGGTGTTGGTGATCTGCTGTTGAAAACATAAATACTACATATTGTATCAATCTTTTTCTGTTCTTTGCTTCTTTGTTGGAGATATATATATATATATATTTGAGGGTTCATTTAAAATGAAAGAGGGAAAAGAAAGACAAATTCGATTCATGCATGAAAAACCTACTCAGGATGCAGGCAAACATTGTGATCATTTGTATATGCATGCTTATGTCATGGGTCATGCAAAATTTGACCAAGTACATGCATATCGGTAAATCAAGCAAGCATGCTTGCTTTTAAGTTCCTTGATTATCTATTTAGTTTACTTCGCCCAATTAATTAACAAGATGTTTTTAAAGGCGTGCATAATTCAAGAGAGGACATACAGGATTACTCATGTCTTGCTCATCAACTTAATATTCTGACACATATACAAATTATCCTTATATCTTCTCTTTCTTTTTAGTTCATATCCATCCATCTCAGAGACATGATCAAATCATCAATTAACAAAGGCCCAAATGAAAACAAACAAATAGATCGATGGCAAAAAAAATCAGATTCTTTCGCAGTTATATTCTAACACTTTGCACGCAAATCAAACACATGAACCAACCATGCATGCATGCAAACTTTTTCCTACATGCGCTTCAGAAAATACAGAAATTAAGTAGCACCAAATTAAACAATCAATCAATGGTCAGAAACCAACCTGATCTCCCTTGCAGCTTCTCAGCAATGGAGTTCCAGTTCTGCGGGCCGTACTGCGCGACGAGCTGCCGGAGCTTCTCGTCCTCACCTGGACGCCAATGTCCCCTCGGGCATATCGACGCCGTGGAGTTCGCCTCCTCCGACGAGTTCGTCGTTGACGACGACACCATAGCCCTCTCAAGAAAAAAAAATGGCCTAGTAATAAGCCTCAAAACTTATCTTCAGAGAGAAATGAAGACCAAAACCACAGCTAGCTGGTACACGACGTTGTGTTTGATTAGCTAGCAAGGACAAGGCCAGAACGGTGTATGGAATGAGTGAGGAAGTTGCCTAGGAATGATGATGGTAATAATATATATTCCTAAACATGTTCGTTTAGGGTTTGGATGAGAGTCACTCTTGTTTAGTTTTGCACGACAAGATGGCTGCTCAATAAGCCTCTTTCAATTCACCTCTCTCTTATCTATTTTGTGGATACATATATCTATGTCATCTCATCTCATGTACCTATCTGTGCACCTCACAAACTTGCGTGTTTGGCTATTGGCCAATGACCTCTCCTCTCACACCTTTCATCAAACACAACCAATCCTTGGTTAGAAAATGTTGTGCTTTTTTTGTAATTTCTCCAAAAAAAAATCTTGCTTGGTTAGAAAATGCCATCCTTGTATGTTTCAAGGTTGTAAATGTTGGCATAACCATTGCTTTTACATCAGATAGCTAGCAGTAACAAACCACATTTTCCATATAAGTAGTGTTATAGTTAACTTCTCCCTCTACACCGAAGAGACAAGCCAATATATATAGCTCTGCTCTGCCATTACAACCATCAACATTAGTAGCAATCAAGTAATTAAAGAAGATGAGCATGGAACCATGTTCCATGCCTATTGAGAGAAGGTGGTTGTAACACTTAGGCCCAACCAAGAACCTAGAGTGCCACCTTTACCATTCACTCACCGAGTTTAAACCATCTAACAAATTCTATCAACAATATCTTCCTGACCTAATCCCCCACAAAGATCTAATTCATAATAAACATGACTCTCCAACCAGAGTAAGAATAAACAATTCACAAAATAAAATTTAAGTCACTCGCACCCAAGAACACTCGAGGTCGATCACGTGCTCAAGAACACTCAGGACCACGCGCCTAAGAATGCTCGGGACATCGCGCCTGAGAATGTCCGAACCATGTGTCCGAGAGCATCCTTAAACTAACAAATAGAACATTACTGAGGAAATATATATTACCATAAAAATATTCCAAAATTCATCAGTTTACGAGGGTTCTATTGATTAAGTTTCATATTAGCAAGCTACTTTACTAAGACAAGATTAAGAAAGATAAATGTGATGCGTTAGATCATTATTATTAGATGTCGTGCTGAAGTGGTACTCCCATTCCCGATACATGATGCATCAT
This sequence comes from Bonia amplexicaulis, assembly GCA_036346245.1. Classification (NCBI taxonomy): domain Eukaryota; kingdom Viridiplantae; phylum Streptophyta; class Magnoliopsida; order Poales; family Poaceae; genus Bonia; species Bonia amplexicaulis. The sequence continues at coordinate 2,797,436 of CM070768.1, read as the reverse complement.
TAGTCACCTAAAAAAAATAGAGCAAGCAAGAGTCCAAGACTCAGTAAGTACATAACAAAATAGTAAATATTAGCATATACATGATACCATCTTACACCATATTTTATTTACCATTCATTATCCATTAGCTCTTTCATACACAGTACACTTTATTCTGTATTAACTTTTCATTCTTGTTAATGCAATGTAAATGCACATGCACATCTCTACTCTCTTCTCTAGCATGTACCGGTATATATGAGTGGGCACCCATTGATGTGTCACCCTCTTATTCTAAACAATGCAATGCTCATGTACATGCACATCTCAACTCTTTTCTTTAGCGTATACCAGTATAATTGAGTGGACAACTGTTGATGTACCACCCTCTTATTATCTCTATCCCGTGGAGATAGCTTTCCTTTCATCCCATGGAGGTACCTTTCATGTCCACTGAAGTGAGTCTCTTTCATGCCATCAATATACACTTAATACAGTGCATAAATTTCACCATTCACTACTACAAAAAAAACATTATACTAGATGTCTCATCACAGACGGTTCCACAGGACCGTTTGTGTTATAATTATCACGCACGATTTTACAAGCATGATTGTCTATATTACTAGCGATCGCTAGAACCGTCTATGATACATAATTATCACAGACGGTTCTTAACAAGAATCGTCTATAAATTATCATAGATGGTTTGAATTAAAAATCGCCTGTGATGTCTGCAATTATCGTAGACAATTCTTAACAAGAATCATCTATGATGTTTATAATTATCACGGATGGCTCGGATTAAAAACCGTCTGTAACATTGCAATTAAAAACCATTTAAAAATATAAATCCTCTTACCTTACTTGAATTGTTGGATCTCCTAAAATCCAAATTTGGTGTGGCTATTTTTCTAATTTTGCCACGTAGAACTTCCCAAAAAAGTGTCTACCTTCCTAAAAATTGAAAAGCGTGCCAAATTTATGCCAATCCAGTGAAAATTCGTTGAGTCCTACATATATCCACAAATTTTTGCAAACAAATTTAGCAAGTTTGGCCCATGGGATTGAAACATATAGTAGTTTTAATTTGAACCCGAGATGAATTTGAGTTCAAGTAGGATTCCGTTCCGAGACACCTTTAGTAAAACGGGCATAACTTTTGCACGCGGTGTCCGTTTTTGACATTCTTGTACTCATTTAAAATCTAACGATGATGCCGATCCAAAAACAATAACCTACTTGTGCTAGTCACCCTTTGGGTGCTCCAAAATCAGCCATCTTTAGCCCTGCATTTGTGTCGCAAGTTTTTTGTCGTTGTTTTTGCCCTTTCTTTCGGTCTTCCCTTCGGAATTTGGTATTTGCCTCAACTGTAAAGTTGTAGATCTCATCGAAACCTTTCAATTGAGTATATAAGCCATATAAAACTTTGCTATTTCATCTTTTGAGACTAGCTGTTTACATTGCACCGATATATATTGTCTTTGTGCTCTATATCGTGAGAATCGTCTGTTTATCACAAATGGTTTTTAATAAAAACCGTATATGATAATTCATAGATAGTTATTAACAAGAGCTATGATAATTATATATCAAGGCGGCTTGTGGTTCGAACCGTCTGTGATAATTATGTCCCTGACCATTTGACCCATTGATCCTCCCCAATCCAATCCGAGCCAATAGAAACCCACCAACCCCTACCCCAAAGATCGTGCCTCCATCTCTCTGTCCCTGTGCCCATTCTACCAAAAACTTTCCTACTCCCGCCTCTCCCTCCCATGTAAATACTCACCCAAACTGAGAGATCATGTGGAGATGATCCCATCTTTATGATGAGTAATTGACCCTTGGTTGAAGGAAAATTGAGTTTGTTTTGGGCTTTTTCTGTGAAGTCTTAGATCTGGCCGAAGTCTAAGTCGTGTATGACTTTGCCCGTGCCCGTACGACCACTTGGGAGCTGGTCGGAAGCCAGAATTCATGCGTACGACCACTCTGCGGGTCTCTCGGTGATTTTGACCGTGGTCGGAAGTCGATACGACCACGTTGGCGAGTATCGGAAGTCTCTCGGGAAATCTACGACCACATTGTGGTGCGTAGGTCTTCGACCACGCTGTATCGCTGGCACTTCGACCACGTTGAGTAGTCGGGAAGTCTACGACCACGTTAGCGAGGGTTTGAACGTAGTCGGTAGTCGTGGCTAGGGTTTTCGACCATGTTGACCGATTGGAGAATCGACCACGTTGCGGGTGTTCGACATTCGACCACATTGTGGTCTCGGACGTTCGATCACGTTGTGCGCTCGGGTGCTCGACCACGTTGTGGCGGTCGATTTCGACCACGTTGTCGGCAGATTGACCGTGGTCGATGGAGCTCTTTCAAACCGGTCGTGTGGGCTCATATGGTGTCCGATCATGGTGAAACTTGGTCGTTTGGGTTCGTAGTAAAGCCGTGGACCTTGTGGACTGGTTTGTTCTACATTTTGACAAGGTTTGTTAAAGTCTAATTTTTGTGGAAAAGACTTGAGCTCGGTTTGAGCTGTGCAGAGTGTGTTTCTCTGTGTAGATCAGTGCTATGTGATGTTTTTGTTGTCTTTGATGGTTGCAGGACCTGGAGACATGTCTTGGTGAAGCTTTGGAGCAGTCGGGACTAGGCATGGGAGATGTTGAGGTCCAGAACGACGTGGAAAAGCTGAGGAGGACGTGTCGCGGTGGGGTCGACAAAGATGGACGGCAAGGCTGTGGAGGAAGCTTCCTGGAAGGCAGCGGAGGGGCATTTTGGAGAAATGCCAAAGCCTGCGGGGGAAGCTATCCACTGGGAAAGCACTGAGAGTTGTTGCGCTTAACAGGCAAAGCAGTGGAGCCGTTGCCACTGGGTAATGGGCAAAGCACTGGAGGCCTGTAAAGCACTGGAGTTCTCTGTAACGGGTGGTCTGTGGAGACCCGTTAGCGTGTGAGACTATAAATAGAGAGGTTAGGTCTTAGGAGCGAAGGGAGGTTGTCCCCCGAGGGCTCTGAGCTTTACTGTTCTATTTGTGTGAGTTGTCTCTGGGTAGAGCTGGATGCTCGTGTACCTCCGATGGAGTGGCTATAGAAACCTCCATGAGAAATAGAAAAGATTGGATTTATCTCTCTGTTTCCTTCTCAGTTTATGTTCTTGAGATGATGTGTTTGATCCATTTGCCTTCTTTTTGCTCTTACTGTTATATATGTTTTCCTTGAGTTTTGGCTTGTGTTTCCTTGCTCAGAACTGGGAATCCATCTAAAGACCATTTGGCCATTTCACTCCTGAGAGCAAAGTCGAAATCGGAGAAATCTCTGTGATTCTCAGTCTTCCGCCTCCTGTGGCCTGTTCTCATTTTCGACTTTGATATTCTTGCTGATCGTTGCAAAGTCTTGGGAGGTTCTTGGTATTCTCACTTTTGAATATCTTGCTCTAGCTAAGATTCAAGTTTCATACGGTTTCGACTTGTGTGCAAAAAGTTATCTCATTTTTCCGCCGTGCGGTCGTGCGCCGAAAACAGAGTAACTACTGTTCGTCATCCGATTTTCAGTTCTTACGACTACGAGTCGGTTCGACCACGGCTGTTTTCTGTTACGACTTTCAGGTCGATTCGATCACTGCAAAACGTTTTCGATCACTCTGTTTTCCGTCTACTTCTGTTTTCTTGGGTGGTCTCAACTGGTCGACCGCAGCTCTGTTCTTCTCTGGTCTTCACGACCACAGCGGAGAAACTCTCTGCAAAGAGCTTTTCGACCACATCTATTTCTCTCGGCTGAATCTTTCTCTGTTCTCTCTGAGTTTTCCAGTAAACAACCAATCTTCTTCTTCACAGCTCTTTAGCTATTGGAGAAAAGATCGAGTTGAATTTTCAGAGAGCTATTAAAAGGCACCATTCACCCCCTCTGTTGCCATTTCGGTCCTTCAGAAACCCATCCCCTACCCACTACGCTCAAAATCTCTCTAGCCTCCTCACCGTCCTCCTCCTCAACCCCGACCCCGATGGCCCTTATGAAGTAGATGGAATGCAAGTCTACAAGTGGTAAGGTGCCACAGATGTAGCTGGCTACCAAGATGGCACTCAAGTCAGCACCAACGACGGCGGGCGTCAAGGGCATCCAGCTCGCACGCTGCATCAAGGGAGAAAGGGCCTAGGTATAGAGGCCCCATCGACATGATTGAGCTTCCTACTGTCTACTAGGATCTGTTAGTAGCTAGAATTGTTTGTAATGTGTGAGTATCACAGACGGTCTTTGGTTTGAGACTCTATCATAGTCTCCTTCATAGACGGTTCTTTATGCTAATCGTCTGTGTTGTGGCTTATCACAGACTGCTCACAAACCGTCTGTGATAACCACCTATTATCACAGATGTATAAATTCAGACGATTCAGAAAACCATCTATGATGATAGTTTAGAATGTCTATGATGACCATTTCTGTGGTAGTGATTATTTACCACTCTTTCTTTCTTCACCACTTAACCATTTTCATCATCATGCAAACAGGAGTAAATATAGAAACAAAGTATGGTAAATACTATATCAAGTTTAACTAGTAACACTCGTCAACCTAATTTTTCTGTTTTACCATACACTTGCATGTTTAACCTTGTGGACGATGTGTAGACAGCACCGATCCTGAGCCTCCACCTGAACATCCCATATGCCATCTCAATACATCACTAAAATGGTACATACCCATACAAACGAATGGCATCACTCCTATGCACAAACCCAACACATACAACCCCCTTTCACCGAACACTTTCCCACTGTCCCGGTGATTAAATAACCATAACTTTCAACCCCAAAATCCAACATAGCAAGCAATACAAGTTCTGGAATGTACATAAACTTACTCATGTAACCCTAGTAATCACAGTTTAAAGATTACACCACCTAAACCCCTCGATTTCAGCCCTGAAGGCTATGCTGCCTTGTACCAGACCGGACAGTAGCATTTTTGGAAGCATAACTTCCAAACCGTTCTACCAAATTTGATGTTCCAACACTCTATATAAAGCTTTAAGCTACATTATTCATGTTGTGATAAAACCCCAGTTTTGGCATGTTCTATTTTTAATTTGTGAAATACCCTAACATTGTCCAATCGCAATGATTCATTGGACAATATTATTACAGTTATCATAACTTTCAATCTACCCTACCAAATTAGATGTTCAAGAACTCTACAAAAAGCTAACAAAATTATGTACCTTTCCTTAGTAGATAAAACTCTCATATTATACCCTTAACATGCCCAAAATCTCAGTAGAAGATATTTCATATGGAACCCATCTACTAACTATGGTCTGCCCATTCCAAATGCACCAAACTTGCTAATCTTCACTTTAACCTCTACATAAATTGATAAACAGGCATGGGAAAAGGGATTTGAGGCATTACCCTAGCAACGAATAGCTAAATCGGGGCATCTTCTTCCTCTTCTTGTCCAAGATTCGACATCGGTTCAGCCTCCTCTTCCCTTCTTTCCTCTTTCTCTTCCTTCCTTTCTATTTTTTCTCTCAGCCAACTCCTCTCTCTCTTTCTCTCTCTGCCGAGCCTTCCTCTACTCTCTCTTTCTTCTCTTCCTCTCGCCCAGTCCCCTTCCCTCTTCCCTCCCCTTCCTTCCTCCCTCCTCTTCTTGGCTAGCAGGGAGAGAAGCAGCAGCAAGGCGGAGGGGAGAAGGGCGGCACAAAGGCTGGTGACGGCCATTGGAGGGAGTAGCAATAGGGTGGATGGTGCAGCATATGGGAGCAGCTGGGAATGGATAAGGATGAGCTACCTCCCCCTGCTCATCCATTATGTTGGGTTGGCGTCGGTCAGGTCGGCTTGAGCTTGGACCTGGCTCAGCTACCTCTTTCTTTTTTTTTCTGGTATTACATTTGTTGCGTCTTGAAGGCCCAAAACTACAAGTTTCAACAATAGGATGCTTGTGAAAATTGGATGCACAAAGACAAGAGAGAGGAAAACATACAACTAGCCTACATGCAGCACTTAGCTTTGGGGGCAAAGTGGCCAAAGCCCATTAAAGGCTCACACAATCACACTACTGCAAGTAACATTTGTAACCAACTTCTCCTAAGTTCAGCACAAGTGTTTGTAGCTAATAGTAAATGCATTTGTTAATTTGTTTAATATGGGTTGCACCAGCTACATTAATCTGAAAAGAGCTGGAGATGTTGATGGTGTAACTTCAAAATTATTTTTATCAATCACGGTCACCAAGCAATGCTTATAAGTTTTTCATTGTTCAGTTTCTTTTATCACCAAAGAACTATAATTACCAGGAGCCTATGAAGAAACATACCAGTGTTTTGGTTTATATTAATTAATTATTCAAATTATATGCTAGCTAAATTAATATATGATGTTTAAGCCCCACAATAATTATTTCTTCTTCTTTGATGTTACTCTAGTTGGCCAAACACACATATGCCGAACTCACCAACTAACTCAGTGGGAATAATAACTCAAAATTAAAAGGTTTCATCCTCATGTCAGTTAAGAAGACACATTTTTAATATAAATAGAACAAAGAAAAAAATCTTAGTAGGAAACTAAAAAAAGAAAGCACTAGAAAATAAGTAACTAAATTAGTACATCCAGCTATGCGTTTTTTACTAAAATAGCATCCATGAACACACCCCATTTTCTTAGATCCCATCTGTCTAATTTTTGTTGTATAGAATATTTTTTGGTTTCCATATCACTTGAAAAATATTGAAATTATAGAAAGAATGCCAAAATGTTAGCTGATAGAAAATGCCAAAATGTTAGCTTGTAGCACTACCACACATGGGGGTCATCACAAACGGTTCACAACCCTCATCAGAGATGATTTCTGAACCGTCTGATTTATTATGTCAGTGATAACAAGTGATTATCACAGATAACTCTCAAACCTTCTATGATAAATCACAACACAAATAATTTTTAAAAATAACCATCTGTGATATCCGACATATCACAGACAGCTAATACAAAAAACATCTATAACGGTCTACGTATCACAGACAATTTTGTATTAGAAACCGTCTATGTAGTTATTTGTATAGCTAAAAATTTTCTGTTTTTCGGCTAGCCTCAGAAAATGCTAGCCATACCCTACGAAAACACGCTAACATATTACAGATAAATGACAAATAAGTGAATTACAACTCAAAGTGATTTACAACTCAAAATCAATTGCAAAAGAATGTTCATGGATTATAGCTAGAGGTACAATTGAATTACAATTGAAAGAATTACCATTGAATCAAATATTTAAACATGTATTAATTGATGTCACCGGAGTAAAACTCTCCTTTCGAGTCAATGACCTCCGTTATCAAGAAGGTGGAGAGCTGTTCTTGAACGTTCGAGAGTTCATTTAGATCTAATATAATGTACTTGATTTGATTGTCCTACCCAGTCGATAGGACGAGTAAAGTAGTAAGCTTATATATTTAAATTGATAATTAGAAAATAATTATTGTGAGAATGACAAACATCTGGCTCGTTCATCTTAGCACTCATGATTTTCTGCATATGACATCAAACGATGAATGCACATAGGTTGCCTTGTAGCTGCTGGTGGCACTGCAAAATAGAATTACATACATGGGTATAGTCAGTTCGAGAGACATTATTACAAAGTGTGATATAGGATTATTGTGTTGTAGCAGGTACCAAAAATCGTGTCTTGTGGGCTTGATTCCTTGTGTCTCCCTCCCCTGGCAACATAGGCGCTAAACGACCTACGTGATTTGAAAAAGTTATCCTCGGCTATTGCAAACGAAGGGAAGACTATAATAGAGTTATATATGGAGGAAATGAGCATACCTATCGAGTGTTTATTGCACAAGAGTGAAGTCATGGTCGTTCTTGAGTAGGAAATCAAAGTATACTACCTTGTTCCACTTTGGTACAATGACTTTAAGGATCTAGTGCCACCTACTCATGTACGTCGCCACAGTCATTAAACCTAAGTTCGTGTTGCATATAAAATACAAATGAAATTTGTATAGAAATAATGAAGCACTTACCACTAATTGTATGGCATAAGTATGCAGTTTTGTTGCTCTGAGCAAGCAATCTCATTGTTATGTAATTCTCAACATAGGATGCGTCTAGGGTGATTTATTGCTCAGAGATCAAGTATGGGTTCATAAAACCCACCTGTTGTCACGATCGCTGGGTATCTTGCATCATGTATCTATACATACGCAATGAGTTATGACATTGAGTGGTATTACGTGAATGTAAAATTTGATTATACACACTTACAGTGTCCAGCATCGTAGAAGTGAGGCGTCGATGTTGAATAGTTCAAATAAGCCATCAAAGCCCATGACGAAGAAGCCTAGGTTGTGGAGGAAATGTCTCTCTATGTATCTGACGGTGAATCTAGTAGGTCGGTCTGTCCTCCACTCGTTGGTCGTCCACATGTACTAGGCATGCAAACTCGCGCAACCCATTCTAAGGAGGGGTAATAGTGTGTCGGGGACCAACGACATTCTAAGGGAGAACGTCCAGGGCTCACGAGGCACCTTAATCTTCTTCAATTTGGCCTTAGCATCTCACCTGTAATACGTCTTCCCAAGAGACGACTCGACACGCTTTGTTTGTTTCTTCGGCGTTGTCTCCACGGGGGCTGATAGAATGGCCTTCTGAAGCAAAGGTTGAGGTAGAGTCATTGAGAGTTCTGTTGGAGAGGCATGGTCATGTGGATATCATAGCACTGTAGGGTTCAGGGCGATGTCCCTCTTGGGCCACTGAACAAAAGTGCACGGCATCCCTTAGTGTTATGATGTCTTTGTTCAAGGGCTTCTCCAACGAGATGGCTATGAAATGGACATGTACCATATCCACCTAGACCTTAGTGTAACACAGCGCCAACCACTCACCATGCATCACTGTCTCTTTTTGGCATGGAAACGACATCCCCCACCCAGCCTCAATAGGAATGGACCCACCCAGCCTCACTTGGAGCTTGTAGGGCATGGGCTCCTACAAAATAATAGATAATTAGCTAAGGCATCCTACAGGTCTATCTTTTCAGTATTCTAGAGATATGCATTACCTGGATTTCATCGATCGAAAGTTGGTGTCGCTTTGGTGAACAATGAGAAAGACCATTATATCAAAAAATGATGGAGAAAAATACATCTCAAGATGACATAGAGTCATCACTACCTTGGCCTATAGAACATCTAGTCCATTGAAATCGATGACCTTCTGAGCAATTAAGTTAAAGAAATAACATAGCCCCATGATTATCACTCGAACCTTATTCAACAAAATACTTCTAATTGCAACAGAAGCACTTGTGTCATCAGCACATGACAATCATGAGACTTCATACCAATTAATTTTAAATCTTCCATAGAAACAAGTTTCTTGATGTTAGCGAAGTAACCGGACAGAATTTTCACACCATGCAAGCTCTGGCACAATTTATTTCTTTCGGCCTTGAACAACGTGTAGCAAGCTAGGGGAAGGTGCGTTCGGCCTTTATTGGTCTCTTTTGGTGCTAACTCGGTCCTTACGTTCGTATCAACAAAGTCACACCATACATTGACACCATCCTTTATTTTGTCATGAATATTCAGTAAGAGACCAATCAAGCTATCACATATATTGTTCTGGACGTGTATGACGTCGATGCAGTGGTAAACTTTTAAGTGCTCCCAATAAAGTAACTCCCAAAAAATGATCTCTTCTTCTAGATGTTTTTCTGATAGGTCCTCAATTTACGTCTTTTTTCAAGCACAATATCGATATCCTTAACCATATTATAGACCTCATTTCCTCTAAAAGGCCTTGGAGCCGAACCGCTCTCCTTCTTTTCATCGAATTATTTCTTCATCTTACGCTATGTGTGATACTTGGGAAGGAATCTATGGTGATGCATGTACATAGTTTTGCACAAGTTGTTCAGCCATACACTCTTGGTATCGTCTAAGCAATGAGGACAGACTTTTGCTCCTTTTGTACTCAAGCCCAACAAGTTACTAAGGGTAATAAAATCATTGATTGTGCAGAATAATATGGAGCGCAAAGTGAAGTTATCTTATTTATCCACATCCCATACCTGCACCCCTTCCTTCCACAGTGTTATAAGATCTTCTAGCAATGGTGCTAGGTACATATCAATATTGTTCCAAGGTTATTCAGCCTTTGGATAAATAGTGATATCAAAATATACTTTCGCTTCATACACAGCTAAGGAGGAAGATTGTAGATATATAGATTCATGGGTCAAGTGCTATGTCGGCGGCTCATGTTACCGAAAGGATTCATTCCATCTGTGCTCAACCCAAACCTTATAGTCTACACATCCTATCAAAATTCTTCTACTGGGTAGAATCAGTAGGGTATCTTAGCTTTCTATCTTTCTTACACTCCTCCGAGTGTCAACACAGCAATGTTGCCTCATTTCGGTTTGCAAATAAACATTTCAATTGGGGAATTACAAGCAGATACCACAGCATCTTAGCAGGAGAATTTTGCTTCACCTGGATGCCCTCACCTTCAATGAAGTGATTCTCATGCTTGTAACAAGATGCTTTGCACACCGAACATGCATGCATGTTTGCATACTCTTCACGGTACAGGATACAATCTTTCGAACATGCATGTATTCTTTCTACTTCCATCCCCAAAGGACAGAGAACCTTCTTAGCTTGGTACGTGATTTTGGACAACATATTTCCCTCCAAAAGTGTGTCCACTAAGAGACCTAACAACGTCATCAAACTTTTGTCGGACTAACTATTGCTTACCTTTAATTTCTACAATTCAAGCATGGATGACAACCTTGTGTATTTTGGCTTGCAGCCTGGGAATAATAGTTTCTACAACTCCTCCATCAAGCCCTTGAATTTACTAAACTCGCTCTCACTATAGTTCTCTACTGCATCGCGCAACATCTGATCGAGATTATCATCATGCAACCTATCCTCATCGAAAGAACAATCAATATCCGATATATCGTTGTCTCCTTCGACGATGTTACTACTTTCCTGTATAATATGCTCTTCACCGTAATTACTCCAACATGTATACCCCTTTTTTGAAACCATTTCGAATCAAGTATGCTTCTATTTAGGCTGAATTGGTAAACATATTAAGATTCTCGTAATCAATGTATAGACAGTACATAAATTTCATCCCCCTCTTCAACATATCCTACTCAGCAGCTCTTCTAAAAGCTGACACGCCATCGGTGTACCCCTCAATCACATGGTTCTCAATATACATATAGCTTCAACCCATCTACACTACTCATATAACAAATTAATATTAAATTAGATTAATACTCTCCTAGGTAGCCATTACATTTACGTACACTCTTACATATAATTGTCATTCACCATAATTTGTCCATTTGAAGTAGCTAGATGTGATTCATGAACCAATCCAACGAGAATTAAAATAGATAGAAATAAGTCACACTCTTAAGTTAGAGCAAAAACTATCAGGCTAGATCTCTCTTTCCTTGCAACTAAAAAGTGCACAGATCTAGCTAAAATATAATCCATTTCATTATATATATTACCAATTGCTAATCTTAGGTCACCAAGAACAAATGGATGCATAAACATCTTTCCAAATCTCTGGTCTTCTTTCCAAATCTCAAAGCCATCGCTTAACAGACAATATTTGTTAGAACGACGATATTTAATAACGTAGTGAATATTACAGACACTTTCATTCACAAACGTCTGTGATAAGTAGGTTATCGCTAACGGTTTTTCACAAAAACTGCCTATGATAAGTCCATACATCACAGACTGTTTTTGTTACAAACCGTCTGTTACATCATAGACTATGTATAAAAAATCGTCTGTGATAAGTCCATACATCACAGATAATTTTTATTACAAACTATCTTTGATGCATCGCACAGATGGTTTATGTAAAAAATCATTTATGATAAGTAGATTATCACTGACGGTTCTTACCATCGGCTGCAACATATACGATCAGGCTAGCAAAACTATTTGAGATAACTACACAATAGCTTAACACTGACGGATTCTATAGAACCGTCTATGATGAAACATCCAATATGATCTTATCTATAGTAATGTAGCTAGCTATTAATCCAAAGCTTCAGTTTTAGTTTGTCTAAATAACCTGCATGGTTATCTGCAACTTGTTGCCACCAATGAGCATATATATCGCAAATAATTAGCCCGTTATTTCAAGTCCAAGTAGTTTCACCCGTTAGATTTTTTTTGTTGTCAAACATTGAACAGCACCTATTAACAAAAACTTTGATAATATTTTAGATCGTTTTCTCCCATCCGTGGTCATGACAACCATTGAAACATGAAAACACCAGTTGCAACTACAGGTATTATAGAAGCCATTTATGGGCACCTAATCCTGGCTTAAATAGTCTCGCATTCTAAAGGTTGATGCATACCTTGGACTTTTGTAAGAGTAGATCAGCTTTAGCTTGTGACTTTCAGACTGATTCCGAAAGATTGTTAATTGCTAAAAGCGTTACGGAGTTGAACAAATGGAGGGCTAAATATCACTGAAGTGTTGCACAAGCAGGCTAATTGTCTGGTAAAGCAAATCAGTATTGCACAAGCTGCTTCATCTATCATTTTCAAGCATTGAATATTTGTTTAGGAAGGCGGCCGAACACGATAATTTCTGTTAGTTAATACCATATGTTACTGAGATTATTCTGACTAATTAATCAAGTGACTTAACAATATCACATGACCCAAAGAAAAACTTTAAAAATATCATATTGGATAAAACTTTTCTGAGATAGCAACAAACAGTACTCTCTCTAGCTCTTCAGAATGATCCCTGAAAAAAAAAGCTCCTCCGAACTATACGAGTGCATGAAAACATGGAAACTGCAATAATAGACGCTGTGCACATATATATATGTAGCTTCATCTGCTACACCTGTATATATAGTTACATAGACAATGTTTCTTTCTGTTTTATTTGCTGTTATCTGCTGTTTTTTTATAGCTGAATGGATTGTTTTCATGCTTAAATGAAACAAATTTAGGTTACTTAAGTTTGGCCAAGAAAGCTAACATTGTTACAGACTGTAATTTTAAATGGTGGCTGACTCAAAAGGAGGAGAAATTAAAAAACAAAAACAAGTACGTAAGATGATGTAGGAATATATAGCAAATATGTTCCACCAATCTTGTTCAAAGGCAATGGTAAATTGAGAGGGGCATGCAACCAATGGCAAGAGGATACTGGAATAACAAGGAAACTTTCTGGGCTGATTAACCAAAGTACAACTCCACAACCATATATATATATATATATATATATATATATATATATATATATATATATATATATATATATATATATATATATATATATATATATATATATATTATTCAACCTTAACAAGTTGTGGTATGAACAACTGAATGTTCAACAACTTGTATGTGGCTGTTAGCTAGATTCACATCTGAAATTAAAGAAAGCCACACATTTATATATGTGCCGGGGTTAATTAACTAGATGTGCTAATTAACAAGCTCGATCATCAATGTGAATAGGTTGGAAAGATCCCCTTGCATGCTGACAACTGAGTCGTTGATCGATTGGTTGGAACCTGGAAGGTTCTTCATGAATCGGATTAAATAACGAAATCACGTGAAGCTCTGTCGTAAGTGCGTGGGTTTGGTTTGTCGAAGCTTTTATCAGAATGCTTACTCCAGGGGCGGACCTACACGCTAGACAGGATATATTTCAGTTTGGGTGTGAAAAAATATCTAATATATAATCCGGATAAATTCAATTCAACTTGGTTAACATTTTTATGATCTAACTCAGATAGTCTAAATTATTCTATCACTGAATCCGAAGCTAAATTAAATTCTGGCCCGTCACTGCTTACTCGTTTATGGTGACTTAGCTGACTAGACTCGGTCGACTCCGTGCAACGTACAAAGTACCGTGCAAAATTAATTGTTATGAAGCAAGTAGAATTAGCACATGTTTGACATGCATGCGCGTGCATGCACGCTCGATGAAATTTTCTATGGTTCAGCTTTCGCATGCTCGTTGAATTTCGTATGTCAGTCCACACGTACCGGTTCTCAGGTAGGGATGCTATATGCACGAATGTTTCTTTGCAAGTGCTTTGTAAAATTTTCCAGCAAGCTAAGTTAATTAGCCCACTACGATGTGTGATAATAGGTCTGTTATTTACGGCTTCTAAAAGCGGCTTTTGTTTTTGCTATAGTATATAACTTTTAAATAGAGTATTTTCTCAAGACAGAATCTATAAGTTAATTGTACTACACGTTTAAAGTCTAACATCTATATCAACTAAAATCGCAAGCAAGTATCTCTATACAATCTCTATCGCAAACAGTCAAAATTCAAAAATTTCCGTCAAAAGCCATAAACCGTAGCCAAAAAGAACAGGCTCAATGTATATTCAGATGCGAGATCTGACAGCCCTCGCCAACGGTGAAATGTGCTGCAATTAAGAAAAAATACGTGGGCTTTTCCGCAAAAAAACTCTCTGATGTGCGACGCCTATGGCTAGCGGGATTCCATCCACTCTAATAAGATAGTGATTTCTGGTATGTAACATTAGTTACATAGTGATTTCTGGTATATGACATTAGTTACATAGTGATTTCTGGTATATATCATTAGTTACATAGTGATTTCTGGTATATGACATTAGTTACGTAATTTAGAGTGCAGTACGCTTGCTACTAGGATGTGTGATGACATATACCACGATGTAACTTGACAAAACTGGCCGCATGACACTTCCAAGTTCCAACAAATAACCAGTAAACCACTAGCAAAACATGATATTATCAATCCTGAGGAAATATGTAATAGGAAAACGCTGAAGAGAGAGAGAGAGAGAGAGAGAGAGACACCTAAATGGACTGATGTAGTTGAACAGATCCCATCAGACCAGCCTGATTTATTGGTCAATGCAATTTTTGAGTGAAGCGTTTCATTCGTCCTGCAGGAACTGATAAGCAGGGTATGTCTGTCCTAAAGATTCTCACAAAAGGGTTAGTTGGTTTCTTCATTCCTATCACCTATTCAATCAAGCTCAACTTAACAGTTACGGGCTGTTCTTTTCCTCCGAAGCTGACGGTTTTTGGCTTTTGCTACAGTATCCAACTTTCAAACGGGGTATTTTCTCAAGACGGGGTCTACAAGTTAAACGATCTACACGTTAAAAACCCAACATCTGTACCAACCAAAATCGCAAGTGAGTATCTATCTCTCCGTAATTTGTACCGTAAACAGCCAAAATTCAAAATTTTCAACCAAAAACTATAAACCGCAGTCGTACCAAACAGGCCCTACTTCTCCCCTGCCACCAATTCGTACTTCCTTGAAACAAGCCAACAGGAGTTACAAGTACACCACCCTCAACTAATTAAAGAACTTCCCAGAGAGCACTCTGCAACAACCATGTCTGCTCTCTCTCTGTTAGTAAGGGCATGGGTCCAGACCTACACTCCATTTTGGACATCAAGAAACCTGAGTGAAAGCAACAAGGAACCATGCATGCTGGTTTAGCCATAAATTAGTACTGCTGCTCCCAGCTTCTGTGCCCTAGCCAGGCCAGGGTCATGTGACTGACATCAAGAACAAGTTGGGCAACAACCTCAACTGCTGCCCAGGTTTGGGATTCAGCTGCATCAGAGATCACTGACTGTGCTGCCAACGAGCAATTGCTCTGTTGGTAAGAGCATGTGCATGCTTGCTCATTCTGGCAAGAATTCAGACTGAAATCAAGTCTGTCCATACATTCATGTACGTCTTAAATGGTCTATTTCAGTTGCTTGAGATATGTCTTGATTTAGAGCATCATAACAGTTAGCCATTCTGTTCTTGACTTCTTGCGTTTGCTTTAACTTGTTCAACGGTAGCTCTTGCAAATCTTGTTGGTCTGGTCTCTCCTTGGTATTTGTCTATATCGCCTTCTTAAATTCACTTCTCCCTCCCACCCCTCCGTAACATGAATGTTAATCTGTATTTACACGCCAAAATTGGGATCAACTTTTGTACTCTGAAAAAGCTTCTTGTTTTTCGTTCAACAGTCATGTACTCACGTACATAAGGGATCGTACAGAAATAGCAAATGCCAACTTCTTTTACCATCAACATGATTTGCTTGATTTTATAAAATCATTTATGACGAGTTTTTTTTTTTTGCCAAGAACGATTTTGGATGTTACCAGATAAAAATTAATGTAAAATTTAACCAAGCATGATGGATCAAACTTGTGGACGATTTGTAAATGATGTCATTAGAGCTTCCCCAGGGGCACAAGGACAAATGGATGTTGCAAATTTACTATGTAAAATATTAAAATGTACATTTAACCATCGAAGAATGAATACATTTCTCAAATCTGTAGATTTGCCATCAACTCTTAACAAATTCGTTACCAAAAACATTTTCTCCGTATATTCTAGAGAAAAGGAATGTTATCCGTAAGTATATGCCCTATAGCTTGCTACTGATACATCTTGTTCCAAATGATATATTACTAATCTTGTTCCAAATGATATATTACTAAGCCTGGAATCTAGAACAACTCATACTAGCCCAGAAAAGAGCAGCATGAGCATATCTGAAATTTCCTAGCAACTAGCAAGTCATCTTTCAAAATTGAACCCACAAATCCATGCTAGCCAGATGTTTTCATGTCAGTCGGTTAGGATGCATGCCTGACTCCCGGGATAGAAATCTTGAAACCAGTGCGAAACCAGCCAGCGGACAGTAACCAGCCGATTACCAGAAAACTCGAAAAAACCGGATGAAATTCACGTTTCAAATTTTGAATTTTAGCGGTTTGAAAAACGGTAACCGGAAACCGTTCCAGTTACTAGAAAAACCGCTAAAACTAAGAAAAGCCAGAGAAAACATAGCACAAAATGTTATGACTAACATATTTATACATATTTAGCTCGTACAATAGGTAATCTAGTATAAAAAAGTCTAAACCAATCTAGAAAGTGCATTTGTAAACACGGGCATTTCGGCCAGTTTTTCCCTCCTGGTACCCACCAGGATTTCCGGTAACCGCTCTGCTGGTAACCAGTTTTTTTTATCCGTCTGACTCGACCCTTCCTACAATTACCAAAATCATGTTTGTAAGTAAATTATTTCAAAAATGCTTGTCAACAAAGCAAATTCAGAATGGTGTATTGTGTTCTGCTTCCGAAACATGAAGGTAAAAGAGGACACAAAGAAGATGCTTACAGCTAATGTTTGACACAGCAGAAGCATAAAGCAACTTCTGCTTGGGCTTGTAAATCTTCCAATGCTTGAACAATATTTTCCCGGCTTTCGATTGTTTCTTCTTCATGGTTAAGCATTTTCCGTAATCTGCATGAAGTAGCAGTCATTAAGGGTAACACAGCACAACTATTTCGCAACTCAAGTAATAGCCAGTGAACAGCTCTACAAACTCAAAACTAGAAGGGAAAGTATTGATGTATTTCATCGAGTAACTATACCTTTGTACCAAAGGTGTATCCCCATGACCAGTACATATAATAAGCATAGCGTTATCAGGCAGTGCACTGTATAATTTTCTAATTTTATTGTCCAATTCACTCAAAATTCCCTTTAATTCCGGACAAGTTCGATTCTTTGCTCTTTTCCGAGCAGTTTTTCTATCACAGGTTTGCAATGCAATAACCTCTGCAACACAGGATTTCAACTTCTCAGGATCTTGAGCTCTTGTGCGTAGATAAGAGATCAATCCCGAGAATTGAGTCCAAATGAAGCTGACTTTTCATTCTTTACCTGCAGGAGGATTTTAACAACTAATGAAAACCTGTAGAACTTTCACAGGACCAATTCTGCCACTAATAATGTATAGTATTAACCTCTTTCATTGATCTGGAGAGGGCATCATCATCTGAGAAAACTGCAATTGAATTGCAAGAAGCATCTGAATACCGCTCAAGAACAGACACATCATCAATGAGAGAGCATTTTTTCCCACTTTCATGCAGAATAGAAGACAACTTTCGCCGTGACAACGATGGTGAGGAGCCAAAATCAGGACCTGATAAACTAGTCATCAGAAGCTACACATTGCCACAGAAAAAGAGAACGAATGGCACAGAAAGAACAAAATAGATATGCTTATGACATGTTGTCTGCATGCCCCATGTAAGCAATTCACAGAAATGACAGTTGGAAAACCAAACAAAACAGTAGTTAAAAAGTGTATTTTTACCATATTTGATTTTCAATAAAGCAAGTTCAAGAGCAGCTCTTGCATCTTCCACGCTGTCATGCCCAGTCCCTGTGTTCTGAATCTCCAGACTAAGAAACTTTTTTGCCAGGACACGTAAAGCAATCTTACAGCGAGGGCCACGATTATGTTTGTACAAAACAGCAGTATCAATGATCAAATCATGAGATATCCGTAATGCCAAAAGGTCATTTTCCAAAGAATGTCCAACAAGAATGGTTTCTTTGTAGACAAGTCCAACAAACTCTTCCTGGAAACAGAACATGATAGTGTAAAGAGTGGGCATAGTATCATAAAACTTAAAACATACACATATCAAAAGGTCATAAAAAAACTAGGAACAACTAACCTGAATCTCCTGGAGGGTTGTGATCACATCTTTTAACATCTCAGCACTGATTCCACTGAACCTGCAATATTCAAGAATAAATTACATCTCATCATGGATATTCAAACCAAACATTTCGAGCCCACTGGAGATATCATTCAGAATATCATGTAGGAAGAACATGAGGAGATAAATTAGGGCAATGATATTCAGATAATAAATATGCACTTTGTTGATATTCACATAATACATATATGTGCTTCCAATAAAGGTACCAAATTCCAATATCTTCAAAAATCATGTATTTTGACACCTAAGTTGCAACATAGCTACGTAAAGGAAAAGTTAACTGAGAGACACAACATGAACATATTGCACACTAGCCCTACAAGAAAGCAAAGGAAAGTAAAGGCATCATATTACCTTGTATTGTAATCAATGATTGGATTGGCAGGCTTAACTAGTCTATCTAGCACCACCTGAATAAATTACAAAAAAAAAAAACAATATTCATGGGGCAGTAAAGTGCGAAGAAAGTAATGGACCATGCAAGAGCATATAAACAAAAAAATCGTTATTTTATTGAGTAGATCTTTGATTCACAGCAAAAGGGAAACGAAGATCCCAGTGAAGATTAGGGATAATTATTCAAGCTTAGGAAAGCAAAGTCCATACCTCTCCTTTAATATCAACTAATGTCACTCTTGTAAGTTCAAATCCAGCTCCAGTCACACACTGAAAAGGTTGAAAACTATCACAAAATAGATTTAAGGAATCTTCGAATAAGAATGCAGTATAAATGACGTCACAGGGCATTAATGTAACTATCATAGTAGTTAAATTTAATATGCTAGACTTTTTGAAAGAAAAAAAACTCAAACAAGTGCCTCAAAATGTACATCAATAAACAATTAAGAAACAGGTAGTCACATTACCATCTCACAATCAAGTGCAAGAATTTCATATGGAGAAGAGCCTGGGGGAGCTGAAACTGTGGGGACAAAACCTGGGACATTTGGCAATAATAAACAAACATTCATTTAAATAGAACATAAAAGGGGAAGGGGGGGAGAAGGCAACAAAAACCAACCTGGTAAATTAAATGAGTACCCATTGTCTTCTAAGTCTTTCTTGGAAAGCATGTAATATTTTATAGGAAATGGTATATCCTTTAGGTCATCCAGACTTGATAATCTTCCTGAAACAAAAAAGGGCTAACCAATTGAATGAAATATAAAAAAAATAAAATCCTAATCTAGGTTCAGCAGTGTCCATTGTCCCATGGGAAAAAAAATTAAAACTACTCTAATTTCAGTGATGTACATATACACCAAATAAACAGAAGAACCAATATACATCAAGAGAGAAACAGAAGAAAACAGAAGAACATCTTGAGCTTAGGGAGCTTAGAGAAGTAGATGATGCATTGTCAACATGAAAGATATCTGGCTATACTCTTGAGCTGGTGCAAGCTTCTGCTTAATCATTACATCCTAATGCTAGATGCCATGTGAGATGTGACAGTTAATTTGCAAAACAGAGCATGAGTACATGACTGAGAAACGCACAAGTAGGTAACAGTGAAAATCTGCTCTTATTTCAAATTGGAATGACAACCTTGTATGTAAATGACACCAGAACAGATGGAAAGGATTAAATGAAAGGATTTTCCAAGTTAGAATGGTAATCGTATAACCAACCTCAAATCTTTTCAGTTGATACTACCAATGACAAACCAAACAAGATTGTATGGGCCCAACAAAGCAGAAAACAGTCCAAATTCAACATTAGAAACACAATCGTCAAGAGTCAGGACCTCATACCTTCTCCACCAGATTCATATGATTGGTTTGATGCTTTTAGTTCACGCTTTCTCTTTACTCTGCATGTTAGGAGTGCATCAATGGTATGCCTTTCATCTGGTATACAGCTGCCAGAAAAGCATAATGTTAGCAATAAAGAATACAGTGTTGTTAGCAATAAAGAATACAGTGAATTATAGGAATAAAGGCATTAACTAAAAGTACACCAGAATGCACAAGGCTTTGGAAAACAGATAATAATAATAATACTCCCTCCATTCTTTTTTACTTGACGTTTTTACTTTTCATGGTCTTCGAGATGTGACTTTGACTGCTACTTTTTATAACTTTACACTAAGATATAGTGATAAAATTATAATATTATGAAAATATTTTTAACGACAAATCTAATGATATAATTTTTATACAGACAATCTAGATAGCTTTAAATTTATTGGCGAAAAGTTTGACAGCATGGATTCTAGGTAAAAAAGAACGGAGGGAGTAACAAGTCTTATGTTTAATGCACAAACCTTGAAGCTAGAACAGGTTTTGGATTGCCGCAAAATTCTTTCAAAGAAGAAAGGAGGTGGGACTGCGACATATACAAAGCTGCATCGAGGCCAGGAACATAGAGAAGGGTAACTTTTGGTATAAGAGGCTTGTTCTGAACAACAAAGACAAGCATATGTTTGGTGTTAAAGAGAAGTAGAATTTCTGGGAGGTATCAAATAATATAAAAAAACTATAAAAGAAGCCAACATTGCATATGCAAACCAAGTATCAGTGCTTACTGCAAATCGACATCTTCTCTCTAGATAAGAAATACACAAAAGCATTTGACAAGTTTTTCGAAGTTCATGATGAGAGTACTCAGGATAATGGAGCAAAGAATGAGCACATAGTTCAGAGTTAATCACCACACCTTATATAATTCACATCATGTGTATGAAGTACCAATGTTTTTTTTTCAGTTTCAGGAAATACTCCTTGCAAGGGTCCCATGTGTACTATGGTTAATAGAATGCAGGTCATGTTTCCATGATAGAATTAAGTAGTTGAAGAATAGGTTGTTCTCTGAAGTGCAGTGAAGAAGCCAGAAAAAATTCAATTAAGAACCAAATGCTACACCTTGAAAACTAAGGAAAAGGGAAGAGGATATACTTTAATAAACACCCAAGAAGGCAGCGTGCCATCACCAATAACCCAAGTGACTAGCCCCTGAACATCCTGCGTTACAAACAAATGGCACATTACAAGAAAAGTTTTCAGAAGTCGACTCCCATTGTGTTTTGGTTATGAGAGAAACCTGCAAATTTAATGTCGAATCTGAAGTGGCCTCCTTAAAAACAACATCAGGTTTAGCCTGGAGAGTATAGACAGGAAGCAACTGAATAAGAATTAGTTCAGTAAGAAATAAATGATAGATTTGTGTAGCAAAAATGTGAACCAGTAAAGTAAGTAGCACAAAGATTATTCTTCACCAACAATCAATGAACAAATAGCCAACTGTCCAACTAGATAAATGTTTCTGATAAAGCTCTTAAATAGAATGTAATTTACATCACTGTTTCACCAAACAGTCCATTCATATGTCATGTAGACGTTTCATTCAAATATTTAGTTCAATGCCAAAGTGATTGCTGAGCCAACTTAGAAGGTAAACTGTGATCACAAAATACACATCGCATTCCTCAATTCCAAGTGGAGTGCATTCCTTCTATTTGAACAGAGGAACCCCACTCCTCTACCAAACAAACAATCAGTCCAGGTTTTTGCATTTCCAAATTCCTAATGTGAAAATCCAAGCTGAAGGCAAATCAATGGAACAATCCAATATCTCATTGCTGTCTTCGTAACATATCGCCATCGGTAGGTACACACGCTTCACCTCTTTGAGCAAACTCTGCCACAAACAAAACTGGAAACTTCATACACATTGGTATGGTTCAGCCCACCTCCACTAGCAACTATTGGCCCAAACTCTCTCAAACGCACGCATGACGTCTACAGTACTCTTCCGAATACGAGGTATGACTACAAACACCGACTCCCAACAACACAGTATTCGAACACACTCAAGCAATACACACATGCAACAAGATTAACCCAACAGCAACACCCACCAAAATTTGCCATCTTCACCATGAATCACAAACAAAAATCCACGAACAGGGAACTACATTAGGATCTAATGTTGCAATACCATACCCCCTATTTCGATCCTAACAGAGCTTGAACTGAAAAAAAATCCAACCAGAATAACAAACTTATGATGCTCCAAAACACCAGTTGCGTCCCACTTCCTCCACTGGGCAAATAAAAAAATACAATCTTTTTCAAACAACAAGCCAGCAGCAAATCAAAAAATGCAATCTTTTCCGACAACGAACTAACCCAGCTCTAAGTGATCATAAATTCCCCCCTTTATTACTACCCTGAAACCCTAATTTAATCCCAAAAAGAAGAGAAAGAAGAGACGGTGAGAAAGCACGTACGTCGGGGCCGTACACGTCGTAGTACGTGGTGGCTACGCCGCGTTCGCCGGAGGGGGTCGACATGGTGGCCGCCGCCGCCGCCGCCGCCGGAGTGGTGCTTCTGGGGCTTTGGCGCTCGGAGGAAAGGTTTAGGCAGGGAGGCCCTCTGAATAGTTTTAAGTCTCACCCAACGTTCCAATCGTGCGGCCTTCTTCCGACTTTAGTTGTAGCCCGGGGGCCTTTCTGTAAATAAACCATCCCAAAAGAAAAATTTTAAATAATTTATTTTTTTTATTCTGAATTACAATAGTATAGCAAGTTTTTATCCTCTATCGCTCTACCGTTGAACAACTTAGACTAGTCGCTCAAGAGTTAAGGGGTTAAGTTTCCCAACAGTTGCCAATGGACAACTTGAATACTTGGCTTATTTTCATGCCTTTCTTTAAAATAAAAAAAGATTATTTAAAAAAACTCATCCCAATAGTGTGTTGGCATATATATAGCAGGGCAAATTTGGCTGTCTGCTTTGTTGGGGATGTTGGTTGGATTAATATCAGGGATCGGTTCGAATATCACTTGCAATTCATTTCCCAGTTTACTCCTCAGTATAAAACAGAAAACAATAAAACAAGGGGTAATAGTACCACAAATAAGAACGGTTCGGTTCACTTAAAGTCAGCCGGTCTGCCGGTCTTCTAGGAAATGTTCATCTGGTTTTTCCCGGTCCAACTGTATGAACGGTTCCGAAAGGGAAACAATCATTTGAAGTCCCCTGTTTTGGGTTTTTTTTTTTTTTGACCAGGCCATCCAGTCTGGTTTCAGTAACACTGGTATAAAATACAATTTTCTCCTCCGTATCATAATTTATAGCGGCTGCATTACAGATTGTACTCGCAAAGTGTTTTACAATTTTACATTTTATATGTTACATTTCCCAAATGACAACGTTATGAGACAAGTGATACGCAAAACCTCTCAAAAGACAAATAGGTCATCAGGGTCGCCAACCTAACAACTCCTAGCACGACTACGCGAACTCATGTCGATGAGAATTCAAAATGTTTTCAACAATTTTCAGCAAAAAAAAGTTCATTTTTCAACCTTTAATTATACCCTCAGTCCGAATTTCGATCATCACCATCAAAATCATTCACTTTTCACCCTTGAACTATCAAATCCGTTCACTTTTCACCTTTTGGTTGGTTTGATAAATGGATTTTGCCAAGTTGGCAGCCACGTCACTGATTTCGGCTTATGTGGTGTCCAATGGTAGCCTAATCAGCCGGAGGAAATAAAAAGTAATAGATAAGACCCACATGTTAGCCATATTTTCTTCTTCTTTCATTGCAATAGAGAGAGAAGGCCCACATGTCAGCCATGTTGCCTTCTTACTTTGTTGAACAGAGAGAGTGAGAGAGTGAGGGAAACCTATAGGAGGAAGCGGGCTGGGCATGGCGCCGACGACGAGGTGATGGTGAGGCACGGTTCAAGTTTAACTTCCTTTCTACCTTTACTACCAGTAATCCTATATTTTTCATTCATCTTTTCAATGTTTGCCTTAGTAGTCTCATGTATTTTGATAATAAAATCAGCACGCTCCTTAGCATCATTATGAACTCTCTCACTAGTAGGCAAAGGTAAAATATCAATAGGGACACGGGGATTGAATCCGTACACTACCTGAAAAGGACTTACCTTGGTGGTGGAATGTTCCGCTCGATTATATGCGAACTCAACATGCGGCAAACACTCTTCCCATAGCTTCAAATTGTTCTTCAAAATAGCTCTCAACATGGTAGACAATGTGCGGTTCACCACCTCGGTTTGGCCATCGGTTTGTGGGTGACATGTGGTAGAGAACAACGACTTTGTTCCCAACTTGTTCCATAGAGTACGCCAAAAGTGACTCAAGAACTTGGCATCACGATGCGAAACAATAGTAGAAGGCATACCATGCAAGCGAACTATCTCTTTGAAAAAAGGTCGACAATATGAGCGACATTATCGGTTTTATGACATGGAATAAAGTGAGCCATCTTAGAAAAGCGATCCACAACAACAAAATGTTATCCTCCCTCTTAGTCTGGGCAACCCTAAAACAAAGTCCATAGAAATATCGCTTACGGAATAGAAGGAACAGAAGTGGCATATATAAACCATGTGGATTCAAGCGAGACTTAGCTTTTTGACATGTAGTCAATGAGCCACAAACCGCTCAACATCTCGTCTCATTTTTGCCAAAAGAAGTGTGTAGTCGAACGTCCTCCGTCTTCTTAGCACCAAAATGTCCCATCAAACCGCCTCCATGCGCCTCCTGCAACAACAAAAGACGAACGGATCCAACTGGAATGCATAGGCGGTTAGCTCTAAACAAAACCCATCATTGATCACGAATTTATTCCATGCTTGACCTCTTTACAATGCAACAACACATCCTTAAAATCAGCATCAAAAGCATATTGTTCTTTAATAGTTTCAAGACCAAAATGCGACAATCAAGTTGAGACAACATGGTATAGCGTCGAGACAAAGCATCAGCAATCACATTATCCTTCCCTTTCTTGTGTTTAATGACATAAGGAAAAGATTCAATAAATTCAACCCACTTAGCATGTATACGATTCAAATTGGTTTGACTACGAATATGCTTAAGTGATTCATGATCGAATGAATGACAAATTCTTTAGGCCATAAATAGTGTTGCCACGTCTCTAAAGAACGAACAAGAGCATACAATTCTTTATCATCGTGGAATAATTAAGAACAGGACCATTCAATTTTTCGCTAAAGTAGGCAATGTTTGCCTTCTTGCATCAAAACACCACCAATACCAATTCCGCTAGCATCACATTCGAGTTCAAAAGTCTTACCAAAATCCGGAAGTTGGAGCAATGGTGCGTGCGTAAGCTTGTCCTTCAAAAGATTAAAGGACTCCTCTTGTGATGGCCCCCAATGGAACACGACACCCTTCTTTGTCAACTCAATCAACGGTGTCGCAATGGTGCTGAATTCTTTGACAAAGCGGCGATAAAATCCTGCAAGGCCAAGAAAACTCCGCACTTGGGAGACTGTCGTGGGCGTGGGCCAACTCCATATCGCCTCCACCTTGGCTCTATCAACCTCAATTCCCTGTGGAGTCACAACATAGCCAAGAAAGAGACTCGATCCGTGCAAAGGTGCACTTCTCAAGGTTACCAAACAAATGTGCATCTCTCAAAGCATTAAAACAGCACGTAAGTGAGTCGAATGTTCATCCATGGACTTGCTATAAATCAAGATATCATCAAAGTAAACGACCACAAATTTGCCAATGAAAGGACGTAAAACCTCGTTCATTAATCTCATGAAAGTGCTAGGTGCATTAGTTAAACCAAAAGGCATGACTAACCACTCATACAAGCGAACTTAGTTTTAAAAGCGCTTTCCATTCATCGCCAAGTTTCATTCTTATTTGGTGGTATCCACTACGCAAGTCAATCTTTGTGAAAATTATAGCACCACACAACTCATCAAGCATGTCGTCTAGCCTAGGAATAGGATGACGATACCGTATAGTAATGTTGTTAATGGCTCTACAATCTACACACATACGCCAAGAACCATCTTTTTGGAACCAAAGAACAGAACAACACAAGGACTAAGGCTCTCACGTGCGTACCCACGGTCCAAAAGGTCTTGGACTTGGCGCCGAATCTCCTTAGTCTCTTGGGATTGGTCTTGTACGCCGCACGGTTTGGCAAGCTCGCTCCGTGGATCAAATCAATCGGTGCTCAATCCCTCGAATGGGTGGAAGTCCCGAGGTATCTCATCGGGAAAACATCTCTAAACTCCCGCAAAGGTTAGTGACAGAGGCAGGCAAAGTGCAAGGCATATTATCAAGAGAAAATAAAGCATCTTTGCACACAAAAGCATAGCATGTATCATTAACATCATCAATTGCAGCAAGGTCTGATTTTGTGGCAAGCATAACAATTTTTCAAATGGAGTACTTGCTGTTTTCGGTTTTATCATGTTCCTTTGGATCATTAGCGAGCTCTCGCCCTATCGGCCTCTATAATTTCAGTGGGGTCAAAGCGTTAAAGTAACTTTCTTTTCTTATGCATAAAAGTGTATGTGTTACTACTACCATGGTGTAAAGCATCATTATCAAATTCCCAAGGTCGACCCAATAAAAGAGAGCATGCTTGCATGGGAACCACATCACAATCAACATGATCAACATAAGCACCAATGGAAAAATGGACTCGGCATGTTTGCGTTACCTTAGCTTTTCGAGTCATTTAACCATTGAATATGGTATGGATGTGGATGCGGTCGCGTGGTCAAGCCAAGCTTCTTTACCAAATCGAACTCACCAAGTTGTTGCAACTTCCTCCATCAATGATGACACGTGCGCCGTTCTTGATTGCAAAGAAGGTCTGAAACAAATTATGGCGTTGAAGTTTATCGGGTTGTTGTACTGCGTCTTGAGGACGCCGCACAATGATGCTCCGTAGCGTCGTGTGGACGCCCACCAAGGACGAGGTCGTCATCACCACCGCCATTGTCGTCCGAGGCGGCGAAGACATCATCATCATCCTCCTCGACATCCGGCGTCTTGATGTAGCCTCCATCTTCGTGGCGATGTATGCCCGTTGGCTAGGGCAATTCTTACGCACATGACCAAGTCCATGACGGTGGCACCGAATGCCGGAGGAGCGGCCCGTTGAAGCCACGGAAGAAGAACTCTTGGTGGATCCCGCAAAGAATTTTTGAAGAATCGCAAGGCGTGTCATGGAAGGTGGCTTCGGTGGCGCTGCCCATCTTGTTCACAGTGGTGGAGGAGAACGAAGACTCGAAGAAGACTTGGGCGATCCGTCGATATAGTCGTTCGCGGGGTGTAGAAGGGTCGTCCGGTGCGTGCCTTAGTTGAATCATGCGTCCCTCGCAATTCTTTTTCGCAAGCATAGCAAGGTGGAACAAGCGGTTGTGATAGTAAATTCTTTGTAATCAACAATGTCACGAATTTCACGCACCCGTAGAAACGACAAATCTTATCCTCCGTGTCCTCAACAACCCCACAACGCACCATACCCTTTTGAAGCTCGGCATAATAGTCTTGAGCAGAACTATCACCTTGTTCTAAGCGCTGCAATTTTTTCTCAATTCAAGTTTATATGAGGGAGGAACAAAGCGATTACGCATAGCTTCTTTTAACCGCTCCCATGTATCGGGTTGTAAGCGCATGGTACTTAGTTCATTCCACCGGATAATAGCAAAGTCCTTAAACTCACTAGTAGCTTGTCTAACTCTATGTTGCTCGGGAACTAAGTGAGAGTTAAACTTCATTCTCACCGTCATCTCCCAATCAAGATATATTTCAGCATCATAAAGACCGAGAAAAAGATGGAATGGTAAACTTGACTTTAGCAAAAGGGTCGTCGTTACCATGACGGTTCGGTTATTACCTCCCATACCATGTCGGTTTCTTTGAAGACGACGACGTAGTCGTGCATCTTGTGTCGCCCACCGATCAATGTTGCCATCGCATCATACTACGTGGCTTCATCATGATGATGGCCGTCATTGACAGTGGTAAGCGTGCCTCAATGTGTCCATCCGACCGGTGAGGTCGACCATCCGCCGCTCCACCCGCTCAATGCCTTCCGTGGTGTTCAATCGGGTAATGGCGGCGACGATGGTGTCCAATCTCGCCGAGATCGGTGAGTGAAGCGTTTTGTTTGTCGAGCGCAGCTTGTAGGCGGCGCGACTAACACACTCGTTGAAATCGACCGGTGTCCCGTCCTCTTCGTTTCTGCCATGGTTGGTGGAAATACGGGGAAAACAAAGGATGATCCTATCAACTACAAAGGAAGGGGTGGGAACCCAAAGGAAGTGGCTTACCAAGCTCTTACAAGTGTGCTTACCAAAGCGTGGTGGTACAACCGGTGGTCGGTTCGTGATACCTTGTCGGCGTGGTGCGATTGCAAGGTCAAAACCGTGCTATCCGTAGATATATGGAGTTTGGAAGGCCAAATATGTCGGTGGAACACAAATCAATAACAGATAGTAATGTGAATAAATGTCCAAAGTATGGTCCTAGTTCTTTGGTCTAAATGTGTCCTATATCAAGTATGAGATGATGAACAAGGAGTCAAGAATGAATATGAAAGCAACGACAACAACAAAGATGGCGAACAAGAAGCTCAATTCAAAGATAAGCACAAAACAAATAACTTGTTGGCACCTAAAGCGTGCTCGTCGGTGTTGTTTTTTTTTTTTTTTTGTTATGCCAAGGATAGCACTCTCTCTCTCTACTATAGCCGAAATTTTTCTTTTTATATATTTTTTCACAGAGCGAGCACGAAATAGGAACCACACAAAGTTGCAACTCAATCGGATGTAAGGAGTGGCCTACGAAATTAATGAATGTCTTTGAATTCGGTGATTCAATTTCGAGCGAGTACTACACTTTCCAAGCCGAATTTGGAAAATAAATTCACGAACCCGACAAAGTTGGGGAGTTTCGGATGTAAAATTCAATTTCACCCAATTTCAAAAAAGCAACCGATTTCGAGTCCGTATCACGAAAGTTATGGCGTTTGAAGATGGACCTCAAGTTATGGTTCTTGTGGAGGTCAAAACGAAGATCGGGTGGAGGAATTTGTGGAATCTGGTGGCGGAAGCTCGGGAAAGGTGGGGATGATGCGGTGTGATCACGAGACGTGATGGATGGCGAAAAGAGGGTTAACAGAGGGTGGGATATGGGTGGGAAAACAAAAGCAGAGGGTGGAGGAAAGCGCGGCGTGACGGCTAGGGTTTGAAGGGTGGTAGCGGGTGGGAAAACAACTCGAACAAAACACGATCTAAACCAAGAACACAACTCGACTAAGGACACAAACTCAACACTACGGACTCGGAATCAACTTGTGCAAAGGCTAAACGAGATCTAGGACAGAAACAACCTATGACTACAATTTTTGTAGGGCTTTTCTTGGACTCTAGGACGAAACCGAAAATAACAAAGGAGGGTAACTCGAACACGGAGGAACACCAAGCTCGATTACCACTTGATGGGAACGGGTCCCGATCTTCCAACAGTTCGGATATGTTCGATTTTGGTGGAGGCGCGACACAATCGATCCGGCTTCCGAACGACACGTTCGAACCCCGCAATCGCAGCACCACGTCTCTCGGGTTATCAACCGTGCGCTGCCGGTTGACCTTGCCAAGAAGGCTAATCCTCGCTGCGAATCGAAGAACACAAGCAAGAACAAGGAAGAACACAACCAAATTGCAGATATATTGATGAAGCACTCGAAAATTGGGGTTTCACAAACCGATGACGGCGAAACTGTTCAAAGACAGAATTAATCTAAGCAAAACCCAACCCTAATGGTGGGGTGGCGGCTGTATATAAAGGAGTAAGGGCGTGCAAAACCCTGGACGCGTCCTTAATGGACTCCAACACGATACAAAGCCGAACGGCCCAAAAGACGGTGTCGCAGCACCCTGACAGATTCTGGACGTCCACTTGTTTCGACGATTCCGTTGACTCAGAAGGAATTTTGATATGAGACCAGAGCCATTGGAAATGTTATCTTCTCAGCTTTCCATACATATGTGGAACGTCCAAAACGGAGTCCGGATGCGATCTGGGCGTCCGTTTAGTGCAGCCTGGTCCTGGACTCGAATTGGATTCAAGTCGGTTTGAGTTGGACATCCAACATGATTCGTCCGCCCTTGCTGGACTTGTGCGCCTCGTAGCCCTTCTCCAAGTACTTCTTGATCCTCTCCATGGTTCCTAATCATAATTAAATCATTAGGTAGCAATCGATTCTCAAATGAACCAAAAGAAGTACTTAGGAACGAGCTCACCTCTAAATTCAATTGTCGGGCGCGAGCTCTAGTGATTGGTCCTCATCAATCACCATCAAAATCATTCACTTTTCACCCTTGAACTATCAAATCCGTTCACTTTTCACCTTTTGGTTGGTTTGATAAATGGATTTTGCCAAGTTGGCAGCCACGTCACTGATTTCGGCTTATGTGGTGTCCAATGGTAGCCTAATCAGCCGGAGGAAATAAAAAGTAATAGATAAGACCCACATGTTAGCCATATTTTCTTCTTCTTTCATTGCAATAGAGAGAGAAGGCCCACATGTCAGCCATGTTGCCTTCTTACTTTGTTGAACAGAGAGAGTGAGAGAGTGAGGGAAACCTATAGGAGGAAGCGGGCTGGGCATGGCGCCGACGACGAGGTGATAGTGAGGCACGGGTGAGGGGCAAAATAGAATTCTCGAGACGTGAGGAACTTTATGGTGGTGGTGGTTTGGGTGAGGTGCAGTGTGCTGGGTCGACGATAGAGGTGGTTAGCGATGATGGTTGCATAATGGAGGTCATGACGCTATGATGGATGAGAGGCCAAATTGAGCATGTCAAAAGATAGGGGAGGAGGAGGGGATGCTCGTGTACAAATGAATCGGACAAAATCTCACCGGTTGAGATGAACCACGGTGGAGAAGCTCGATGGCATAGAAGAACTTTGATTATGAGCATCTGTGGGCAAGAAACTCAAATTAATTTGGAATATAAGGTAGGAGATGATGGGACACGATATGATATGGATGATTTTGACATTAGCTCACCAAGGATGGCGTATTGAGTTTAGAGATCATGATAAAGCTCGGGCGGCCATAGCACATGCTTGACTCCTTTACAGTGGCAAGGAGGACTAGGATTGGGAGGGGAAGTCGCCGGAGAGGAGTTTTGACCAGAGAGAGGGGTGATGAACGTGAAGAAAACGCTCAAGGAAGCCAACACATCGGTGGAGGTGTCATGGTGGCAGTGACACTGGATCTATTGTGTGCCGACATGCAAGTGGCGCGGCAGCGCCCAAGCCAAGGAGCAATTCCTAGAGCTGATGATCGTCGACGAGTGCTTCCTGCTAATTGAGGTGACAACGATGGCCACCAAGAAGCTCAAGAACTAGCTGCCGCTGCTTGTTCTCAGGAGGCTTGTCGCCGTTGAAAGCATATCTGGATTTTTTTTTTCTTTTTAGTCATTGATGTGTGGGGCCCGTTGCCTAGTGCAAGAAGTCACAACAGACAAAACCAGGTTGGAATGGATTGAGGGGTCCACTGAACTGGTTTTAATAGCTGAGGGTTGCATTTCAAACAGTTTTGAAATTGAGGGTTGAAAATTGGACTTTCCATTTTCGGCCGAAGATGTAGCCGCATTGCATGCGAAATTGCCGTCCAATCCCGTTCCAAGGGTGATGCTGTGGGAGCTAGTACTTGGACACAGCAAGTTATATATGTTCCTGCAGTGGCGAGTGTATGGTTCCAATTTGGCATTCCAACAGCTTTCGAGCTTATATATTTCTAATTTTGATATAAAAGCGTGTTTTCATAGCTATATAATAGCAGAAATTTAGTGGAATTGGTAGCAAGAGTTTCTGTAATTTTTGTTTTGGGATGGAAATGTTACCTCCTACGCTGGGAATTTAAATATTTTGATCCCAGTATCTGCTATTTAAAATATTATTACTTGAAGTATCCCCTAATTAGCCAGACACACGAAAAAACATAATAAAAAGATCAGGTGACCCCAGCGGGGGAAACCAACCTCATCGAATTTAGCACTGCAGTGGCTTTTCGAGCACTTATATATTTTTATTTTTTTTATACAACAAATGCTAATTGAAAGCGTTTTTATCGCTATAAAGCAAGATTTTATCAGAATCGATAGCAACTAGCGAGAGTTTCGAACTAAATGCCGTTCGATATGCAATATAAGAATACATCACCTAATATGTTATTTGGTACGTGATACCTACTATAGCGAAACTGGTGATCATTTGGGCTTATTTTTAGTGGCTTATGGCTGAAAAGCACTGTAGCTGGCTGAAAAAAACATTGTAGCTGACAGAGGCTTATTTAACATAATTAAATTTAAAAATTAAAAATATAAAAATATGTTATCCCATTACGTATAGTACAAACAAATACGAGAAAAAAAGAACCGGCAAAAAAGCTTAAAAAAAAGCTAAAAGTTCAGAAAAAGACAAAATTTATGAATAGTAAAAAATAAGCCAGAAGTTGAAGCCGAAACGAGCGGGGCCTTAAATAATGAGAAGCTTTTTCGGTTTCTAAAAGTTGTTTTTCGACTTTTCTACAGTAACTAGCTTTTAAACAGAGTATTTTTTTAAGGTAGAATCTACTAGTTAATTATAGTACATAATGTACCGACTTTATTGATATCGGTAAAAACCACACGTGAGTTTCTATTACTCTATAATCTTTCGCACAAACAGTCCAAAACCACAAGCCGCAGCTAAAATCTACAAACCGCAGCTAAAAAGAACCGACGCTTAAAACCTTGCTTGCTTCAAGTGTCCCGAGCCTGCCAGACACAGGAACACACAAAACAAAAAAGATCAGGCGACCCCAAGGGGGCGAAACCGTCTCATCCACAAGCGAAGCAGGAGCCCCGAGCACCTCAAGCTGCTCCCAGTCATCCAATGGAAGAGGCAAGCAAACCCTATCCTCCTCCCTCGTACACTACACCATTCACACTTTGCCCCTCCTGGATATTGGCGCACGAACCAGCTGCGCTCTCTCGAGCTCGAGCTCTGTGTGTGTGACCGGCAATGGCCTTGGATACATGCTTCAGAGCCTGGGCTCTGCATTCCCCCCAGGCCTCCCTCGGCAGCCGGGACAGGCTCCTCGCCGGTAGTAGCAACTACGCGCCGTTCAGGCCGAGGACCGCCGCCGCCGTCGTCTCGCCGTCCCCGCCGGCCCTCTCGGCCGGCCGGGTCGCGACGCGGCGGCCGCCCCGCTACGTCTGCCAGTGCAAGAACGTCGTGGACGAAGGTACGTACGTACATGCATGCGTGCGTACGTGAGGTTTCTTGCTAGTTTCTTCAGGTGGAAGCGCTTAACTCTGCGTCCATTCGGTGGTGCAGTGCTGGTGGCGGACGAGAAGAACTGGGAGAGCATGGTGATCGCGTGCGAGTCGCCGGTGCTGGTGGAGTTCTGGGCGCCGTGGTGCGGGCCGTGCCGGATGATCGCGCCGGTGATCGACGAGCTGGCCAAGCAGTACGTCGGCAAGATCAAGTGCTGCAAGGTGAACACCGATGACTGCCCCAACATCGCCTCCACCCACGGTATCCGGAGCATCCCCACCGTGCTCATGTTTAAGAACGGCGAGAAGAAGGAAAGCATCATCGGCGCCGTCCCAAAGACCACACTATCCACCATCATCGACAAGTACATCGGCAGCTGATTAATTAAGAGCGACAGCTACATGCTGCATGAATCAATCATACATGTTTTTACGTATGTATGTATACAGATGATGGACCGACCGATCAGTTGAGCCACTACTACTGTTAATTCAGACGCCAAATCGAAATCGATTAATTTTAATTTTGGGGGCATGTAGAATAGAGTTGATGTCTTGACCATGACAGCTCTTCATCAGATAATATGAATTTTTGATGAAGATGTACGCAGAGCCGGCCCTGGGGGTGGGCAGAGTGTGCCACCGCCCTAGGCCCCAAATTTACATAGGCCTCAAGTAAGTAATTTATTATTACATTTGTCCACTTTATGAACTTTGAGATATTCTATATAAATTATTTTAGTGTATTGAATATTATCTTCTTAATCGATGTGTATTTATAAGACTATATATACGTATATAGAAATATATATAGATATTTTGAGAGAGTGGATTAGGCCTCCGTATTAGTACTCGACCTAGGCCCAAAAAAACTCAAGAACAGCCCTGGATGTACGCTGACTTCAATGGGTCTTACAGTAATATTTGCATTTTAGCTTCTAATATTTCCATTCTAGCCCCTATGCTATTTTATCGACTATTTTACCTTGAAAAATAGTCGAATGTTCTATAGCACTTCTCTTAATTCATACTTAGGTTGAAAATTTTACAGTAGAAAACTTGGAACAAAACAATAAATCACAAACTCACCCCTTGGCCCACCTGCCAATCTAATACTAAGGTAGCTCTCTGCTCACTCTCTCCTTGCTGGCCCGCACAACTTCCCTCTCCCGTCGGAACGTTGTTGCCACGATTTTGTCGTCGTCGTCGCCTCTCCCTGGCCGGATCTGGTTGCCGCCCCGTGAAGCTCGTCCGTCGAGATCTTCACCCACGTGGTCCTCGTCGTCCACTGCAGCCCTAGCGTCGTCCGCCATGCCTGCATTGTTCTGCTGGCTAAATCTAGTCACTCCCATGCAGATCCTGTCGTTGCCCTCATCCCAGTCAACGTCTTCTTGGGCATCGCCATGGCTGTCATCCTTATCATCCAAGGCATCAACCATGGCACGACAAACACGAGCGCCTCCCAGAGCCCGTCCATGGTTACACATGGAAGCCGCCGAGGAGTGGAGCGCAAGGTGACGAAACATCTTCTAGGAGGGCGACTCCACCACCTCGACACCGCCTGGCCACCCGCCGCGTGGAGCCAACCTAGCACCGCCTTTGATGGCCTCACCACCTAGCCACTAGACTGCGCCTGGGCGACCACCTTCTTGAACACTGCTCATCACAGCTTAGCATACAATGCAAATGCTAAATGTCAGATGTTAATGAAAACCTGCTTTCAACTAATGTCAAGTTCCTACTTATGTTGGGTTGATCTCTCGGCTAACTGCCCCGAGATTTCAGGGAGGAACACCTCCACTCACGCGTAGTGGCGAAGCCAGAAATAAAATTGAAGGTGGGCTGAACTATTTATAGATCTAAACTAAGTTGACATAAAATTAGTATTTTACTCTTATAAAATTTCAAATTCATATAGAAATTATAAATTGGATGGAGACAAACAATAAAAAATAGAGAAATAGAAAGTAGATACCCCGATAATAGAAAGCGCCATGAGTGCGGAGTAGCGATAAGTCACTTATGTATAAACATATCAAAATTAGTAATATAATAGAAAATTATAAATGACAATGAAAATTTAGATCATATGAAACATACCAGAATTAAACTAATTTAAATCACGAGACAATAGAAATAAAATGTGACATTTTTTCACACTCTATCCAATGTTCTTATCATTTTCACGGTGGGGGGCTCGGTGGTGGCGGTGCCTTCGGGGCACGTGCAGAACCACATCATCACAGAGCGGCGGCGGAGAGACAAGATCAACTAGAGGTTCATCGAGCTCTCCACTTGCAGGACCATATCATCACGGAGGCGGCGGAGGAGAAGATCAACTAGAGGTTCATCGATCTCTCCACCGTTATCCCGGACTCAAGAAGATTCATATATATTCACTTTCTTTCTTCTTTTTTCTTTGAGTGATTATCTCTTCTTTAATTTTATGATTTTCATTACTCTTCCTCCTCCTCCTCTTCTTCTTTAATTTTATGATTTACATATATTATTTCACTTTCTTTCTTTGATTGATTAGCTCTTTTTAAATTTTATGATTTTCACTTCTTCTTCTCCTCCTCCTCTTCTTTAATTTCATATTTGTTGTTAACCTTCCCATCAAGGAGAGTTAGCTTCTCTTTGGGTTTATTAATCTCTCTCTTTATTTCTCTTTATTTTTTTATATTTTTTTACTATGTATAAAATTGCCACCAGGGAAGGTGAGGCTCAAGCCTCACTAAGCCCCCCTGGTGGCTACGCTCCTGCTCACGCGCCCTGATCGGGGGCGTTACCAACCGTTTTGGTTTTGATCTCGGTCACCAGCGCTATATAAAATAACTAGGGTTTCAGCAGGCAAACACACGAGTTGTTTCAAGAGTCTAAAAAACCCGCACAAATCCGATCTATTATGGGCGCTCAGGTGGACGAAGGCCGAACCTCCTCGTCCTCATCCACGACTCCGACGACCTCACCTCAGCTTCTCCTTCACCGCCAACCGCACTTCTACTCCAATCTTTATGGCGACTTCTGGTTCGGGTATGTGACACTTCCGCTCTAAAGATCACTTCTAGGTGTTCATGTTTTGACTTAGGGATTAAAAGCTTTATGTTGATGTTTAGACATAGATTAATTACTTCAACTTCATCCCCGTTAATCCAAACAATGGAAAGGAGAGGGAGGGTAAGGAATACAAGAATTTCAATAGTGCGGTGTCATGTTGTAAAAATACTCCAAAATACCAAATTCATTAACGATGGCATTTGTCAACATGCTACTCCCAAACAACCGTCCTGCACATTTAGGTATTACTTCAGGTTCTGGAGAAAGCAGCCAAGCTCCAAACTCAGGGTCACGCGCCGTCAGAAAACATTCCTGATACTTTCCACTGGTAAATGATAGCTTATACAGAGTTACAGTAAAGCTACAATGAGACTCGGCCGTGAAAGAAAGGAAGGAAATCAGTACACATGCTTCGCTACTTCCGGAGGCCATGGTACACTACAGTTTGGAAGAGGGAATACACATGTCATCCAACCGGAAAAAGGAGGGAGATGCGATGATCTTCCCCCAGTTTGAAATCCACCGAACACGCCCGCCTACGTGGGCAAGTGCAGGCAGGCTCTAATCCTCAACTCTCATCTTTTGGTAAGATCACTGAAGCAGATAGCAAATTCCACAGTAGAAATACACAAGAATACAGCCATACAGACAGTTATTGTACCATGTACCAATCATCGCTGATGTTTCCTTTTCTTGGCGTCTTCAGTGGAAAGCCCATGGCTTCCAGGGAGATGGGGGTTGTGGTGATGTAACTTTTCTGTTGTCAGTGATGAGCCCTGTGAGGGTAACTGTATCATCAGATGCAAGCTTTTGACTTGCTCATTCTATTGAGAGGTCTTCCAGTCATACTGAAGGTTATTGAAGCTGTTTGCTGCTCTAAGCCCCCAGTAGTTGGTTTCCTATGTCATGCTGCTGCTGCTGATGGCTCAACTGTGTTAGGTCATGCACACCGTGGTTCATCCCAATCCTCCCATTCATCACCATTGCATTATTTCCCATTGCTGTCCTCAATCCACTTGTTGCGGATGGACCAAGGCCACCGCCCATTGCCCCAAATCCCAGGGCACTAATTCCCGAGTTGTTTGCCATGGGGTTACCAACTAAGGAGCTGACCCCATTAAGACCAGGGGTAATTGCATTTGCTCTCTTCATATCACTTACGACTGGTCCATCATCATTCATCTGTGATGACATCATCATCTCTTGCAAGATTCTGTGGACTGAGCTTTGGGACTCATTTGGTTCAGCTTCCTGAGGTCGACTTGCAGGTGCTTGCATAGGAGGTAAGTTAGCTGATGTAGTTGGTGAGTTCAACTGACTTGTGTGCTGAGGAGCAGGCATCATGCTGCTATTCGATGCTGAGGGCGCTGGGGAAGGAAAAGATGCGGGTGCATTTGACTGCATGGAGCTCGATGAGGTGGCCTTGGCAATTTTAGCATTGTTTACACTATTATACAGACCGTTGCTACTGCTCGCTGGATGGTCTCGTCTGGAATTTATTGAGCCTTGGAGGAGCCCAACAACAGATGATGGTGCAGATGTAGACGGTGCACAATTAAGAGAATTGTTTGATGTAGCATCTGCATTGCCAGAAGCAGAAACCTGCATCCCAGTTGTAGGAGCAGAGTTTTGACCACTCTGGTTAGAACTCTGTGGAATAGATTGCTGCTCCTCAGGTTGCTGCTGCGGTTGAAGGGAAGTGATCCCTGATGGCGTCCTCCTAGGGAAGTTATGCAAGCTATCTGAAACAAATAATGATGGTGCATGTCAAAAATTATCAAAAGAAACAACCATAATATAGCATGCTATTGCCTTTGCTAGTTGCATGTGGACACATGCACTCTTTTAACTTGTAGGCACTAAATGAATCTGCATGACCAACATTTTTTAGACTTCGTTCCCTTCTATTTTGGATAATAACCTTGAGAAACTAAGATGTGAAGGCCAAGTCAACACAGATTCTTATCAATTCTTCTTAATAGATAAGAGCCTTAAGAAACTAGGATGGGAATGACCGAGAGCAAAACGCCTATAACATTTTTCCAATAATCCTGCTTGATTGCTTCTATATCAAATATTATGGTACTGAAGCTTTAATCCAAGGTGATCAAATAGTGTCAGAAAAACATGGCTGCAAAACACAGAAATAAAGTGATCTAGATGTGATAGCGAGCTGAAGATACCTGTAATGAGGATATCGATAGTAATAACTACTACTCCCTCCATTGATTAATATAGGGCGAATTTTGATTCGCACAAAGATTAACAAGGTTGAAATTTTGAGAAAGCTATGAGAAGAAATGACCCAAGTACCTCTCATAATCAAGGAGAAATCTATCGGGCGGTTACCAGCCTTACCGGTGGGTCCCAGTAAAATTTTAAACCGGTCAAAAAAATTGTTTAATTTTGAATTTTAAAAGGTTAAAAACCATGGAAAGGCTTAAAGTAAGCACAACAGAGCAACTAGACCAGTGGCAAGGCTCACAGCTTGCATGCAATCAGTCCAGGGAATAAAACTTCGGCCGAATTTCACCGAATTTTGGTAATTTTGGAGGGGTACAAAACTTGGGAAAACCAGTCAATTTCGGTTCGAAATTTAGAGTTTAATTAAATTTGTTAACCAATATAAGGTAAGAAGTACCTAGCTAGCCTAGTGTTAAAGATGGTGGTTGGTGAGCACTAGATCTTGAGTTTTTTGTTTTTTTCATTTCTACTCAAAAATTCAGATTTAAAATTTAAAATTTTCAAATGATTTTTTTTCAAAAACTTCCGAAATTTCTGAATTTCGGTAATTTCCGAGGGGTGAAAAAAATTCCCAGAAATGTTTTCCCTGCTTCGGTCCAGGGATCAAATACCGGCTCTGCCTCCACTTTTTTCCTAACTCTACCTCTTGACATGTGGGTCCCACATGTTATGAATATATTGTGTGTATATTCATGAGGCCTAAAGGGCAATATATATAGAGAGTACATGAGGGTATAAAGAAGGAATACAACTCATATAAGGAAACAAACTATAGTCCTATAAGGAAACAAACTAGAGTTCTATTCTTATCCTTAACACCCCCCTCAAACTCATGGTGAATCACACACACTGAGTTTGGAGAGAAAATACAAATGTTGTGCTCTAGTCTGTGGCTTCGTGAAGAAGTCAGCAATCTGTAACTCTGATGATACAAACTGCAGAGCAAGTACACCCTCCTGCACCTGGGAGCGAGTGTATAAAGCATCCACACCAATGTGCTTGGTGAGCTCATGCTTCACTGGATCACGAGCAATGCTGATAGCTCCTGTACTGTCAGTCAGAAGAGTAGTAGGTCCCCTAACAGGTACGCCAAAATCTGCAAGTAGCCATCTCAACCAAGTAATCTCTGTTGTCACAGGTGCCATAGCTCTCAACTCAGCCTCTGCACTCGAACGGGAAACTGCAGTATGCTTCTTTGTCTTCCAGGCAATCAGGGAGGAGCCAAGAAAAACACAATAAGCAGAAAGAGAATGACGATCAGAAGGATCACTAGCCCGTGTCGCATCGAGTGCGCTGAAGGCGGGTGAGGTGGAGCTAGGGAAAAACAAGCGGCGAGAGATGGTCCCACGCAAGTAGCGAAGAACACGAAGAAGATGACTGTAGTGAATATGAGTAGGATAAGCCATGAACTGACTCAAGATATGAACAGCATGAGCAATATCAGGACGAGTGCTCACAAGATATACCAAACTCCCAACAAGATGGCGATCTTGAGTAGGATCCTCAAGAAGATCACCATCGATAGCACGAAGTCAAGAGAGCTCCATAGGAGTCTCGGCGAAGGCGAGTATCAGTCGACTGCACCGATCAAGAAGATCCTGGACATACTTCTGGTGGGAGAGGTAGTAACCCTCAGGCGTGAAGGAAACCTCAATCCCAAGTAAGTATGTAAACAAGCCAAAATCAGTCATCAAAAACTACTCACTGAAATGCTTCTTCACATATGTGATGAATGAGGAATCGTCACCAGTAATGAGCATATCATCCACATATAGGAGCAGTGCCTACCTCGAGGTGAGAGATGAATAAATAAAGCAGGATCATGGGCAGCGGTGAAACCAGCAGGGTGATCATCGAGGTAAAAGCGCAAACCAGTACACGAGGGGCTGTTTGAGGCCATAAAGAGCACGACGAAGACGCAGACATGACCATCTGGAGCAGAATACCGGGTGGTGGTGCATGTAAACCTCCTCATGAAAGACACCATTAAGGAAGGCATTCTTAACATCCGGTGAGAGATAGACCACCGTGACGAAGCAACCGCAACAAGTGTGCGAGCGGTGGTCATATGAGCAACAGAGCAAGCGTCTCATCGTAATCACGACCATACTCCTGCTGAAAACCACCAGCCACAAGACGAGCCTTGTAGCGCTCAATAGAACCGTCAGACCTGGTCTTAATCTTGTACACCCACTTGCACGTGATAGGACGAGCATGCACAGGTGTCGGTACAATATCCCAAGTCTTCGTACGACGAAGCGCATCAAGCTCCTCGCCATAGCGAGTTGCCACTCGTAATGAGAAGCGACCTCACGATAAGAACTAGGCTCGATGTGAGAGAGCATGAGTTGTCGAAGCAAAGACAAGACGATCAGGAGGCCGAATGGTTGCTCGATCACGAAGAGCGTAGCGAGGAGCATCATTAGGTGAATCAGACGTTGGTGTCGGCAAGAGACCAAGAGAGGGATCTGGTGAAGTACGAGGACGTCTGGTGTAGTGCACCCCAGAGAAACGAGACGGTGGCGTCGTAGGAGCAAGAGATGGTGCTGCAGAAGGCAACACGGAAGATGAAGGTATAGAAGGCTGGGAAAGGGGGGAAATGGGTGAGGAGTCAGGAAGAGACAGCCAGGAGATCGTCTCAATGGTGGAAACAGTGGAAGGAGCCGAATCTCGATAGAAGAAAGGTCGAGATTCGTCAAAGATAACATCTCGTGAGATCCTGATCCGTCGAGTAGAAGGATCATAACAGCGACAACCCTTATGCTCAGAACTATACCCAAAAAACACACACTCAACTTACTGGGTTGTCAGTTTAGTGCGCTCACGAGGCGGCAACAGGACAAAACAGGTGCAGCCAAAAACACGAAGACGACTGTACTGAGGGACTTTAAAGTAGAGACGCTCTATAGGACTGACATCCTTAAGAGCAGTGAAGGGCTGCATATTAATGAGATATGCGGTAGTAAAGCAGCCTCGACCAGAATCGTGGTGGAACGTGAGAAGCAAGGAGTGTGCGAGCAGTCTCAATCAGATGACGATGCTTGCGTTCAGCAACCCCATTCTGAGCATGGGCACCAGGACAAGAAGACTGATAAAGAGTTCCCTACTCGGAAAGAAATTGTCTGAACGCATTAGAACAATACTTGCCAGCAGAGTCACAGCGAAAAGTGTGAATAGAGGACTCAAACTGAGTACGAACCATCATGGCAAAGCTACGATAGATCGCAAGAAACTGACCACGGTTAGACATAGGGAAAAGCCAAGTAAAACGGGAATAATCATCAATGAAAATAACATAGAATTTATGCCCGCCTTTGGAGATAATCGAGCGGTCCCCATACATCCGAATGAACTAAATCAAAAGGACGAGAGACAATGACTCACTAGAATGATAAGGAAGTTGTAGGCGCTGCCTAGCTTACATCCTTGACAAAACATGGACGTGTCATGATAACACGTCCAAGGACACCCTGACAAATTAATGACGAAAGACGGGACCCACATAGATGACCTAAACGGTGATGCCACTGCGCACAAACTCCAGGAGTGGTGGCAACAGTGGCGGTAGAGGTAGACGGAGCAGCTAAAGACGTGGACTCATCAGGAGTGGTGGCAACTGAAGTGGACGGAAGATGAAGCCGGTCGAGAATATAGAGACCCCGACAATCCCTACGGCGTCGGCCAGTCCCAAGTATCATCCCTGTCTGTTGATCCTGAACAAAACAGGTGTGAGAGTCAAAACCAACCCTACAACCAAGGTCGAAGTCGTCCTACTAAAAGAAGTCGCATGGTTAGTTGGGAACATGAGAAACAATCGGAACAGAAAAATCGTGGTCAAAAGAGTGCCACGACACCTAACGAGACAAGGAAGTACCATCCATGATCTATACAAATATAGGAAGGCGGGAAGTCCCATTGAATCGAGAGATGTGGAATCCGGTGTCATGTGGAAAGAGGCACCAAAATCTAGAACCCAAGAGGTGCCTGGAGAAGAAGTCTGAGCTAGACTGGCAGAACCCGCTGAGCTATGAGAGCTGCTGAAGTAGAGCCCGGCAGAGCTGCTAAACAGAGTCTCCTGATGAGCCGGTCTGTCCTCCTGTGAAGGAAGGGCCTCCCTGCCCCCCTTTGGGTCGTCCACCCCCACAACTCTGGTAGCCATGCCCGAAGTTCTTGCAGTAGTTGCATTGAACTCCGGTTGGTGGCGAGGCGGAAGCAGCACCGGAAGGAACCGTAGTCGTAGCAAAAAAACGTCGATGTAGTCGAAGGAGCAGCAAGCACGCTTGGAGCAGATCGTCGCGCCAACCCAAGACGAAGCTCCTCAGCCCGAAGTGTCGAAAGAGCCTCGGTGACAATCGGTTGTGGTGAGCGACTCAGCAGTTGAGCTCTGACAGGCTCAAACTCTAGGCGAAGACGGCAGACGAAATCATAAAGCCGAAGACGATCATGATCCGCCTTCTGAACTCTGTGGCAATCCGGGCACAGCGGAGAAGCCAGCTCATCTAGCTGTCGCCAGAGACTCGCCAGCGCTCGGAAGAAGTCGTCAACGGAAGAATCTCCCTGGCGAAGTATCTCCCAACTCACACTGAAGCGAAAAAATCGAGCATCATTTGCTCTGCTGGTATCGTTCACGCAAGTAGTCCCAAATCGCCGAGTAGACCGGTCCAACGATATCTGGGTGAATGGAGTCGTCGACATCGACCACAAGGATGGCACGAACACGGGCCTCATCAGCACACCAACGCTCGAAAGCGTCAATGGCATACTGAAAAGCCTCATCGGCGACATCGGCGTGACAGCCTCGCTTTCTCTTGGCGCCTCATCCGCTCCGTGAGGCTGTAGTAGGCCGCAGGGAGGCTCGAACCGGCGATGACGGAGAAGGACGAGCACCGTAACATGTCCCCAAAGGCGGAGACCATCAGCGTAATCTCCATGAGGAAGACTATAACACAGTAGTTCGTTCCATGGAGCTTTGTTCCAAAATGGGATCGCAGCAGATGGAACGGAAGCCA